>CM042431.1:19369589-19789589 GCA_023631565.1 Gymnocephalus cernua
ACTTAGTATTTTATAATTTACAGTACACTGTATTGTAAAGTGATTTGAGGTTGCATATAAACCTATTTTAATGGCCCTCTTCTGCTGCACTAGACTGAGATTACGTATAGTGGCTTTACATAACAGAACAAGACTCTGTAACACTACTGCCTAATGAGCCCTTTTCAGTGCTTTGACCTTAAGAACCACCATTGAAAACATTATAATGATTTCACGTATTACCCAACTAAATAGTCCTTCTGTCTTGCCATCTCTACATTTCACATATCTACCCTTTAACTACATTTTACTTTTTCTAGTTAAATACAGCACATAATATATGGGACCAACATTTGCAACATTCACTACAGCACCATTCTTCAACCCTGCTGTTCTTCTTACAACTTGACAGAATGACAGCCCTTATAGAGAAACAAAATGCCACCAGCTGTCAAGTGAAGAATGAAACAAAACTGCCTATCTTTTTCGAATGCATAAGGGAGATGTCAACGCAGTTTAGACAGCAGTATGGATACATGGAAAATGATATTGACCACATATTGGTCACATGGAGAGGAGAATCAGATCAAGACCATTTACTCAGTCATATGTTCATTCTTTTAACATTAACTTGTTGTACTGTTGCCATATCCATGCCAGATGGGAGAGCTACAGTATACACCCTGCCTGGTCCCCCTACAGAAATCAAATTATGGACATACAGGAAATAGTAATTGGGTTTTATGACAGTTTAAGTGATTTTGAGCGCTGTGCTTCAGCATATAGTGTCCTTGAATTCAGAGGGCACAGGTCTTGTATCCCAGACACACAAATGGTTTTCTAACAGGATGACCAACATGTTATAATTGGTACTTAGCATAGTTAATGGCTGCATAGCTGATGATGTAATGTAATGGATCTGCTGTGGGGAAATTGTGTTTCATGGTGGCATAGTGGATTTATTGCCGCCATTTTTTTGCAATATGTGAACAATGTAGAAAGACTCAAACATCACTATTTTTTGAATATGGTATAGTTAAATTATACTTGGAAAAGCATAACACTTTGAACCTATAGAGTGCTTTCTGTGACATGAGTGCGATGGGAATCAGTTGTAGTTGGATTTCAAAAGGAGAACATTCTCCTCCAAAACAAAAAAAAGGTTTAAAAACACTCAGTTGGTATTACCATGGTCTCTCCATGATCTGTCCTATTCCATTATGTAGTTGCTATATTGATTTTCAACTCAAGTTTAACCAAGACAGAAGCTGCGTGTTTTTTGTCAACTGATTACTTTTTGATTAGCAAAACAGATTCCATTCTCCACGCTTGTATACACCCATATACAAGGCCCATAAAGTTGAATAATTTCAAAATAAGTTTCAATATATAACTTTATTTAAATATAAATTCAAACAGATCAATGCACTTTTGAGTCACCAATTCAATAACCTTAAAAACAAATGCCTGTATACATAGTTTAAGCCCTGCCACTCATCCAGACAGTCAGGAAGTTACAACTCAACCTCAGTTAAGCCATTATCTGGACAACCTGAAAGCCATTACCAGCAATGATGGAATGGATTCCCATGGGGACAGTAGATGGACAGTTACATAGATAGCAGGTGATGAGGTGGACAAGAGAACATGGGGCATGGTTATAGCTCCCATTCCTCATACTCAATTACTGTGCTGGGCTCACTGAAACCTTCAAATGAATTCAACTTATGACAGAGTTGTCATTTTGAGCATGGTTGGATGGGCCAAACACCTTTAACAGTTGCCTGGAGAGACCTAGGTGGGAATGGCATGAACGGACATTTATGAGATGAAAGCACCCTGTACCTTAAAATCTTGAGGTACCTTGGCTTATAAAATCATGCAATTTGCCATCTTCTTGAACTTGAAGCCACCAAAATATACCAGACGCAGACAGACACACACACACACACACACATTTTTTGACTTGATAGTTAGCTTGTCCTTGTAAATTCATGCCATTGTCATTTAGAGTTGATAGCTAAAAAATGTCAGCAGTATGAATGTAAGGGAGTAAAACTAAGTAAACAACTCACAGTGCACCTTCTCCAGATACTTGTGCATTCAGGAACACAAAAGCAGTCCCAGGCTGTGTTTTTCTTGATGTTTGAAGACCATTCCTCACTCATGACACACAGCCCCTCGAAACACTCAGCTAACATTCACAGTCTTCCACTGTCCAACCTGTCCAACTTCACCTAAAAACATCTCTGGGTTAGATGTGGTTGGTCAGTTTATTGTTACGTTATTGTAACTCCAGATTCTATGAGTATAGGCGTAGCCCTCTAAGAGCTCTCGCTATTGGGTTTATCCCTTTGCGCATGTGCAGTCGTGAAGATTTTCTTTCCCGCCCTTGCGTCCAGCACGGGCCTCAAATACGTCCGCAGATGCTGTATATAAACAGAGGGATCCGTAGTTCGTCTCCCAAACATCAGCTTTTTCTTCAGCTAAAGTTACTGGAGCAGGTGGCCCAAATCTTAGAGGGCTACGCCTATACTCATTGAATCTGGAGTTACAATAACGTAACTATCGTTCTATTTCGTATAGGCTTTGCCCTCTAAGAGCTGTCGCTATTGGGTTAGGGCGAAGCTGATGTAGTCAATGCCACCTGCGACACAGGGTCCACAACAGAAATAGACTAATATTCCCCATGCACTGCCAGGAGAATGTATCAGATGATCTGTCTATTCTGATAGAGAAAACCCTGCCATAGTAATGGCTTGGCCCGTTTGTTTCAAAACCAGTCATGGTTTGTAGGCGTGCATGGGTAAGAATTGTGTGAAACACCTATAGCGCAGCGCACCATTCCATGATGGTAGGTGCGTATGATTAGTGAAAATTGTATCATGATTGATACATTATGGGGACACCCGTGTTCTACCCAGCACCCAGGGCAGGAGGGGGGAGGACAGCGGTGAAACACACACATGTAACAGCGCATTATTCAATGATTGTAGGCGTGCATGATTAAAGAGAAATTCTATCATGATTGATAAATTATGGGACACCCGAGGCAGCAGGCAGAACACACTTGCAACGGCGCGTTATTCGTCGTTGGTTGTGGATAAGACCGAATGGGTCACAGAGGGCTCAGACATGTCAGGTAGATAGAAGTAGAAGCATGGAGATGCCCATTCATCATCTTTGAAAAAAATCGCACCGTTCAGCTGTGATCGGGCGTCCCCACGCCACGGTAGTTGCCAGGGGGGAGGGGGGGCCGCCAGCAGCTGAACCAGCGTCGGGAACCATGATGCGCTCGTGCGCTCCGGTGCCACTAGGATGACTCTTCGGTTCTCCTCCCTGACGCATTCCAGGAGGCGAGGGATTTGAGGAACCAGGGGGAAAGTGTATAGGAGGGCTCTGGGCCAGGGGTGGTGAGAAAAGGCGTCTATGCCGAGGGGTGGGTTGTCCCGTGTGCTTAAGGAAAACCACAGTGCTCACTGTGTGTTTTCTCGTGAGGCAAACTCGTGAGGCTGCTTCCCCGAACCTGCTCCATAGCTTCTGAACAATAGTGGGATTCAATTTCCACTTGTTGTGAGAGGGCCCTCCCGTCGACATTAGGTCAGGTGCCCGGTTCTAAACAAAAAAGGAGGCGTCAGGCGCTGGGGTGTCAGCGAAATTAAGAGTAAGTGGCTGAATCAACTTTAATCTCTGCCTATGGTTTTGGCTGCCATGTATATCATTACGCGTTGTGCTTTGTGGTAAATGTCATGAGCAGCTCGTCATCTAAACAGGTTTTTAGAACTGTCTTAATTTGGTTGTTCATAGTGTTTCCCTCATCTATACTGAAGAAGCTCCTGAAGCTTTCTGTACCAAGCAAATACTGTATTGTCCGTATCTTGGTGAAACTAAGCCAAGAATGGTTGCATTAATGCAAGCAGTTTATTATCTCAAGGTTGTCGGATGGAAACATGCTCAAATGTGTGTGCAGAAGCTAGCTAGGCTAGCTAGTCTATCTGTATTTAGGCGCAAGATAGATCTTCTCTCCAGTCCCAAATAACATGAAGTGGCACAGATTAGTGTTTCTCGTGTGTGTAAGCCTATATAAAATGGAGAGTGACGTCAACAGTCGAAATAGCTGTACCCCCTGAAGCTCACGGTACAATTCAAACACTGAAAACAGCCAACAAATATCGATGATGAAAGCTTTCAAAACAAGAGTATTTTGCTTTTGTTTACTTGATATTGGAAGGTAACCAAAATTGTTGGAAGACACTAAGGCTACATTCAGACTGCAGGCAAAAGTGGCCCAAATCAGATTTTTTTTGGGGGTCAAGTGACCAGTTCAGACTTCTTCAGAAGCAGTGTGAACACTCAAATCTTGCCCAGATCTGATATTTAGACCACTTCCATATGTGGTCCTGAATCAGACCCAGGTCTGATTTTTTTCAATGCGGCCACAGTGTGAACAACCAAGGCGGATTTGATGCAACTTTTACGTCAATCTATCGACATTTGTCACAATTATGCGCCGGCGGGAGTTAGCCCTAGACACAGACAGTAAAGTTAATTAAACTTAACTAGGCCTACAAAATGGAGAACAGTGATGCAGCAAGTCAGTGGAGGGAGAGTGAGGTGTTAGACCTAATTAGTGTATGGGGAGATACTTCAATTCAATCAAAACTAGAAGGACCATACCGTAACCGCTCCGTTTTTGAAAAAAATAGCAAACGAAATGGAAGAACATGAGTGGGACATACCACACACTTGTATCACAAACTGTATCACACAGACTTTTCACTCAATGACGGCTAGCAGTAGTAAAGTAAAGAAATTACCAAAGACAGTATATAAAATGGACCGACAGATCCCGTTGCTCTGGATGGAGACGAGTGAAGTCTATTAGAAGCACTTTTCAGTTAGGCTCGAGCGTTACTGCGCAGCTGCAAACTGAGCTTGCCGAGGTAGATGTGACGTGAGCAACGTGTCTGAACGTTGTAAGTCTTCTGGTAGCTGTGCCAAAAGAAATCTCAATCATTCCCAATCTTGCAGAGATGGAGAGCGTAGGTATATGTAAGGAGATAACATAGGCACAGGCTAATTATTGCTAACTAAAATGATAGTTAACATTAGTAATTAAACTAAACAGCTAATGTAAGTCGAAACTGCCTGCGAGCTTCTCCTGTCCTGTACGGTAATTCCTCTACTATGTGACAGTAGGTCGCTTGGTTATGACACAATCATTAGCCTATTTTTACAAAAACGTCTGCTACGGAGCCATAACGTGAGGTACAAGGTAAAGGAGCCTTTTATACATTGTCGTGTTTCTTTAGAAATAAACAATGGGCAAATTAAGTCTTTAAACTCTTCAGATGTAAAGTTATTCGCAGTCAATGGAATGCTAATGGGGGGTATGAGTCTGGTAGCATTAAAATGGCGCCATAGGAGGCTTCACTCTGTGGAGAGAAGCTTACCCCCTTGGAAATTACAGGAGAGAGATTATTTCATAATTGTAGCAGGCTTACCAGAACTGATGATCTACAACTCCCTGCAGAAGGACCGAATGCCATCCTTTGCGATTTAGTCAGAGTAGTCAACATGATTTTCTTCTGGGGCATAGATGGGGATATGACTACTGTCAATTGCTCCAGCGCACTGTGGAAAACCACACCTCATTTGGAAGCCTTGTAGGACCTTCCGGAGGGCATCTCCTTTGGGCAGGCCTTGCAAAATGCGTGCACAATCGCGCACACAAAGGACTTGGCAATGCCAAACAGGTTAGCCAGCTTGCGGTAACCTGCCCCCGTTGCCAGCCAATACAGCCCAATTCCGACATGTTTCCGCATGGAGATGGGTCGCTTAAATTCAGTGTCCTGCTATAGGAGTCTTGAGGAGAAGCGCAGACAGAGATAATCAAAAGTTGCCCTCGACATCCGAAAGTTTTGAATAAACTGTGTCTCTGTGAAGCTATTCACAACGCAGTCCTACCACTCCTGGCTTCATCTCTGCATCCACACAGACCTCTGTAGTGAATTTGCAGCCAAAGGCCAAAATAGCCAATTTGGCTCTCTTTCTCTTCATTCTTCTCCTCCTCAGCACCTGCTCATTAATGTTACGGCTGCCTTTACACAAACATTTTTGAAATAAAAGCGAAAATGCTTACTTCCTCCATAACCTCCCTAACTTTAGTGCAACAGCGTGCTGCGTCTGATGTCATTGTTATTGTTCTTTTGCGCATGCGGGTCAGCTCGAAACCGCAAACCATTCACACTGGAATCTGATATTGGCCCATTTTAAAAGGTAATGTGAACAGCCAAACAAAAAAGCGGATCTGAGCAAAAAAATGAAAATGTGACAGCCACGTGCAAGCAGCTTGCCAGGAAGTGAGCCTCTCTACACTAGCTGGAGCTTCAGATATCTGCAACACACCTCACAGTAGCAACATCGTCTCAGCAGGATTTTAAGTGTTTCCATTAAACACAATGATTTGTTCCTTTTGACCTGAAAATGAATCACCGGTAAGCCTGGATTCGCTGACAGAGTATTGTATTACAAGGTAAGTTAACATTTGAACTGCCCACAAAGCAAGTGTCGCTCTTTGGTTTTCCATCAGTTTTACAGTGATAACAGCATGTTGGCATTTATACACCACTAAAGCTGATTAATCTGCTTATGCTAGCATTTAAGTCATGCACACAGAGGGGAGAAAAAAACTTGGGCCATGAAAACATTAAGTAAATGGCTCAAGTATATTTTTGAAGGATTTCGCTATACCCCAAGCACTTGCAAATGGCCACTGGCTGTCAGAGCAGAGGAAAAAGCAGCTGAGGGCAGGTATATGGTATATTTCGTTAGTCATGGAGCCTTAGGGGAGCTGACTACACTGTATGTTTGTCACAGAGGATTGATGACGGCTTTCTATAAAAGGTAAATAAATAAATAATCGCAGTAATCCCAAAGATGTGACAGCCATAATGTGTGCTGCAATGAAAAGCTGTGGTCTGAGGCTTCTGATAGAAGTTTAATTCACCATGGAATGTGTCTCATTTATTTATTTATTTATTTATTTACATAATCGTGCCATGTACTGCTGCTGAAAGATTGGATTCTCTTTGACTACAAAGCTCAGTGGGTTATCAGGTTTACTGGCACCTATTAAAGTATCCACTGCTTTCAAAACTGAAGAGATGACAATGTTTTTGGGGGTAAAATGAGTGCTTTAGCAAACTTCAAACGAAAAGCACACAGGCTTCTTAGATATCCTTATTGCTAACATCAACCTTTCTGTATATTATAGCAAAACAGCAAAAAGACATAAATGCCATGTTAGTGTAGCTGTTGATTTTACTTAATGGGGTTGAATGAATGTAGTAGAAAACAGTAGGCAGCACCATTGCTGAAGCCTTCTTTTACATTATTAGGGCCCAGCGCCTTTTTTGTATAACGGTGTGCAAGGTTAAAGAGAAAACTCAAGCATGTGATTGTACTCTCTATTTTGCAAGTACAAATTAACTGACATTTTATTATAAAAAATATAGATATACTGTATATATATATATAAACTCTGAAAATGTTATATATATATATATATATATATATATATATATATATATATATATATATATATATATATATATACATACAACTTTTTCAGAGTGCTGTTTAGATGTTATGCTTCTGCCCACTGGTGCTTGTGCTGCTGTTTTTCTTGTCCTGTTACACCATCACTGGTGTGTGCAAAGCATTTCAAAATAGATATTGCAGCTCAGTTCATATCAACAACTGCTTCTGCTGTTTGTTGATGTTAATGTATCTCTATCAAGAACATATTTATTTCCTTATCTGACCAACAGTGTCTATATGCTGTATATCTTGGTTAGGGGTGAAAATACATCTCCGGGTGACTCAAACTATTAAATTAAACACTAAGCAAAGCATTGGTTTGTATGACAATTTCTTTAGCGTATAGTGGCATTACACAGATTTCTTTCTATCCTTCATGAGACTGTGCTGTGTAAAGGGAAACATACTGAATCATAATAGGAGAATATGACACACTAAAGGTAAATTAGTAAGTAGTAACCTAAAAATTCTGACTGAAAACATATGGAAATGAAATGTATCTATTGGTTTATTTGTATTGGTACTCCTAAAAGGTCATTATTGTATCAACCATAACAATGACTTGGATGAATACCACATGTTGTGACTTTTCTTCAGAACAGCTCATAAACGAAATTATAATTTTGTACTGATGAAATGTTATGGAAGCACAGGAAATGATGCATGACTTTTGTTTGGGGTGTCAGAGACACCAGCTGTAAAACGTGGTTTTAAACCATTTGGATTTCTGTTATTGGAGTTTTTAAACAGTTTGTTCAGGTTCATGAGGTCTGACTTTGCTTAGGTCTAAATCATCCCAAATTTAACAAGGTAATGTCACTCCATCAAATGCACAAGGCCAGTTTGTGGCAAAGGAAAGTGTTACCACTTAAATATGTCCTACATAGTGGGTTTTAATAAGGTTAGAAGAAAAGAAAATTGTATTTAAATAATATTTATTTCTATCTGTTAGACCGCAACAATGAGAAAGTAAAGCTAATTTCAACAAAACACATGATGTATTAAGAGGTAAAGAAGTGTCTAAATGATCATTCAGAAGAGTCTAAACTCTGAGCGCTCGTATTAATAACAGCACAAATCAGCAAGGCCAACACTTCACTAGAACCTTCCTGCTTTTCAAGTGTGTGGAACTAAAGGTAGCAGTGGAAATTTAATTTAAGGTCAAAATAGAATTGAGATGAGAGTTTAAAAGCACTTCTCACAAACCTAATACATTTTAAAGTACAGCATGGAGCATCAATTTTAGTGTCTCGGCATTGTCCTTACCTGTTTTTATTTTTTTCTCATTTGAATACAATGCATGCTTTTTCTCGTTAAGCTTTAAGTATGTAAAAACCAGGAAATTCCTTCAGTGGAAAACTCCCAAATCCTGCAGGTTTCAGTCTAAGAAGTACAAAGTTAGAGGAAGTCTTTCAACCTGAAAAGGATAAATATTATATTAAACATTCCTTAGGTGTACTTGGAACGACATGTCTTCACTTGTTGTAGTTGTTAATGATTAAGGCCGGCCACAGACTGGATGCGTCGTGTGAGCGTGTCAGCAGCGTGGCGTGTCCGTTTTTATTTTGGCTCCCATGTTAACAGGTTAGAGCTTGCAAACTGCCTGTGTGACACGCACGTCTCACGAAAACGCTTGCCTGCCAGAAATAGAACTGACACCTATTTTTCACGCGACACGCAAGCGTGTTGGAAGCGTTTCCGGGCAAAATAGAATAGGAAAAGATGATGATGTCATTTTGACACAAATACATAATAAATGACATTTTGATGTTTGAAAGTCTCTAGGTTTTGACATAAATGCAGATATAAATGTAAAATTAAAAAAGAAAATGTATCGATTTTCAAATGTCGCACCTGTCAATACTCTAGCCTATTTTGCCATCAATACTGCTGACGTAGTCTTTGCTGTAATCAAATCCGTAGATATTTATGTTTAACATGAAGTATACTACTGCTTGAGTGCAGTAAATCAATGGGAAACATACAGACAAGGCTAGCAGCAGCAGTGCTCGCCAGACACGTTTCTGGTGTGCAAAGACATCCAGAAAAATCCACGCTGCTGACGCAACAGAAACGCCACGCATCCAGTCTATCGCCGGCCTAAGATGCTAAACCTCAACTCCTCCTGGAGGCTCTGTACAGAAATAATTAATATAGGTATAGTGTATAAAGATGCTTTTTTAACTCAATGTTGTGTGTACTACATTCTCCCCTGAGCTTTCTGCTAATTCTGTAAAATAACACTTTATCACTGATTACACCTGTTTATTTGTTAACGACACTTGTTTTCCAGAACAGTTGAATTGAAGCACATTTTTTTCTACTTTTAGTTTCAATTTTAGGATTTTATTATTATTATTATTTTATTAAGAACATTGAGACTGTGAGGCGAAATTGCACAGCTGACTGATGTAATAAGGAGAACAATGGCAATAACATTTTAATAACAATAACTCACTCTAGAATGATCAGGCACACGTTTTTCCGGAACAGCACTTATTTGACAAAGGAAGGATTGTAAGTATAAGTCATAATTCCTCAGCATCAGATATTAAAAATATGTCTTATCTTTAATATATTTAGTTTGTGTAGGAGCATTAAAAGTCAGTTGGAAACTAAATTAGATAAAAGTACATCCTAGTACTAGTTAATATACAAACAGTTATTGGAGTTGTTTTGATTCTTGCTCAATAATAACTACATAGGACAGATTATGTATTTAACAATCTTGCATCCATAAGGAATTGGATACAAAGGCCAGAGAACACAAGATAAGCTTCCCCAAGACAACTGAAAGCAAAATATATCATCTGACCTGCATAAACATGGAGCTCTCATCTATCTGTCTTCCTGCAGACAAATTACCAAAATAATGCTGTTCAATAGCAATACAAAATGCGGTCTTTCAGAACACTATAATGCATCTTTGTAACACTGGGATTGTGTCACAAAACAGTAAGCAATGTTTTAAGCCACTCATCCATTTTGGTCTGAACACGACAAACACAAACTCTTTGCCCATATCATGTTTCCAGTTGAGACACAAACACACAGGGCTGCACTAGGCAGAACAGCTGACACAAGAACTTCAACTAATTCTGAAAGACAAATTCGATATTCTATTCATAGAATTATTTATCATATTAATATATGTATTATATATTATATATACTTTTCCGGATATATTTATAAAATAGCTAACAAGTTTAAAAAGGAAGCTGGCAGTTTTCAGCCTCTTAATAATAATCACTACAGTCTACAAGCGTGTTTTTGTGAGACATCAAACTCTCTCTATGGACCTCTAACATTGATTAAGCCTAGTGTTTTAATTTTTAAGTACAGCTTCTTTCTTTTATTCTTTATTTATTATTTATTAATTTACATTAATACAGTACCATCTGACATTCTTCAGAAATTTAAACAGAGAGATCTTTACATTTTTATTTACTTCGTTTTGATTGTTGGTGAAGATTTTCTGATCTTCTAAGCCTACATGAATGAAGCAAGTAAACTTTTTACATTCTTCATGTTTTTGGTCAGACTCCTTATGACTTTCAAAGAGTCGATCTGTGCTCGCAAATCACTTGTGAAACTAACGAGCACTGTTGTTCTAGGTCAACGAAAATAACTCTCAAATCGACATGTTTCTTCTATTGCCATAAAATGCATTAAGTTAACAGCTTTTAGCAACCTCTACTTTAGGTGTCTCATCGGGCTACTAGGCTTCAGTATTGAGCTGATATTTACACTACAATGTGATTGGCTGATTGGCACACTGTTCCACTCATATCTACAGGTTTTGCATTAATTCCAGTAACTGTGCAGCTAGGTTGAACTTTAGGTTTCTGATTTTGTAATGAATCTAAAACTGCAGTCAATGATGAACACAAATATCAGATAAACTAATATTCTTTCATCTTGTGAACTAATTGCTGGCAAAAGGCACACAGACCTTTTCTTATGACAGTGGGGCTGATCTCTGTTTTATAATTCATGGGGTGGGTCAGCCATTTCCCAGCCATTATCCTCATTGATTTGTTTAACTCTCAGGGTCCCTTTCCTTCAGTAGCTATTGGGATGTAATAAAAGGGGCTTGGATGTATTGGTCCCTCAGTCCCAAAACGTAAGCAAAGATGGGATTTTATTCAACTCCTAAACATGAACCCAAAACCTTAAGAAGAGTGTAAAATAATGTAGTTTGCAGTTCCATTTTCATTTCCATTTATCCATTACATGTCTCTTGTCCTACAGTGACAAACTATACAAATATAGCACCTGTCAAAAATATTGTTATATTTAAATATTTAAATCTAACTAAAGACACATTAGCTCAGACATAGCTATTTTGATTGATCTATGTGTTTGAACTGCAGGATGAAAATTGGTGTTTGTTTAAAAGAACAGCCTCTGGAGGATGAGGACTTGACACAATCAACTAGGATTATACCACTTGCCAAGTGGTCATTATCCCTGTCTCCGAATATAATCAAAGTCTTACAAGAAGGTAAATATACACTAAGGAGATTATTCTTAAAATAAGGCCATTAAGACAAAAAACATTTCTTTTTCAAAATCATAGCTCTGCCAGTCTTCTCTAAGACCCTGATTCCAAAAAAGGCTGCATTCCTCCCATTAGATCAATACCTAACTGATGTCTGGAGGTGTGCAATGGCAAGCAGGGCCCCGGAGGGAGCACAACCACAGCTCTGTGCTCAGCGCTCGGATCCCTGATTACCTGTCCTTCTGGAGACCTGGCCCACAATTGACCTCAGAGCTAACCAACAGGCCAATTAGCACTGGATCTCCCCAGGGTCTACCTATCTGCACATCAGACCAGAATGCCACACAGCCAAGCTGAGGCCTGCCTCTCATTCAATGTGTGACCACAGAGAGTCCCGGGTGGGTTGTATCTTCACCAGTTTGTTGATACGGTACAAACTAGGTAATCATGTTCAGAACTATTTACTGTATATAACCATCTTTACAATGCTGAAATACACACACATGATGAAATTCATAACTGAAAGATTCACTGTAACTGCTTTGTAGTTAGGCCATGTTCTTATACTACAACACTATAGTAAGTCAAATGTCTCAAATGACTAAACCAAACATCAGCAGCTTGAGTCACACTACAAATTTAGATTGCAGATGCTTTAAACATGACATCCCTCATTACTCACATCACACATTGAACTGCTGCACTCAACATTAATTCATATTGACACAAGGACATTAGATTCAATATAGCATTGATCTCGGGACTTATATATGTCAAGAAGCCTCGGCTGAAACGAGTATCCGGTACGGATAAAGCACTTTTGCCGAGTATGAGTATTATACAAGTAATACGAGTCAATGTCTGTGCTCGGATTGAATAAAAATCCTCATTGGGTAGCTGACTGTGTCTGCATTCTGTGATAGGCTAGTCACAGCACCCCTCCCCTACACACATACAGATTTATTGTGTTGCTGTGTCCCGCTCTGCTCACTCACACACAGAACACTGAGAAGAGAACATCTCTCTCTCTCTCTCTCTCTCTCTCTCTCTGTATCTCCCTCAGTCACTCAGGTTCGCGGGTCTTTTCCGTTAACGTTTAGGGTCTCTTCAGCTTCAGGTTTGTTTTTTTACTTCGGTTTGTAGTACTTATTAACCAGTAGAGTTCTGGTAAACGTGGGGTTTGTTCAGACGTGGTGCTTGGTAGAATGCAACAGATTTATTTTCTTTTTTAAACCGTCAGCTGGCTCTAACCAGTTTTTTTTACTTCACGCACTGAGTGTCTGACACTTTCTTGCTGTATTTTATAAAAAAATAAAAGGTAGTTGTGGTATAAATAATATTACAAATTAAGCTAGACACACAAACACACACACACACACACACACACACACACACAAACACTCTCTTCCGCCCCCCTCTCTCTCTTTCTCTCTCTCTCTCTCTTAATCACTCACACACACACATATCTGGTGTGGAAATTAAAAAAAATTAAAAAGAACCCCAAAAAAAAAAATCACACTGATCATAAACAAATTAAAAGTTAAAAAAAGAAAGTTATGTTGAGTATGAAAACTCTTGTTCATTACATTTTACATACATATTACATAATTGCAACCGCATGTATTGTATTGTATTCATTGTTGCAAAACTTGTTCTGTATATAGTTTGCTATCGTGATCAAAACCATTGATCTGAAGCTCAATGCTGATGCTGTCATGTAAATAGTTTTCTAATCAGCAATATATATAACAATGTCTGATCAACCTATATCAATTGCATGCCTAAAATAACATACTGGTTAAAGCCCCGCCCATTTCAAGACAACCCGACCCACTTCCGGGTTAAATCCCGTCCACTTCCGGGTTAGGCTCCGCCCAGTCCGAGTACAGATACAGATAATTCATATGGTTAACAGATACAGATATAGATAATGCTGTACTCGCTCATCCCTAATATATATATATATATATATATATATATGTTTCTTTTGACATAGCCAGTTCATGTTGCATCACAAGTGACATCCTAACATTTATGAACAACATGTTGATTATGTATGTTTTTCAAAATGATATATTACTTCTAATTGCTGCTTTCTATCTTGATATTGAAAACTAAATTAATTGCAAAACAGGAACTTAGTAGGGCCAACCTTTGCTGCATGTTATTCCCCCTCTCTCTCTCCTTTCATGTCTTCAGCTGTCCTGTTAAAAATAAAGGCCGGAAATGCCTGAAAAATAATCTTTTAATAAAAATAAAAAAAATAAAAAAAATAAAAAAAAGCTTGAGGACACATAAAAACACACTTCAACACTCAATTGTTGAAATTTTTTGACATAAAGCTGCACTAGGTTGTACGTCAACCAAATCAATGTCAATATGTAAATGAGTGCTGTACTTGGAGATCTCTCAGCCATATAGAACAGCAACAAATGGGGTGAGCTATACAGAAATGTTTTCTGCTACAATAGCTCTTAAAAGAAAAGCTATCTAGATGTTGCTCTTTTTTTCTGTGAGGTCACTGTACAATTAGTACACAACCCTTGCACTATGACCCCTCCGAAATGCATGTGTGTAGTGTTTGTATATCTAGGAGGAATATGCAACGAGAAACATAAATTAATTATTAACTGACTGGGAATTTGCCTTGTATAAATTGCCTTGTGTTAATTGACGAATAAAAACATCTCTCTCTTCATGTTATTAAAAGGATACTTTGCTGATTTAAATCCAGCTCTGTGTCATGGCTGTGTGAGCAGTGTGTGCATATGAACGGTGGCTTTCTTCCGTGACACCAGGCCATGGAGCTCCCAGTGAAGGTCCGACGCGATCCGTGTTTTGCGTCATCTGGTGGGTCTCGGCGGATCTTCGCTGCTCCACTCCGTGTGCTGGTGCCAAGGAGGGAAGCCAACCACTGTTCATTTGCACACACTGCCCACATAAAGATGACACAGAGCTGGTTTAAAATCAGCAAACAAACATGATGCTAGCTTAGCTTGGCATAAGGACCTGAGCAATCTACCTACCAGCCCCTCTAAATTGAACTAATAACATGTTATACTGTATCACGTTTGTTAAATCTGATTGATCATTCTGTTGTGCCAATAAGGATATTCCCCTGGGCCTCCCTTCACTTGTTGTTAACAATGTTCTCTTAGGGGTTTCTGTCAAGTGCTGACAGTGAGGAAAAACATATGGCTGCCTTCATCTGTTAAAGCCGAATGAGAGGAATTCCTGGGAGGCTAGTTTGACCCTCTCCAGCAGTCTTTAAACTGCAAATTAAACAGAAATTGTTTTTTTTACCTGAAGCCAATGTGCTTCCCTGGTGTCTTCATGCTTTGGGGAAATTGAATGTCAGTTCAAGTCAAGGGATGCAAAATGCTTTGAAGAACGACATAAATGATTAAAAGACCGTTCAGCAGCTGTCAGTAAAAGATGAGCTCATATCACTTGCAAAACATAAACCCCACAGCAGCTAATGATCTAGGTTTATATTGTTTTTTTTCTTCTAATTTGTTAAAATTATAAGCTGTTTGGAGTGGCATTCAATTGTTTTTAAAAAAAATTCCATTTATTGTAAGAAACAAGGTTTAGAACGAATGCCATTCGCATATCTATATTCCTACATAATGGTCTTCCTCCTTGAAGTGACCCTGCCGTCCTCGTCTCCTTGTGATGATATGCAGTCACTGCTTTGAGACAGATCCACGGAGAGAGCGGAGGTTGTTTGACGGCTGTTGGTTGCCTGTGGGCTGTATAGTCCTAGTGGAGCTTTTAACTGTTTGAAGTGTGCTGCTTATGTTGAGCAATGAAAAATTCATGAAAATATGTAAGAGTAAGAGCGCTCTCTCATGCAAAGGTTAGCGTAAAACAGATACTTTCACAAGTCCTCTCCTTGTGCCCTTTGCTCCTTCCCTGCTTAAAATGAACAAGGACCTCAGTAATTTAAGGACTAGTCAAGCATAATGATTATGTAGCATTTGGTATAGCATGATAGCAACACATCACTGTAGTCTTACCCATCCCAATAAAACAGAGACACACACAAACACTTATGAACATTCAGTCAAAGCTTAATCTATGTATGATGTCTTGTAATTTAACATGTCATACTACTTGTCACTCTCCATTTCGTGTATATACAAAACAAGAACAATGAAACAAATGAAATAAACAAAACAAATGCGGACTAGCAGCGTGACTGATATAAGATTTGGTTTGTATTCAGTTACTGTAATTGCCACATGCATCAGCATACAGTACTTGAAATTGTGTGAAGAAATCAAAGAGAAATCGCCTAAAAGATCCATGTAAATAAAAATGGGAAGTAACTAGACATGGAATTGTGGAAAATGGGCTGGCAAGGTAATCAGAGGCAGATAGAAGACCAATAACTCCTCCAGGAAGGAACCAGCCACTTCCAATGGCACTTCTTTTTTCCTTTCTCCACGCTCTGAAATCCTGTCAACTCTCTCTCAGACAGACAGCAACTGCATTTCACGCTATTATTTGTACAACTGAGAGTTGCCCACTCACTTTATACAGGGTTTGTATGCAACAGTTAACTGTGCTGTGGTTTATTTTTTTCTTCTTATTTGACCGTGGTTAAAATCTAAAAGATCTCCAAATGTCTTTAAGCTAAATTTCTGTCATTCTAGATGTTAAGTGTGCAGATTTATGCAAAATTAAAGGCTGTGGTGCTATGACTATGGTACCCTATGTTGACAGACTTTTGCAAGATACAGATTTTGGCTTTGGTACTTTGGAGTGTACTAATATGGAATTTAAAGTTGTTGGCATACAGCCCTAAAACAAAAATCTTTATGCTCCACTCCTACCCTTTACAGTAGCAAGTGTACCTCTTTCCATAACTGCTGCTTGACTCTTAATATCCTGTGCTGACCTGCTCATTGGTCCCACTCCCACTTAATTTTTCACCCTCCTGGCACCGCAATAGTTGAATTACCTTCCCTCTCTATGTAGCAATAAAGAGATAATCTTCTGCTAAAGTACACATCTCAAAATTCACTCCTCAACAAATACTTTCCACTTTACTTCCCAGTGAATAATATTCCCTCTGCACTCTGATTGACATCTAAAATATCATCACCAATATCTTAGTTTAAGCTGCATGTCATTTTGACGATATACGAACAAAACTATAACAGCATTTTAAATGTGGGCAAAACTATCAGCTACATGCTTTAAACATAATACCCGCGGCCGCCCCGGCCGCTGCCCGCTGGTCAAAGTAACGCGTATGGCGAGCCGCAGCAGCCTCTTATTTCCGAACATAACTTGCAGGTCCATGAAGAGAGTCTTATTGGTGGATGGTGGATGGTGGAGCCGCCTGTAGAAGAGAGGAAGCCCGCTGTTTATATTCAGCATCTGCAGACGTAGGTGAGGCCCGTGCTGGACGCAAGGGCGGGAAAGAAAATCTTTATGACTGCGCATGCGCGAAGGGATAAACCCAATAGCGACAGCTCTTAGAGGGCGAAGCCTATACAAAATACAACGTGTGGTCCTCCATGTTTCCTTCTTCAAACTTGCCGGGGTCGGGAAGCTACGATACCCATTAGCAGCATTAGCAGGACCTGTGAGTCCCGTATGTCCCTTACCGGCTAACGTATTTCAAGATGCCGCATGAATATGGAGCGTCTACCCCAGTTCATGCGAATGCAAATGTAAAGTTTTTGTTTCAAGCCCAAATGAATACTTGGAATTGATGTTGGTGGTAAATATTCATGAAAAAGGACAAGTTTGTGAATGGGCAACACATATTAAACAACTAAACACGTTACACACTGGACCTTTAAAGTCAGAAGCCTACATGACTTGTATGCCTCGGGGTATATTATATCATCCCTGATAGAAAATTGCAGACCAAGGCCTAACAACAAAACCATCCAAACCACACCATCCTTGAATGTAAACTGAATACAAATACAACTGTTGAGATGCTACTAAACCTCCAACATAGGAGATATGGAGGAGGAACATCGCTTTCTCTGATATATTTTCTTTGATCATAGATTAATCATAGATTTACAGATCAAAGAATGGTTTCAGCCCTTCAAAGTACTCATTTATGGCTTTAATCCACTTTGAGAAAGAGCCCTTTAAAGTGCAACATTGTGTTGCATTGATCATAATGGCTACTGCCCTGTGAAAAGATGAAAAGAATTGGTCTTCATTTCAGAGAAGTGATGGAGATAGAAATCCATTACATCATCCCACCCTGCTTCTGCTCTTACATCCATACATTAATGCACTCACATATGTTTGAACAATAAGAGACGTTTAAGGCTTTGTCCTGCGTTCAGATATCATCAAAATGTCACCAAGATTGTGTCTAGATTAGATTTAAGCAGATTGTTGTTAATACTGGCCACTAAAGTGTGAATCACATGCATATCAAGTGACCACTTATGACTTCGTTCGGAGACGCATTTGCCATTACAAAGTCGCTAGTTATGATTGGGTAATGGGTCAGTTCTGGTACTGAGCATTTACAGGTGTGGCACGATACAGTTTGCAAACTGGACTGTAATTTTTAGTGCTGTCAGTTTAACGCGTTATTACCGGCGTTAACGCAAACCCATTTTAACACCGACAATTTTTTTATCGCACGATTAACCTTCTTTCGGATCTAGCTAGACCGGAAACAAAACAGACACGGCCGGCAAAATTACGAATCCCACTATGGCCACGCCATGTCCCGCCCTATGCATCAGCTCGATTGGTTGGTGTTAGGCATTTCACCTCGAGTGGTTAAGATTAGGATAGCGGATTGGTCATGGGATAGGACCTGAACAAATAGGGTTACATTACCTTGGACGCCTGGCCAATAGTAGTGATTGAAGAGCGGGTCTTGGCGTGGCCAGCCGCACACACTTGTTTGAGCTTGCGAGCCATGTAGCTACTGTAGGCTCGTCACGGCGATTAGCTTCGGAGCGAGTAGCGACTCTAGAGTCATAGGGCCAGATGTACGTACATTTGCGAACGTAGCGTTATCAGCGCCATGGCTCACCCGCAGATAGCGAACGCAATGATACCATAGTTTACGCCATATTTACCAAACCTGCAGGTCATCCGTAATTAGCGCCTTTCTCCGCCCACTATACCGTAAACTGTAAGTACTTGTGCTATGATACGGCTGAGTGCAGACTGCGATATTCCCACTGCTGAGTTGGAGATTCAATGTCATCTTTGATTTCTTCCAGTAACTGTAATCTTGCATGGCTGCTTAATCTGTGATCCTTGTGGCAAAACTCCTTTCAGCTCGTCTCCTTGGCCTATGTCTTCGTCTTGCTTGGATTACTGCTTTCATTTCACCAGGAGGCATATGTGAGGAAACCCGCTTCCAGGTTTACACCTGCTTTTAAGAGGCGGAGAATTTTCACCGCAAAATAGAGGCGCGCTATCACTGGCGGTTTTTGTACATACCGCGGAATACGTAATTAAGCGCTCTTTACGCTTCCCCTCCCATCTCTTTACGGTAAACTCCCACTTTCCCCGCGACCCTCCCATGAATAAATATGCATGACACGAAAAACGCAATTTGCCCTTTTCAGCTCCCACGACATGCAGTTTGCGCTTTTACATCATTGCGGCCTGTTTGTACATACCTCGCCATGATTTTACGCGCACGTTGCGACACAAATACGCCTGAAGTGGGCGCAAAAGCGTTAGTACATCTGGCCCATAGTGAGAGAAACAAAGTGTCTCCCCTGTTCTTTCTGACCACGGTGGGAAACCTGGAGCAGGAAAAGTTACCCCTCTCCTTGATTTTACGTTGTTTATGGAGAAGGAAAACCAGGGAATGAGTCGGGGGGGAAACCATAGTCGCTATGACGACGAGCCACGCTCGCCTCAGGCATGATGCAGTACTATCTGCAATGGAAAATCGAGATAACATTGTTACATTGTGTGAAAGATTATTAGCTCCAATTGTGAATGTTAGTGTGAAATTGAACATTACGTATATGCCAATGTTGTTTTCAATAAAAAAAAAAAACATTTGCACAAAGAAAGCCGATCCACTTTTCCATGTTAAGAGCATTAAAATGAAAATATAATGGGACAAAAGGAAATCAAGGGACATTTAGAATAGATAAAAATATGCGATTAATTGCAATTATTAGTGAGTTAACTATGACATTAATGTGATTAATCACGATTACATGTTTTTTATTTGCTTGGGCACATGCTGTAGGATGGATATATGTCTGTTATAGCTACGTGGAATATATGCACAGCACAGGACTCCCCGACTGTCTATATTGTCTATACTGTCGGACATTTTGCACACTGTTTACTGGCACCAAAGAGTGAGCTGCTTTCTCTCTCTCTTCTGTATGTCACAGAGAACGGAACTTGTATTAATACACAGAGTCAGAACTGCAATTTTCATTTATGCAGTGCGGAGCATACCTAATGCCAGTGCATTCAGTTTAGCAACCTCTCTCATCATTTCTGTCATGCATTAAAGCTGAGTATCTCTCTTTCCATCAGCATGCAGAGAAGACTTGTGAAGGTTTCTCCTTTATGTCAGACACAAAAACAAGAGTTCAGAAGAGCTGATGTAGGAAACACCCTGCCATAACACATTTTCTACAAAGTGACAAACTGGTTGTGTAGAAACAGCAACTTATTTCACCTATTGGTGAAGATGTCTTAGAAAGTATCCTCTTTCCCTACCTTGTCTATGCTTTTAATCCAACCCCACCTTATCCCCTCTGCCTGAAAACAGACCCCCAAAAGCCACAAAGCTTTGATTGGCTCTGATGTGTTTTTCCCCAACTCTGGAAACAACTGTCACTGAGCACAACACCACACTTAAACCACTCAAAAAAGAAATTAGCTGCCAATCCAGACATCTCTACACCTATTTGATTTGTGATCTGCTTTCTCACATGTGAACAAAGGAGTAGCAGAGAAAAATTGGTCTATATGCCAATTGGAACTGTTGACATTCTAAATCATGTATTTTCTCTTAAAACAATACCCACTGTTTGTGATGGGAACACTCAAGTCATGGGTCCAAAATACAACTAGCAGCAGCACCAGGCTCAAAACATGTGGGTTGCAATCAAAAATGTATTTAGAGCTCTTTACTTGTGATCAGATCATCTTATATTCACTGTGTGCCAATAAACAGTGTGGCCCAGAAGCCAGCTTTGTCAGCATCAGAAATACATCAAATCGTTTTTGATAGGGGTGGAGGAGCAAAGCATTTTCATGTTGGAAAATGTGAAAGCTTTTAATAAGTGGCTCTTACTTGTGAAATGCTCATTCTCCCTTTTCTTTCATTTGTCTACTTTGAAGAAGAACCTCCATTTTAAGTGCCCTCAAAAGTGTTTTTTATTTGTTTGGTGTGCTCTTCCTGAATGTTGACATATGTAAAGAGGCTAATGGGTGTACCAGTCACCCAGGCATGCACAGTGCTTTATGCTTTAATGTAAACATTTGAAATGTCATTCCGGTCCGTAGCTCTGCGTGGGTAAGCTCCAACACAAATAAGACTGTCAATCCTTTTTCTTTGTGTGTGTGTGTGTGTATTAATCTGAGAGACATGCCTCTGCCTTGTTGTGGGTTTGTTTACTTTATCACCAAGATACAAGGAGCCCCTGCTACAGCTCTGCCACTGCCCATAGTTATCCCTGTTCACTTCTTATCAAAGCTCCCCGAGGTGTGACACCAAACTATTCTCCTTTCCACTAACAACCCTCCACTTTTGTCTTCATCATTCTTGCATGAAATTGGCTATTAGATGGTTCTCTGGGAAAGATAGAGACTTAATACTTTAATACAATCCACTGAGAATATGTGTCGGAACAATGCTAAAAATATGAATGCCTAAGTACCAAAATTCCTGACCGAGATCACAAATGCACAAACACACCTACACACACACACACACACACACACACACACACGGAAAAAAAGAGAGAAAGAAAAGGCAGGGAAAAAGAGAGAGCAGTAAACAGCCCCATGTGATGTGTCTTAAAACCCCATAAAATGGCTTGAAATCACACCAGGGACATGTTAAGGAGAGAAGGGGTCTTTTCAGCTTGATTTACTTTGAAGGGATCACTTATTCCTGCGTGATGATTTCCATGGGTTTTTGCTTTCCCTGACCTCACCCTAATCACGTTAAAACAGTCAAATTCCTGGGCACCATTTGAGTTGCCCATGTGCCAGCTACCTAATCACGAACAGAGAAAGAGAGGAAGAATTATCTATGAGAACTTGGCTGCTTGGGTCAATCATCATTATCAAAGCCTCTCCTTCTAGGCTATCCAGATATTATAAAAAGAAGGGCTGATGAACGGGGACGGGGGAGAACAGAAAAAAAAAAGAAAAAAAAAATATATAAAGTCTCAGGTGCACCTTTCAAAGTTCTTTTTCAAAAATTGCTGATTTACAATGTGTCTTGCTTCAGTTCTCTTCCTGAGTTGCATCAAAAGGGAGTGATTATTTAGTAGCATACAGAGTGTGAAAAAATGACAGTTACTCTCAGCTGACAGTCCAGTAATGGGATCTTTTGGAAAGGTAACTACAGCATTTGAAGTGGGAGTTTGATTCTCTTTTCGCACCTGCTGTGATAAAGAATGACTCCATCTTTACTGCACAAGATATGAGTGCTGCCTGTAGCTGTTTCACTCGAACATAAGAAACATATTCCAGAGTGTAAAATAAGCGAAGTTTCAATCCTGACAACCTCTCTTTAACCTGACATGCTTTTATGTTTTTCCATATGGATTATTGCAGTAGATGTGGATTTAATGTATTTTTTGCAGGGCACTTATCGAGCTGCAGAAATAAGGTATACCAGTCCCTCCAGAAAAACGCTGAGTTTTTCTGTGATTGTTGCGAGCAAAAATCCTTGATTATGCGGCACGTTTTCTTAAAAAATGCAATGGAATATGCGGGATATTTATGCAATTTTACGCGATGAAATTGCAGGAACTTGCAAAAATTGTGGGAACTTGCAAAAACTGATTCCCCCAACACCGTGTTCTCAGTAGGCGAAATGACGTCACTTTATAACGTTCCCATGGCAACAGGGGAAAATGGCTGCTTGTGTGACGTAAACGCAACATTTTTCAACTTTCTGCTGAGATATATGTGACTTTTTTGAAACGAAAATGCGGGGATTATGAAAGCATGCAAGCCCCGCATATTTTGCGTGGAAATCGGCAATTTATGCAGCGAAAGTGCAGTGTATTTTCAACAATGCGGCCCCCGCATAAATATGCGGACTTTGGCTGATTATGCATGGAATTCTGCGATCGCATGATCGCGTTTTTCTGGAGGGACTGGTTTACAGTTTGTTCACAGAAGCCATATCTTTTTAATTGTAAATTCCAACCTTAAACCCACCTAATCGTTCTCTTTTATATCGTACCTATAACCACTCGTGTTTTTTCCATTTTCTTTCCTCCATGTCCCCATTATTGTTACATAAGATATTGAGATAAATATGTTTACATGTGTTTTAACGGGTAGTGACTGTCCTGTTATGAATGCTTTCATTTTTTATTTGTAATAAGCACACTGCACTAAATTCCTAGCAACTTAGTTGCATGTCAATAAAGTATTGAATCTTAATAAATGTGGAACATAAATGGAATAAATAAATTAATTTCCCTAATGTGCACTTATAGCTTACGTACTTGTACCATAGACTATAAAAATAATGGACAAAGCATCAGTGACGTCACCCATTGGCTGTGCCATGGTATTTTGGAGCTATGTGACCATATTTGGACAAAAGGGCTGAGCTGTGGAGGATGCCATGTCTAAGCCAGTGTTGTGTATGGTTTCAATGGCGCTGCTCCATGCTAAACGCGTCGGAGAATCGTTGATATTCAACCCTTCTGACGTAAGTCATCTGGCCGAGTTTTACCGGCGGATGAATAGACTGGTTCCCTTCATGTACATGTACAGCAGTACACAAAGCTGGTTGGAAATCAGCAGACTTTCTCTAGAGTTACCAGCTAATGCTAGTGCTAGCAGAATGCTGAACAACACATTTCTATGCGACCTAATCCAATCCACTTTGATTAAGTGAAAACACACACTGAGAGGGTCAAAGTTGAGATGATAAACTGAAAACATGGGCAACACCCAAAAAAGAAGTTTTATTTAAAGAAGTTATTTTAATATACACGGGGCCATGGATACGCATTGCTAAGCCCTGCATCCCCTGCTTTATTGTGTATTTATTTCTTTTTTTTTATGGGACCATAATTTACAAAAGGACATCCTGCTGTATTGAAAAGACTAAACTAGCGATTGAGGCCATGAACTCGTTAAAAAAATGTTTATTGAGTTTATAAAACAAGTAAGAAGTAGGTTAATTTCCCAAAAGCCTTCTATAGAAACAGACTTATTTTTGGAGCTAGTGGAGTCGCCCCCTGCTGGAAATTAACCTAATAAACTAGAATGCCGGTTTAAGGCACTTCCACATGAGCTTCACTTTTCAGGCACAGAAGTTGCTGCTTGACTTCTACCTTATGATGCTTGGGATCAAGTACACCTACGTAGATCCCTTGAGATGTGTTGAAATCACTGAAGCATGGTCACACAGTAGGAATATCCTTGTTTTAAAAAGGTTTTATACTCACTGTCCACACTGCTCAAAGTGCATTAGTGGCGGGACCAGATATGTGTGTTTTAGCAGAACAATTTATTCCTGCCATATAAATACAGTACAGTAGCTACGCTTACAGAAACAGCAATATTCAATAATTCTGATGAGGACAATACTAAATACTGTGCATACAGCCTTTTACCTTTAAGCTCCACTAATCAATATGTTTATATTAAAATAAATACACAAATATGACAAAGCCTCTGCAGCTCTACAAAACCTTGTATCTTCTTGAATTTGGTTTTATGGCCCAAAGGTGTAGGTTTGGTAGGTTTTGTTAATTTATAAGAACTTATGATAAAATTGTTCAACCATAATGAATGTAGAATAGGTAGTATAACAAAAGAAAAGCACTGTAAACCTATGCATTGTAACCCTACATACAATCATTTGTATTGCCCTATATTAAACTGACACTTTCTGATAAATCATGCTAAACGTTACTACAAAGAGCTCTTTGGTGGTTAAATATCATATTTTCGACTGATGATAGATTTAACGATTTTTTAACACCCCAAAAAATGGAGTTTACCTTAACTGTTGTTTAAACAAAGACCCTTTTTTCAGCCCTAATAATTAAAGGCGACTCAGACGAGGACATCTTCAACATTTATTTATCAACATCTCAAATGTTCTCTCATCTGGAATATGGTGGCTGGAAAGTAAGAGCATTGTTTAGTAAGAAAATCAACCTGAAACAATAGTGTTTACAAGAGGTTTACAGCAGTCTTAACCAAACTGACTGTAAAGTAGCTGTCCAACAATAAACTGCAGACAAGTTATTTGACATATTGGACCACCTAGCAAGCTTCAAAATCAGACAATATTTTTTTAGGAGTAAGTGGAGACTAAAATGCAGCTAAAAGGCGAATAAATATTGTACTTACATTTATTATGTGACCAGAAACATGACAAAATCTGCAAACAGGAGACTGTTTGCTAAGATGTTTGCTAAGCCCTAACAACTCTCTAACGCGATAATGTCAGGCTTTGTGTCTGTCAGTTTATTGTGGAGTTCTTCTGCCTTCAAATGAAATATGTATTGCACATTTTGACTTAAGGTCATAGTGAGAGTAGGAATGATCAAACTGAAACATGAAATATTGAAATTTTCATTGTGGAAGAGCATTTTTGACATATGCTGACCTAAACTGAGTTTCATGTCTTTTCTTTGCAGTGTGTGACACTATTTACTGGGTCAACCTATTCCCATGTAAAATAATACAATACGTTTTTTCTCTAAATATGCATGTACTCAAAAGGGAATACTATATTAGCAATGTGACAGAAAGATGGGAATTCAATTCCTGCAAGAAAAGTCTGCTGTCGTAATGTAATGTTGACTAATTGCTTCCTAATCAGACTATGGTTTGTTGCATGTTAATTAAAATGTAAAGGATCTAGCATATAGTAAACAGCTCTATATAAATATTGTATGGTGCTAGCCATGGTTTCACGTTCATCATTCAAGCTACTTAAATGTTGGCAGCTTCGAGCTGACATATAGGCATACAAGGAAATATATGTAGATATAAAATAATGGAAGCCATGATTACTTTAATCCCTGGCATTTGTTTACAAATGTCACCTCGGTGGTGCTCCTGTGTGTGCCTTGTATTTGTGAAGACGTGGGCTCAGGGGAAATCTGTGAGTAGATACTGAGGACAATATTTGGCAAGAGAGACATCTGACAATCCTCCAGCACTAAACCTGTCACACTGTCAAAGCAACAGCCCAACTCCCATATCTCCAGGCACTAAGCATCGGCCAAGAGTGAGAGTACAAAAAAATACATACGTATTAGTTCCTGTGAAATATAAAAGCACACAACTACACAACTTAAGATATTCTGTTCCCTGTGAGTCTGAGAGGGAAAACTAAGCAGTAACACATTTTCTAAAGTCAGACGGAGAAAACATGCAGCA
Organism: Gymnocephalus cernua; assembly: GCA_023631565.1. Taxonomy (NCBI): domain Eukaryota; kingdom Metazoa; phylum Chordata; class Actinopteri; order Perciformes; family Percidae; genus Gymnocephalus; species Gymnocephalus cernua. Next base: position 19,396,255 of record CM042431.1, read on the forward strand.
GAATAGCTAGATGGAGTATTTCTGTTTGAATGAATTAAACCTTGCCATGTGTACAAGCCTATGTTAAATCAGTCATAAAAAGCATCTTCTCGTTCAGTATGGGTGCAAAACGTGATACAGGCTCTTACCTCCAAAGCTCAATGGGCACCGTTTATTACCAATCCTGTGTCGTCTGAGGATGAGCAATGAGCCCTCTCTACTGGGGCAACATTTAAAATATTAATATGTCTCATAAGCTATTCCAGGAGGGGAATGGACAATCAGGGGAGAAAACTGGGAACAAATTATGTAGGCTAAACTTGTAGGTGCTTTTATTTCCTAATTTATGACACTGGTTAAAATCTAGTCCATCTCTTAAGATTTAAGATCAAATAGATTGGAGACTATGTCTTAAATTGCCTTTATGATTCCACTTGCACCCATTTTTTCTGAGAAACTAAAAGCCCAAACTGAAGCAATAGGATTATCTTAGAGACACCATGTGATTTGTTTCCAAAGATATTCAAAAGCAATAAATAATAGCATGCTAATGTACTGTATATTAGATTTAGCAATTTACAGTTCAACACGTTTTCATGAATGGGTTTGTGTGATATCGTACAAAGACTTATGCACAACAATTCGTATGATATCCTACGAAATTACAGCGAGCGCCGGCCGGTCACCTGACAACCGGTCACATGATGGTTAAGTTTAGCGGTCTTACTTTTAGACAAGAACAGGTTACTGTGGACAGTTTGTTTCATGTTTTATTCATCTATTTACTTGAATGAACTGAATGATATGCTCCACTTATTTTTAAAATTTTTTTTTTATTCTTTACCTGTGTTTTGTGATTCCTACATTGCATGTATGGGGTGTGGTACTGCTGGCTGTAAACCAAATTTCCCCTGGGGGATAATAAAGTTTCCTTGACCTTGACCTTCAGCGGTCGCTACAGTTAAGTTTAGCCAACAAAAGGGGACTGCCATATGGCAACAACAGAACCGACTAGTTATGATTAGAGAAAAGGTTGTGGTTTGGGTTAACACACCAGTCCCCGAAAGAACGGAAAGAAGGGGTACAAGCGGACAAAATGGGTTTCCTCAGGAGGGTGGCTGGCTTCTCTCTTAGAGATAGGGTGAGGTGGGTGGTTCAGGCATCTGGTAAGGATGCCCCCTGGGGGCCTCCCTAGGGAGGTGTTCCAGGCACGTCCAGCTGGGAGGAGGCCTTGGGAAGACCCAGGACTAGGTGGAGGGCAGGGGCGGACTGGCCATCTGTGTGATCTGGAGAATCACAGAACGGCCGGTACTCCAGGACGGCCGTCGGGCCGGCCCACCACCCGCCACACACGCAGTCATCACCTGTTTTTTTTTCACACTCCATACTGTAGGTGGCAGCAATGCACCTTTAAGTTGGATGCCAGCTGCACTGGCCGTGGCCTCTGTAAGTCAATCCTACATTTTTTCACAGTGGGAGCAAAACGTGCTCCTTGGGAAAAAAAAGTTACCATAAAGCACTGTTCATGCTGTGTGTTGTCGTATCCGGCCCTTGTCCCAGATTTGAAAGCCCCCTTACTGGACTACTGAATATAATAATATTACATTATGTTTTGGATTTTGAATTGTTACCTGCCACCAGAATTTTGTGATTTCCTTGCCATAAATATAGACGTTTTTACCATAAATTGGTGCATTAAAAGGTATCAGAATGCAGGAACTGAAGTCTTTTACCCTCAAAATTTCCTGGGGGAGGACCCCCGGACCCCCCTTCTTTATGTGCTCCCCCAAAGGCCAATTCTGAGGCAAGGAAAAACCCTGAAGTATAATCACAGACAGTGTGTGTGTATGTGTGTGTGTGTGTATATATATATATATATATATATATATATATATATATATATATATATATTTAAATTGCAGAGTTAGAGTTAAAACAGATGAAAAGATGGAGAACAAGACAGACAAATATGTGCAATGTCAACAGAGAGAAACACAGACAATAGAACAGACAGTGACAACAACAACATACTGTAGAGAATGACAGTAACAGCATACAAACGGGTTAAATAGGCAGTATTGTAGTAGTAGTGTAAATTTGTTGTGTGTTCTTTAAAAAGTAGTAAGCATTGTTTGCCAGTTATTTACATTAAATATTTATAAATATGTTACATAAGGTACTGCTTATATTATTTCACCATCTCTACACAAATGTAATTAGTGAATGCACGGTGGGGCTGCGTGGTCGTGGTAATGTGGGCTGGTGTGGCTACAGTTCCAGGGCTGAATTTTGGTCCCAGTCCGCCCCTGGTGGAGGGATTACATCTCCAACCTGGCCTGGGAACGCCTCGGGATCCCCCAGTCAGAGCTGGTTAATGTGGCTCGGAAAGGGAAGTTTGGGGTCCCCTGCTGGAGCTGCTCCCCCCCGCGACCCGACACCAGATAAGCAGACGAAGATGGATGGATGGACACCAGTCCCCTTAAGAAGTATTTCCAGGACACAAACACGTTTCTTAGGTAAACGTATTGTGTTTTCCCCCTAACTTCTATGGCACACGAGGGGTGGAGAGAAAAAACTAAGTATTGGGGGAATTATTGATACTGCTTTTGATTTCAACTATTGAAATTTAAAGCTCATTTCAGTCAAGTTGCGATTTAAAATGGAAATTGTGGCACCCCTATTCTTCTACTAAACAATTTAATTCTCCTGGAGGTCAAACTACATTTTCTTCAGCTGCATCATCATCTTTGTATCTGCTTAAAACAGCCTAAAATCGTTATTCAATTATTCAAATTTAATTAATATGCTTGAGTAGTATAAGGGCTTACATAACCTGAAAGTATGTCCATACACCTGACCAAACGTCAAGATCAAAACACCTGGGCACAACTAAAAGGCATCATCCTTTATCAGAATGTGCCACCTGAGAATTTGCTACCTGGGGGTGACATTTGGCATCACACACTGGCCGATGAAAGGGTGGAAAGTCTGAGCATCAGCAGGTTCCATGTCCTGTATGTTGGGTCTTCAGCAGCACCTCCATCTGTTTCTCTGGTAATGCAATTTGCCTTTAATTTCCTAGAGTTCCTCTAATCACCAGACCGGGTGCAGGAGGGCTAATAGAGAGGTCACAAGTTGAAGTCTGTCCCAAGGAATGGATTTAATGGGGAACAGAGAATGCAAACTGCATTATAAAACACAGCTGCCGCTGCCTCACAGCAAGCCCAGTCAAATCTGATACTACGAGTTACGCACATGTTGATGAAAATTCAAGTTATGCTTTCTGCATGATTGAAGCAAGCCAGACATCCTGCAGTCCTGCAGTACAAGCGTATATGTTCAATTTAGATAATTACATAGCTCAAATACTCCTATGAACGTCATTTATTTTATATTTAAATTCAAATTAAACTTTATTTTTAGCCAAAATATGTATGACTTACAGACAGCCTTTATTCTTTCTTGTGAAAGGAATACTTTTGTAATGAATAATAGATTAAAGGGAATTGTTACAGATGAGAATGTTTTAAATACAAAATCAGATGTTAATGATCATATAAGCAAAATTAATTATCATCTCTTCTTATGAAGCTTGACGGCAGAATGAGTAGGGTTTTCCTAAAACAAAAGGTCAAGACTAATACAATGAATCCCTCTCAATCATGACTTACGACCACTAGAAGTGTATGAGACCCTCTGCCTGCATTTGCTCCTTTCTTTTTGCTGTGATCCCGTTGTTTCTGGGCATCAGCCTTTGGGTGTGTACAGTCCTAGCGGCATGGACAGGAATTGGTGGTGCGGGCCCTCCCACTGAGTCAACTGTACCCACCCCCAATATTACACGCACACATAGTGCTGCTAACTTGGCGACTTTCTCCCTTTTTACAACTTGCTGCTCAGAGTAATCTCAGTCAGCGGCTCCTTCCATCTCCTTTCTCGCCGTGCGCACGGCAGGCAGAAGTGTGTTGCTATGGTAACGGGCAGCGGTGTCACCAGGTCATTCTGTCAGGGTTTAACCCTGAACAATTTAAGTGCATCAAAAAAGCATCAAAATAGACCTTGTTTATCAAAATAATTCCCAGGGGAGGACCCCCCCCCCCCCGATCCCCCTAACAGAGGTATGGGCTAAGGCTGTTCATGTCATGATTACTTGTATCCCTCTGTTGGTCCAAAATCGCATCAACATCTTGGCAGCGCCTCAGAAAATAGCTGTTTCTACGGACCTGCTAAATATGTAAACAGTCAATGACCTCAAATCAGCAAACATTCAGCCCAGGGAATCCATTACAGCATAATGACTTTGCGCGACGTGCATATATTACCTATTGATAGGGAGGCTGTGCTTTTAATTGTCTAATAAGCCAGCGCCGCCTATTATGTTTACATTGGGCCCGCTGACGTGAATCAAATGCCTGCCCATGCACGGATTTAGGTCTGTCGCTGGGTGTGTAGCCCTCAGCCACAGCACACAGGGTGTGAAGGCTGGACTATCAAAACATAGCGACCAGGTGCCAGATCACAAGCACGCATTCCAAGAGGAAGCTATGGAAATGCCGGACACAGTGTCGAAAAATGGGCCAAAGTGGGAGTGAATTTGGGGTTGGCCTTAGTTGCTGGCGAGCACTGACGGAGAGGATGGGGATAAAAAGCAACTGCGTTCAGGGGTTGTGTGCTTCTGGTGTTGTTGAGCCGGGGAGGGGCCAACTTTGAATGTTGTGTTTACAAACCAAAACAGACAAATCCTATTCATTTTGCCTTTATATAATTTTATTATGGATTATGTGAGTCATAAAATCCCACGATTCCAATATTCTTACATTTCAAGCTCCCAACATAACATGTATTATATTTATTTTCTCCTATTCACGACTTTCCATCTCCAAATCTTTAAAAATAAAACAAGTTTGCCTTAGATATGCTTATGTATGCTGGATTTTAGATCAATGGCATAAAGCCCTGGAAGAACAGAGATGGGAGAAACATCCGCTGTGAGGAACTAAAATAAGCAGCCAGGCAACTGCATCTGTTCAGTCGCACACTTTCCAAACCCTCTCCTTTAACTAAATGACCCCATGGCCAGACATGAACATAAAATATTTATTGGAGATGTTCTTTGCACTCATGGCATGTCTGTCTATTGAATAGTCTTAATACACGTCTTAATAACTGTGTTTCAAGTGTCTGGTAGACTTACATCTGTAGTTGTTGCAAGCGTTTTCTTTCTGAATAAATACTTCCATAGAGATAGTTAATACTTGATTGTACTCTTTTTATCTTAACAGTCCATTTTGCATTAAACTAAGTCAACGTCCTCCACCAGAAGCAAAATAAGGTTAGAAAGCATACCACGGTCTGTGATAGGTATGCCACACATTTATCTTGGCTGAGTGTAATTTCAATGTAGGGCTTAATGGAGTTATCCAAGGCCTTTTATGTACAGTCTTTTAACACAGGAAGTGTGGCTTTCTTTACCAGTGGGTTTGTTGACCTGGACCAGTGGTGAGCCAAGCTAATATAATGTATAGATAGGGAGGCTGTCATACAACAGATGCATCACCAACCTATTTTCCTCATCATGACTACTCTAACTTCATACACTCTGCCTTCCCTATTGTGGGCTGACAGTGACAGATTGAGCAGACTGCATCTTAATTGCAAAAAGCAGCAGAGCCCACCAAAATGAAAGTAAGGAAAAACACAAAGCAGAACTTAAGTTAAAAAAATGAAGTTAAACAAAATCAGGGAAAGATACAACTGCATGGCGTGTAATTGTTCCACTTAGTATTGTACTATAGCTTTTGTGAAGCCTTTTAAATGGTTGTTGAACATGTTTTGATATAAAAATGAGTTAAGAGTCATCATAATGATATGTATATAATAATGGCTAAAATATATTATTCAGAGATGCCCATGAGAATGTTAAATTAAATCAATGACAATGAAAATTGCTGTCTTTATGATGATAGGTTTGGTTTAGCATTAAAATAAATCATGCCATGCATGTTGATGTAACTTTGGTTTGTTGTTAAATATATACATGAAAAGGAAATTAAATAGTGCAGCACTGTTCTGCTACTTCAGCAAAAATGAGTTCTGTGTATAAAACAGCCATTCATGTATAGTAAATTTCCAATAAAAAGCACTTGGATGAATTATGTATTTACAATTACATCCACACTGTAGCTTATTCCTCATAAAAGGATCAGCTGAATCAAGTGGATGGCTACTAAGAGGTATTCTGGCAAACTGTCAGTTTTAGCCAACTTTATGTTTATTGATGCTTAACTGAATCAAAAGCAAAACTGCATTATGAATTATTAATAAAGCCATGTTGAAATTGATGCATACATAATGTCAAAGTGATCACTTAGCGCTTTGATTTGAAATTTTCATCAGCAGGCTGGGCATTTAGTAGCTTAACGCTAACAGCTACTAGAAAGTACTGAGAAACGAACAACCCTCGGCTTTTGATGTTCATGTAAAATGCTGTGTTGTATTTTGTTCATTTATTAAATAAAAAAAAATATGTTGTACGCTATCATGTAGCATTTACTTCAAAAGCTGATGCAAATAGCTTCTGTTTTGAATACATTTAGCATTTTTGCTGGCATCACTGTTCTCGGGGCTGCTGTTTGTTTGGGTTGCAGTTCCAACGGTAGAAGCAGAGAGGGCTTTAGAAACCCGAGGCTCTTTAGATTGAAGGACTCCAGCAGAGTGGAAGAAGTTGCAAACAGCAGGAGTGAATTTCATGTCTAAGCAGGGCCTCTTCCTGTGGATATAATGCACTTTTAGAACACTCTAAACTCTGCTGGTGTGATTCTCTCCGCTTTGAGAGCTTTTACCTTGTTTTTCCACACACAGTGATCAAACAGTGAACCTCAGTTGATGCTTATTTAGAATCAGGTGAGACAACATTTCTCTTTTAGTGAATCCATCATTTAAAGCAACCTGAGAAGTAAAAAATATGAAAAAAAAAAATATGTATCACATTTATCACTATTTAAGATAGCATGGACCTATTTGTTATGATGTTTTTAAATCAGAATATCTTAATATAAGCCTGCGGTTTGACATCTGTGTTGACAAAGCAGGACCGCACCTACAGTAAATGCGTTTATCGAAGTTCACATTAACACCTCAGTCAGCTATATGGTATTTTTGGACCTCCCAAAAACATGTGTCTTTGTAGCTGATAATTTATCACCGGATGCTTTTGATTCCTGCAGGGTTACAGCACTTAACACATAACACAAACATACTGAATTTGAAATATTGAAAGATATTCAAATGTATTTTACAACAACACAGTGTACCACAGATTAGCAGCATATGGCAGGGTGCACTATTTCACACTTAGCTTTCACTATGGGACAGTAATTATCAGCACATTACGGAGTTGGTGGTGAGTGGATCATATGAAGATAAGATAATAAAACTAATAAAACTACTGAAGTTACTTGTAAAAGCTGCTGGATGAAATTAGACTGGATAGACATTAAGAGCATATTTATTCATCGCTTTAGGGGAAAGTTGTCAGGAAAGAATTTGGTTCAATCAGGAAGATTATTTCCTACACCTAGACCCTTTATTGCACAACTGCTAGCTCTATCCCTTTATATAAGTATATATGTATTATTTGCCTTTTCCCCACGTAGACATTCTGGGCCTCATTTACTAACACTAGCGCAGTTTACGCTGCGTCTGTTTATGCGAGTTCGGTAATAGCGCACGCTATGCTTCCACATTTTGCGTAGTATTTATCAAACCTGACACCCATCAGGCAATCAGCGTCTTTCTCCGCCCACTAGACCGTAAATTGCGCTGTAGCAAAGCGGTACTGGTGCTATGATGCGGCTGCTGGAATGGAATGCGAACGCTGAGTCGGAGATTCAATGTCATCTTTGATTTCTTCCAGTAACTGTAATATTGCATGGCTGCTTAATCTGTAACGCTTCATGATTTCGTGTTCACTGACAAAGTGTGATCCTTGTGTTAAAAATATGTTTCGCTTATTTGCTCGGATTACTGCTGCCATTTCACCAGCGGCATATAGGCCTATGAGGAAACCCGATTGCGGCTGGTTAGACCTGCTTTTAAGAGGCGGAGAATTTCCCCCGCAGAATAGAGGAATGCTCTTACTGGCGGTCTTTGTAAATACCATGGAATATATAAATCAGGCGCACTTTACGCGTATCCTCCCACCTTTTTGGGTGGAACTCCCACTTCCCCCATGACACTCGCACATTGAAAGCACAACTTGTCTCTTCTCGCTCATGTGGCAGGCAATCTGCGATTTTACCCAAGTGCGCCCTGTTTGTAAATAGCCCGCATCGGTTACGTCCGTCTTTGCGCCCAATGAGCGCCTGGAAACAGGCGCAAACGGCTTGATAAATCTAGCCCTATGTCCACATTACTGATAATTATTTATCTAAAATCTAAGTGTGAAGATATTTTGTTAAAGTACCAACTGTCAACCCTAGAATATCTCCGCAATATTGATTATTGAGGTATAATCAGGTATCCACATTGGAGCAGGTCAACGAGCCTGCTGCAGCTTTGCCAATTTTACATCATGTGCTGACGCTGCCCACCCAGCTAAATTTAAGCACACAACTCAGAAATGTGTTAATATTAGTGGTGGCCCGTTATCAGCTTTTTGAACGAATGCTGTAATATGAAATGCATTCTATATTTCTCCACTTCCCGCTTTTATCATATTGTTTGAAAATTTAAAGCGAAAACTCCTTCCTGGTTCACTTTATCCAATCACGGTAGCCTAGAGCTACCACTCTCTCAAATACCCACACATGAGCCGATCCCCGTTATTAATCCAAGTGATGGTTTCCCCACCGCTACCACCTGCATCGAGACTCACAATGATAATTGTCAGGGGAGTTAATTTATATCTTTGAGGATAAATGTAATATAAGAAACAGTAAAATGAATGGCATTGCAAACATGGCTAAAACTCTTTTAAACAAATGTATAGCATACACATTTTAACGGTAATTGTGGTTTAGTTGAAAAGTCAGACACTGAGGGCCAGATGTACGTACATTTGCGAACGTAGCGTTATCAGCGCCATGGCTCACCCGCAGATAGCGAACGCAATGATACCGTAGTTTACGCCATATTTACAAAAACCTGCAGGTCATCCGTAATTAGCGCCTTTCTCCGCCCACTATAGCGTAAACTGTAAGTACTTGTGCTATGATACGGCTGAGTGCAGACTGCGATATTCCCACTGCTGATGCTATGACTGTTTGAAATTATCCTGATGCCAATATTTGTAATGTAGCGGGGAGTTTAACAACTGCTGGAATGTGAACTCTGAGTCGGAGATTCGATGTCATCTTTGATTTCTTCCAGTAACTGTAATCTTGCATGGCTGCTTAATCTGTGATCCTTGTGGCAAAACTCCTTTCAGCTCGTCTCCTTGGCCTATGTCTTCGTCTTGCTCGGATTACTGCTGTCATTTCACCAGGAGGCATATGTGAGGAAACCCGCTTCCAGGTTTACACCTGCTTTTAAGAGGCGGAGAATTTTCACCGCAAAATAGAGGCGCGCTATCACTGCCGGTGTTTGTACATACCGCGGAATACGTAATTAAGCGCTCTTTACGCTTCCCCTCCCATCTCTTTACAGTAAACTCCCACTTTCCCCGCGACCCTCCCATGAATAAATATGCATGACACGAAAAACGCAATTTGCCCTTTTCAGCTCCCACGACATGCAGTTTGCGCTTTTACATCATTGCGGCCTGTTTGTACATACCTCGCCATGATTTTACGCGCACGTTGCGACACAAATACGCCTGAAGTGGGCGCAAAAGCGTTAGTACATCTGGCCCTGAATGGCTGGGCAGAGACAGACTGAAGAAGAAGAGTGACTGAGATTTAAACTAAAGTGGAAGAAAGTAGAGAAAAGAAAAACAAATATTGTTTGGAGGCCTGAGCAGTGGCATTTCAAACACAAAGAAGAGTGGCAGAGGGTAACTGATGTGGTCAATCATGTGTGTTCTCAGCAGCACACACTGGAAGAAGTACAGCAAAGTGGTCTAAATAATATGCCAAGAATAGCTTTATGAATGATCTTAAAAGGTGGCATATCTGTTTCTTTATTAGTGTACTTATTTGCATGTTTGCATTACATTCAGATGAACTGTGGACTTGGCTGATGTATTAGCAGTCACCCTGGATTATAGCTTGAAGAATATTAACTCACCTGCATATTGATTAATGATATATTATTTCTCTCACAACCCAGAGTTTCAAATGTGAGTCATTCACATTTTAAATTGTCTTTCATTCGTCTCTTTCGTCTGCAAACGAAAACATTGCACGCAATGTCAGCAGCCCTCCAATATAACCCCAACAACCTGCTTTAAACAGGTTATGTTCTCATTGATTGTTCACAGACACAAGACAAAGCTCAGGAGTAGATATCCCACACAGAGCATATAGCAGCAGTCAACTGTACATTTAAAAGAGCAAAGTGATCCCAAAACAACCTCACACAAATACACTTTGTGATTAGAATTATTCACTTTAGAGAAGAGATCTTCAACAGGTGGTCCCTGACCCCTAGGGGGTCCTCAGAGAGGCTGCTGGGGGGGGCACCAAATTATTGTTAGATAGTAAAAAAATTCAAATATATATCTGAAAATATACATTAACATGAATCCAACATATTATTTGTAAAGATAAATCTTTTTTAAATGTACACAACATTGATGGTAGGCTTACTAGCCTATAGACCATCCACAGATACAGTGAGGTTTAAGGATTTAGTGTACCACATGTTAACATTAAAACATTTAAAAAATATTATTTCAATAGCTAAATATTGTATACACCATAAAAAGGCATGTGTAAAGGCTCTAAGCCGCCCTACACGGTATTGTAGGCCCAGTTTGATATGCAACTCAATTTTATACAATATCGTCAGGGGTCCCTGCTCCATATATGTTTCAGTTGAGGGGTCCTTGGCTTAAAATACATTGAAGACCCCTGCCTAAGAGCAAAGACAGGATGTTTGCTCATACATCTTCATGGAGAAAGTTTGCATTTGCTTAAAGGAAAGTGAGGTCAGTGACGTGTGAGAAATATGCTGATCACCAAATGAATTGCAATCTCTGTAAGAATGCAAGCCCAGGGCCTTCATTTCTATTTGTAGCACTTTAATGACCAATAATCTCATTTAAAAGGCTAGCATGATGGACTATATATCAACAGCAATATAGTGCATTACAACATAACTCATAACGTTTTTAAATAAAGCAGTGAATACATGAAATATGGGATACATAATGCATGTAAAGCTTTAAATAAACAATGCTACATTATACATCGAAATATTGTGTTCTGTAATAATCAGATAGTAAAATAAAATTGTAATTGTGATGTTGTCTTAATTGTAGAAAGAATAATGCATATATATATATAGTGCACATATGCATAAAACAGCTACAATCGATATAATATCATAACACTTCAAACCACTTTAACTGTATGCATCATATAACGGGGTCAGTGAATGCTTGCAAAAAACAAAGCAGTTGTGTTGTGGGACTATGAAACTGCAATTAATTTAGAACAAATTCTAAAAATGTAGATATTTTTGTTTAATTGCACATGCATTATTCTAGTTTTGACAGAAAGAAAGAAAGAAAGAAAGAAAGAAAGAAAGAAAGAAAGAAAGAAAGAAAGAAAGAAAGAAAGAAAGAAAGAAAGAAAGAAAGAAAGAAAGAAAGAAAGAAAGAAAGAAAGAAAGAAAACCATAGTTCTATTCTGTCTAGAGAGATGTAAAAGACTTACTTAATGAGAAACTCAGAAAGAGGTTTCTTTTTCCTCTCAGCAGATCAAAGTCATAATGATTGGATTCCTTTTTAGCATCTCCTCACTGTATCCTTCTGGTGTCATTATTTTTCTACGAGGTTTTGGTATACAATACACTTTTGCACACAAAGTGCTAAAGCCCTTAAATAGGGAAATAGAGATCACAGGGGAAGTAGATGATGGTCTAAATCCCTGCTGTGATTTCTTGTTAACTCCAGGCCAAACCTAAAATCTAAAGCTGCAGTTTAATAAAACTGAACACACAAGGGGACAGTGTGCTCTACTATAAGGCACTGAAAGATCAAACTGAAGTCTTGCTTCAACTTCAGGATTACCAATTCAGGAGGCCTGAAGTTATAGGTTAGCTGCTGTTGATTCAGCATTACTGTGTGAAGCAGTTTATCAAAGTCTTCCCATGGGCAGCCAAACCTGACAAGCTAATTCAGGGGTTTGTTCCAACTGCAGATTAACTGCCAATAGATAAACATTTGGGGTGTGCTAGTACACAAACTTCACTTTGATGCATTCTTTGGTTTTAGGGGCGCATTTCGCCACATCGGGGAAAGCAAAGCAATGCAGAAGACTACAGTTTTGTCATTTGTTAAAATGTAAACAAAGTTGTACTTTATACAAGGCACGAACAACATATACTGAAATGTGTATGTAAAGCTTAAAGCAACACCAAAGCACTTTTCCTCTTCGGTCCCCGTACAGGTTGGAAGCGGAATTGTCCATTACAGTTTCTTATGTCTCACTCGAACTACAGATCCCAAACTTGCATAGTAAGGTTATAGCCGATAGAGGGCCGCAAAGCGAATGCAGAAGTGCCGTTGACCCTGTTACGAGTTGATGAACCACTGAAACGATTTTGGAAACAAACATTATTTTAAGGTACAAAATAATCTTTGATGTTGCTTTAAATTCTCGATTCACTTTACAAAGTATGGTAGCATACCAAAATCTGTCAAAAATACTACTACCAAGGACCAATTAACATTAAATCAAATGGTGCCAAATTTCGGTACATGAGAACGCATAAATGCAAGCTTATCTGTCTCTCTCTATGTTGACAGAGTGCGGGGCTCAGCTGCGGTGCAGACAGAGTGAAACTACGTCGACTCTGCAACCGAAATTCAGGTACCAGTGTCGGTAGCGGGGAAAAATGTGACTGGTACCTTAGTAGCATATGATTAAACACTCCTATAGCTGTGGATATTGCTTTGGCATGACCTGATCAGCAGTCTGAGGGATTCGCTTTCCAGGCTGCTTTTGCATTATTCCAGTAATAGAAATACTCAGGTGCTTTCCATCCCAGTATCCTTGAAAGTGATAGCCATACTGGACGACGTCATGCCTCACAAATTACATCCAATGCCAATGTTCAAAGTTATAAGTGAATGTAATCTGGGGTATTGCAGAATTTTAAAATGATAAACATATTGAGCCCTATTTTAACGATCTGAAACGCAAGTATCAAACGCGAAACGCAAGTAGCTTTGTGGGCGGATCTCGGGCGCTGTTGCTATTGTACCGGCGGGATAAATGAGTCTTGTGCCCGACACAAATCTAAAATGGGTTGGTCTGAAGTAGCTAGGCGTGGTTTGGGCATAACGTGCAATAAACCAATCAGAGCGTCATCTCACATTCCCTTTAAGAGCAGGTGCGCTTGTTCCATGGCGGATTGCTATTATGACAGCGGCTTTGCCTGGCGCACGCCAGGAGTGGTTCACAGCTGAGGAGACTAATGTTCTCGTCAGGGCTGGAGCGGGAGCTGTCCGGGATGCGGCAAAGTAATAAATGCCCGTCTTGACCAGGTGACGATGTTGCTGCGGCCTCTCCGGCGCATCTCCTCAAGTCTGGAGAGGATTGCTGCAGCCATGGAGAGTGAGCCTCCAAACGCAGTAGGTTCAACATCACGTCTCCTTAAGTCCTCTATTATTTCCTCATTTGAAAGCTCATTATGTCATCAACACATCCATGATTCATGGAAATGTGTAAAACACAACAAGCTACAAAGACTGCTGTGACTTTTTGAGGACTGTACTGTAAAGTGCCTCCTGACCTATCCAAACACCTGAAGCGCATTTTCAGTAATATTTTTCCTTGAGATTATGTATGGTTTGCAAAAACGCTATGGCCACGCATGCGCCCCTAAAATAGCATCTGAATAACGCGCCACTGACTTTAGACTAGTGCCACTGACTTTAGACCAGTTTTTTTCTGGTCAGTGGCGGAATTGTTTTCTGAAACTGCAAAATAGCACCAGGGAACATTTGCACCAGAACACGCCTCCTCTTTTTCGCTGAACCTGCCCCGGGAGCGCAAGTTCATTCCCTAATTTACAGACATGCGTCTTTGGAGGGAAAAGTCCGCTGAGCGTCGGGTGCAAAATAGGAATGATACATGCGTCGGTGTACAAAGTCAATTGTTCTGGGTGCAAGATAGGGCCCATTCTGTTAAATGACCATCAAACCAGTATCTAATGCATGCAGAAATATCATACTGTACTGTCTTCTCTTCAAATCTCCCACTACTTTAATCCACTGTTGTCTCATTCATGAAATCATGATTACTTTGTATTACTGCATTGGATGTTTGAGGAGTGAAATATTCCAGATGACATGGAGATTTCCCAGGCATCTGTTCCTCTTCCCTCTCTGTCAGCCATGAACATTCTTTTGCCAAGGTCTTCAACTCCCATCTCCCAGGCTTTGGGCCTGAGAACTCAAAACACCAAAATCTCAGCAAACCTCACCCACATGGCCTGGGTCACGCACACAGTGGCATGCCTCAGTGACAGATGGAGCTTGCACAGAGAGATGCCCTGATTAGATACAGTACATACAGGCCTGCTTCAAGCTATTCCACAAAGTACAGTTTGTGTGCCACAGTCTCCTGATGCAAATGAAAACAGCAATGTGTTCTCCTGGTTGTTTTTGCTGCTTATAAGCGATGGTTCAGAGGTTACAGGTGGAAGTGAGAGCAATCACTTTGAATCACATCTACTTTAAATCCCTGAGGGAAGTGACTACTAACTAGGACTGCACGGTATTATCAATTCAGCATTGACATTGTGATGTGCACATGTGCAATAGTCACATCACAGGATGTGCAATGTTAATCATGCAAATGAACTCAAACACTACATGCTGCAACCTTTTTACAAACGGAAAACTTGCAATTTACTCTGTGGCGGTGTGCCACAACCGGCTCTAGGTCAGCTTGGAAAGGCTTGGGGTGAAGGTGGCTTACGGCTGACAGCTGACAGCTGACAGCTGACAGCCCCCCCGCCTGGTCCTCACCACTCCTTCAGTTAAGTGAGTGCATCAAGGGTCTGCGGCAATGTCGCAACCCAGCCAATCAGTCTTGAAACCCCATCTCAATTAGCATGCTTTGTCGTTGTGATTTCATCATCATTCATATAAGTAAGGATTAATGCCCAACAAGGTGTCCACTGTCAGGTAGGGTTCAGGGCTCCGAAGTGCGACCAAAATTTGTAAGGGTGCGACTAACATTTTTCCTAGGTCGCATCGGTGCACCTAACGTCCTTGAATCCGCTGCCTCTCCATGAACTAAGCAATGTCGTTTATATCGATATGGTTTAATGTTGCATTCAATGACCCATTTCTTCTATAAAGCCGTGCCTGTGTTTGGATATCTCCTCTTACTCTCTGCGCAGCCGAGCCCCCATTCACTCACACTGTCACACGTGGCTCCCCTGCACATGGAGAGAGACAGCGTCGGTCCACACTGCGACATTTGTCTACAGTTGTCTACATTGTTATTAACACAGCTCTATATTGTTAAGCATGAGAGGGAAACCTGTATTTGTACCAGTGTTTCCGCTGGCAAACTCTCTGTTATTGCGCTGCGTCGAGGAGTAAACCTCTATATATACCAACTGAGCTATCCGGGCGCCCGCTTTCTCTTTTAATCAGTCTGTTATTGTTGTTGAAAACAAGTGAAGGAGATTTCTCAGAGATATATATATTTTTAAATATTCCCTTCTTCCCTTCTTTTGTTCATTTTGGCCAGACCTCCAGACTCCCATAGTTTTGGTTTAATCAATAATAGTTAATTTGTGAATAAACCTTGATTTACTTTAACTATCCTCTGGTTTGGTGTTATTAGATGTTGACGGTCACATTTAAATTGTGTTTGTTTGCTGTGGCCGTAACAGGCAGCCAAAACATTTCCCCAACATCCACTGGTTCTGACTAGTCCACTACTACTGCGGTCCCCAGGACCCTATTACCAGTCTGATTGGTTCCTTGTGCTTCTCTTCTGTTGTTCATGTTGAGCCAGGACTGTAGCAACCCTATAAATTCTCCCATTTACGAAATTGCTAATTAGAATGGGTTAACCAATTGCTTTGGACTTTTGAACTCAGCAGGCCTTATTGCCTTGGGAGGCCACTGGAGCTAATTCTTGCAACCTACGACACTTCAGCGGGGTATCTGCCCATCTGCTCTCAAATCTGAATACAACACCACAACAAATTGGCTGTCTGAAAGCAAGGTCACTTGGTAACAAATTGTTCATAATTAAGGAATGGATTGTCTCTAATATGTTTGACTACCCTATTTGTATCTAAGACATGCTAGGCTCCAGCAGACTCTGCTGCCTTAGTGGAGGCGACCTCCCTTGGTTTTAAACATTTCCATCTTCAATGGTTTCACTGTTTTTTAGGAGTTAAGTGTTTTAGGGCCGTCTCATTTCATTTGGTAATTTTATATCATTTTTACATCATACATAAAATCAAACACCCTTCCCTGGCTAAATTATCACACTCGATCCCTAAAACGACTGCACTGGAAATTTGAACACAAATACAAGTTAACTAAGTCACAAAACTCTTAACATATATGGCAAACTACCAGTAAAATATGCAAGATCGGCCTGTATTTCAGAGATATTATCTAAAAATAATCAAGTAAGCCAGTTTAAAACAAGAAATGTGTATGGGTCACCTTTGTGGCATTTTACAGACTAAGTGATTCATTGATTTATCAAGAAAATGTGCAGCGGATTAATCAATGATTAGTGTGTTGAGAGTTATTGTATATGCGCTCCACATCCATTTATATATTCACCTTTCTACATTGTCACTAAATTTCATAAATCCACCAAATATAAAACTGTTGTTATATTTGGATTATAAAAACAAAGCATCCTTGTAACTTAGAATATTTGAAAATATAAAACAGGTACAGGGAGAAAGCTTTTGATTTACTGTCACATTATGCATTTTATTAAGCATGCCTAGTTTTAATACACCTGCAAAAGTTTATTTTCCTTTCAACCTGATCCTTCCATCTGGCGACGAGATGAAAGACAGTGCGGACTTCATTTGCATGAAAGTCTTAATGAGTCAGCTGCACAATTGGAAACAGCTGCAACTGCCATTCTTTTTTGCACAGAGTAATGATTTGCGCCTTTTACTACAACAACGAATGCATGTATTGTCTGCATTGCTTTGTTTTAGCATTGTGATTTCTTTTTTTCTCCTTTCAACAGCTTTGATGAATGGACCAGAGAAATTGCTCTCTGCATAATGACTGGCATAATTCATTCTGTAACATCTCCTGTTTTCTGCGATTCATTGTGGGGAGGATTCACTTTAAAGTAACAGTGGAACAGCATTTAGAAAGCATCTTCCCTCTATAATTTTAGGTTTATTATTTTCTGTTGAAATCTGACGTTGCAGTGGGAAAGACAAATCTAAATGTGCAGTACAGTGGGTAGATACCGTATAAGTGTACAAGCTCACAGAAAAAAAAATAACCATTCAGTCACCTTTATCCAAATGTTCTGGTATGTTGGTCTTTAGTATTCAATTGTCAGTTGAAGGGTGCAGATGATAAACTACTTGATTTTGGGGCTGAAGTCCCTTGAGCATGAAAGAGTGAGCAACATTCTACTTTAAATGACAGTAAAATAAATCAGAACATCAAACGAATCTAGCAACTTCCTTGAACTTGTACAAATTTAAATATCATTACAAGCCTGTGATCCTCAATTGCATTTTTGAGATATTCTTTCTGCCAAATCATTTAAATCCTCCCCCCCCCCCCCCCCCAAAAAATAAATAAATTAAACTTTACCACACACATGCCTCTAGCAGCTTGTTTTCCTGCTGCTCTTTGATCTTATAAGTAACTCAAATTCTCTCACTGATGCTTTCATTCAGGGAATACAATTGGATTCTCACATTTTCAAGGATGTTAGAACCTTATTTGCAAACTGCTGAGACACTGCTGCAGTAAGAGCCGTATGGAGACTGAGAGGGATCATTTGAGTGTACAAAAAAGGTTCAAAATGTTCAAATTATTTGAACCTTAAAATAATAGTTACAAAAATAATTATTATTTTGCTAGTATTGCTAAAAAGAAATTTGCAAAACATGTTTCAAGAAAGCAAATGAAGCACGTTGTAATGAAAAAGGTAATTTAATATGACCTGTCACTCAGTAAGTAAAAGGCTTCTTCGTGTAGGTCAAAGCAACAAACAAAACAATGGTGAGTTGTTTTCACAAAAAGCTATTGAAATTGTATTTGTTTTTAGTTAGGTTTCTCGTTGCTGGGGAACCTGCAGTCTCTCACCTATTTGAAGCGATGCTTGCTTCCAACGTTCGATTTTGCTTTTTTATAATACAATACAAAAATAGCGTGCGCAGACATTTTGTAGAAACATAGTAGAAGGGGTCTTTTGTAGCTTGTAATCGATGCCACGAGATGTGAGCATCAGGTGGTCTCTCTTTATTGATTCACATGTACAATACTGTGAAGTGATGCTGTCCTGTTTTGTTTAGGTGTTTGTGCTATACTTCAGAAATAACACATGCAAGGAAACACATTAAATAAACCCATTTTACTGTAATGGTTTTAAACCTTCTTTACTTACAGAATATGTATATATATTAAGAACATTCTGCAGCAGGGTAGTCTAAAAACGAAAATAGGAAAGAAAATACATAGAAGAAAATAAAGGGATTTAAATTATATTTAAGTGCTTCCTCTGTATCTCAAGAGAGCGGTTTACTTCCTTTTAGTGCTTGTGAGATTATGGCACAGTGTGACCTGAGCGAGACATAAAAGAATAAGAATCTGAGGTTTGCAGGGGCATTGTCTCTTGATGTATTATGGTTCTCTCTTAGTCACTGTAAAACATGTTTCAGTCAAGAGGGAGTTCCAGTGGACTGTGCTGACCAACTTTGTGTGTCCATCCTGAATTACTGAATTGGAAATAAAAAGATCTTAGAACGGATGCAACAGCTGCTGAATGCTGAGACTCAAGCTGATTGCAAGAAAAGAAAAAAGCAAGTTGATGATGGATGATGTTGATACGGGCAAAACATCCTAGCCTCACACCATCTTCACTGAATGGTTTTCTTCTCAGCAAAATATCTCTCTCAGTATCTCTCTCTATGGAACCTCTGTCTCTTTATCTGTAACTGGTACTGTGCCTTGCTGGTCAGAAAGAAAGCATTTAGAGTCCACCAGTCTACTCTTGACCAAACCATCAGAATGATAAAGTGGCCTGACAGCCATTGAATAGGCTAGGATGCACACCATCTTGCCGTAGTGCAATCTTCATTGCCGGAGGTTGGTGAATGAGCAATAAAAAAGGAATCACCGTGGAAAAGAAAATGGATGGTCAGCATCTGAGATGTGCTCAACCATGTGCAGTCTTCTCACATGCAATCAAGACAAAATCGTGAACACAGGAGAATGGGATAGCTCATCTCTCTTTCCCAGACGGCGTCTCCGGTGATATGGCAGGGACAACGGAAACTTGGACTTTTTGCTTTGTAAAGAAGACAGCTATTTCCCCCTTGCTTCACAGAAAAGAAGAACGAGTACCTGCAGTACACTGTGGAAGGATTGTAAAGGTAGTTGGGGGAAGGGGGCTGACTTGGAAGACTTTGCTGCAACATCAGGCAGCTCGGTAGAATGGATGGCCTTGAAAGAGCCGAGTTAACAGAAAACAGCCAGAAAGATGCATCATAAGGCTCTAGCTGGAGGACGTGTCTGTGCAGCGCCGTATCAGGGGGCCCGAACCATGATTGGCTCTGCCTGGTTTGTCATTTGTTAACTTCACTCCTCACATCCACAAAAAACACAGTCAGCCACAGAGCAGCATGGATAATCTTGACAAGAACCTATCAGAGGCATCTGTTAACATGGTGCGTGCTGCTTTGTAATTTAATGTGACTGCTGTTGTTAGTGCAGTGAGCTGAGCAGCCTCCTCACAGCAGATACAAAGAGGGCAGTTAGGGGGGGGGGGGGAGTTGTACTTCCTGCATCAGGACAGTTATTGCAATTTTAATTGGTTACATTTACTGGTACCATTTTTTCTTCCCCAGTTGCATTCAATTTACCTGGAAAGCTTGGAGGTATAGAAAAAAATACTTTAAACTACCTGAAGAATTATAACTTCTTCAAATACTGTAAAATACATATTGTAAAGCACAATGTTGCAAAAAAGCTTACACATTTTTGGGGAAGCATCACTATTCATCTAGAGCACAGTGGCAAAACAAGGAAGCTAAAACGCCTCGAGAGAATCAACATGACTTTTGGAAGTAAAAAAAAAAAACAGGATTTAAATGTTCAGAGCAGAGAAAAGACTTAAAGCAAAAGACAAAGAAACATAAGTAACCCAAATATAAGGACAGGTTGTGTTTTACTACAATCAAAAGCAGAGCATTTCCACAACAGGACATCAGAATGCGCTATCACTCTTATACCATGGCCACTTAACGCTTAACACATTGATGATCCACTATGTAGCTGTGAATTTAACCCACCATAGGCACCATCATATTAGGCAGTTGCTATAGTTACCTGCAGTTAAAAGGATATGTTAAGATTTGTTTTTCTAATACAATGTCAATATGTACATTGAAAGAGTTCCTGGTCACTGTAATCATTGCTCCTGTCCATAATGGTTGTGAAGTCATGCATTCTGGTGACTACACTGCAAGAAATCCACATCCCTTGTTCTGCTGAAGCAAATATGAAGCTTCAACATTCTGAGGCAGCTAAATTGAGTTAGTATCATCCAAAGTTACAGTCTGATGCAGCTCAGCAAGGAAGCACCATCAGGAAAAATACACAGAGGGAATTAGAATGACATACATATTACGTACTCAAACAACTGTATCTTTGGAAGATACCCAATTAATTCAGCTAATTAAATACCACTGTCTTTGCTATCTTGCTAAGTCAGTATACCTATAATATACGTTAAGATACGTGCAGATAAGTGCTCATATTATGCTTTTTGGCTTTTCTCCTTTCCTTTATTGTGTTATATATCTTTTTGTGCACGTTATGTTTACAAAATGAAAAAGCCCAAAGTCCACCCCAAAGGGACTTACCATCATCCAGAGAAAGCACTGTTCACAAACTGCTCCAAACAGCTCTATTGTAGTCCAGCCTTTACTTCCGTGACGAACGTGCATCACTTTGTAACACACGTTATAATCCTCGCCTAGCTGCTAGCGTGGCACTCCCTCAGACTCTACAACTGACTAGCTAGCAGTACTTACTGCGCATGTGCGACTCCAAACAAAGATAGTACAATAGTGAGATGCCTCACTCTGTAGCTAAAACGGAGAGCTTAACACACAGGATGAAAAGAGGAGCTGCAGCAATGTGCAGTACAACAAATATATGGTGTTTTCTGAAAATGAAACCACATGAACCTATTCTGGTACAACCTCTAACTACAATTAGAACCTGAAAATGAGCATAATATGAGCACTTTAAGGGTACCTCACACCATCACTGTATGTGTAAATCACATGCACCCAGTGTTTTCCTTTATCCAAGATAAAGGAGAAAACGGCTGAATAGGTTGATTATGCAGCTCATTACGACCCACAATTACGTTTCTTGTTGGGCAGTGTCCTCGCGTGGCTGTAGTATTATATTGCAAGAGCAAACAAGGAAGTGGGGTGACATAAGGAGGCAGGTTAGTGTGGTGGATGGGTCAAACAAACAAACACAGGACTTTCACTTAGGAGACCACGGTTTGTGTCAATGTGAAACAGTCATTTTGGAATTAACCAAATTTTACGTGATGTAATGATGTTACACCCTTATTTTAGTATCTTTACGCGACTCATTTTAAGATAATCCATGATCGGTTTACTATTTTTGTTGCCTAAACTTCAATATTTTCCATTTCACAATGTTTACTACTACGTTTATTAATTTAAAGCTTCGTCCACTGTGTTAAATAGAAGTTTATAGAACAGTCACAAGATTACAAAAAAATCAATTTTTATTCATCACATACAATTGACAGTACAATGTAGTGAAATTCAATTACTGCATTTAACCCATCCTAAGTATTAGGAGCAGTGGACAGCTATACATACAGCATCCAAGCAGCAACTTGGGGTTCAGTGACACTTTGACACGGAGGAGCCTATGATTGAACCACCAATCTTGTGGTTGAGGGGCGACCACTCTACCTCAGTCATATGATTAAACCGCCACTGTGCAGTAGTAAATACAATGGTACATGTTGTTTTGGAAATCGACCAATAATGTAGTTTAGGTATGAAACGTGAGTCGAGTGGTGATTTGAGTCGCGCATGCTCAGATTTAAACGGTTTACGGCCTAACGTGTCACACCCGATGTTAGCCGAGTCAGACCGGCTCTGGTCGAGTGCAGATGTGAGTTGCGCATGCTCAGATTTAAACGGTTAACGGCCTAATGTGTCATACCCAATGTTAGCCGAGTCAGACCAGCTCTGGTCGACTGCAGATGTGAGTTGCGCACGCTCAGATTTAAACGGTTTACAGCATAATGTGTCTTACTGAAATTTGTGAAATCCATAAAATAATAAACTTTTCTCTTTACATACAATAACAGAAGATGGAAATCATTTCAAAAACGTTTTAGCTATCTATGATTGTTTGATTGCTAACGTTAGCTCAAAACGCCATTCAAGTGACAGCCTTAGTTGTGTTTGATTGCTAACATGTAGCTAGCTAGCAGTCATATCAAAAACGTTTTAGCTATCTATGATTGTTTGATTGCTAATGTTAGCTCAAAACGCCATTCAAGTGACAGCCTTTGTTATGTTTGATTGCTAATTTGTAGCCAGCAGTCATTTCAAAAATGTTTTAGCTAGGGTGACCAGATTTCCCGGAACTAAAACCAGGACACTTTGCACGTGACCGTAGTGCTTGTGCACACACACGGTTTTTAATGTGAACATGTGCCAGCCCAGGTCATATTTTTCAGGGAAAATTGAGTCCTGCTTCCATATAAATTGTCTTTTCAGGAAACCATGACCTGTAGTAAGTAGCAGAGTGATTGGGAAGTAGCCTACTACAGCAATCAGAATGAGATTTTTATTTAATTATTCCAGAAATAATAACTGAACTTACTTACTTAGGAAGTAATGCAATAATCATGAAAACTAATTATTAGTGAATATTTTTCCAAGACATAGCCAACGTGTTGCATCCCTACATGCATCTACCAAAATGGTAATTTGTCGACGGTCCCTTACACAGAACCTAGCAACATAACAGATGATGAAGTGCTATGAAGCTTTATGTCTGATACAAATCTCTAGCGATAGTAATTGTAGTTGTTTTCTCTTTTCAACTTTCTTTAACCCTGATCACGTCATTGACCTGAATTGCATTGTCGATCTCAAACAAAGGGGAAGTTAAAATCGAATTTCTGAATATCAAACGTCCAGCCGACTTCACCGCGCTTAAAACGAGACAGATAAAAGAGGCATTGCAACAATGTTTACAAATATACATTGTAACGCTGGCTGCACAGATTATGCAGAAGCAGACCACTACGACTGACACACACACACACACACACACACGCACACACACTTAAAATCATACGCTGGACGCTTTATTCGTCTTTCTACATGGGTTTAGTTAATGATCGGGCTATAATAAGACCACGTCGACTGTGTAATCACTGACAACCGGGACAATTTCATAGTGGTTGGTGTAAACCGGGACATTTTAGCATCCCGACAGGCTTTTGTCGGGACTCGGGACACGCAAATCAAAATCAGGACTCTGGTCACCCTAGTTTTAGCACGCCGTTAGCATATTGTAGACTACTTGTCGCAAAGTGACACATGCGCGACTCAAATCACCACTCGACTCACATCACGCAGTGACAATGTCTCAGAACCACAGACACAGAAATGTGAATCACAGATGCCTTCTGTTAGCCAAATTCCTCACAAGAGAGAGAACGTTTCTCTAACGTTCCCCTGCAACCTTTTGCAACCTTTAGGGAATGTTCCCCTAACGTTGCAACCTTTAGAGTCCTCTAAAATTCTCTAAACGTTCTCCTCAAGAGAGAGATGCAATTAGAGCAGTTGTACGCATGTGAACAGCAAAAAAAAAAGGGGAAATGAAGGACCCACTTGGGAGTAATATATTGAGTCGGACCTCAAGGTGCACTACAGATCAACCGCGCTGTGAGCCATGGGGCTAATCACAATTTTAAAGCATCCCTGCGCCACATCTCGCCATGACCCTTAAGGGCAGACTCAGAGCCAACCTCTCAGGAAGGTGTCCCCATTGGACTCATTATAAATGGATGCAGTTTTTCTGTCAGACATGCTGGACGTGAGGGTTTTGATCCGCCAGCCAAAGGAGAGAATTTTGCACTAGGCTTGCAACTTGATGTACAGAACTCGCAACAGTGTATTCGGACGATACAGTCATGAAGAGTAACCCTGCGCTCAATGCAAAGCTCTGTCCCCGGTGACTGCGCAATCTAGTGATGATTATCTTCTCTTTTTAGTGATTAAGAAAAATCACCTTCCCTCTCTCCTCGAAGGTTAATACCGTGGGTCATTTTATTCTCTGAAGAGGAAATTAAACAGAGAGAGTAAGCCTTGAGATATCTGGATGCATGGCTCCATTACTTATATTCCATAATACATCTTTGTATTTCATTATATCCTGTGCCTGCTTTCGTACCAGTAAGCAGTCCAGGAATCAAAGATAGCAGTTACTAAGCAAATGGGTCCCTATGCAATAGCTTTTCATCCCCCACCCCCCATTTTTATTTTTCTCAGTCAACCAATCGCTGCACTTTGTGTGAGTGCATAAGAGCATCCTCTTTTTTTCTTCCCTTAGGGATACAAGTCACCTTCTCCAAATCTCATTGAACAAAAAGTCACACAGAAAATAAAAATAAAATAAAAACTAAACTATATTCCGCATGCACACAGAGTTCAAGCTTAGAGAGAACAGGGTTGGCATTTTTTAGTTCCCTCTTTGTCAGCAGGAATAGAGAGAGAAAGACAGTGAGAGTCAGAAAGAGAGAGACAAAGAGGGAAAATAAAGCCAAGGCAAGAGTGTGAACAGCATTATTTTTCAAATTTACAAAGAAGTACATACATTGAGTTGGAAGCCCTTAACTCGCTTCTTCTTAGACTCCAACTCCTTTAGTAGTTCACTTCACTTCACTTACTGTACATAATTCACTCACACTCTCTGACTCTCCCTCTTGTGCATTGTGCCTCATCCAAGATAAAGGAGCAGAACAAGTGAATCAGGTCATTCTAAATCATTGACGAGACATGAAAGGCATGCAAAGCTTAACTCTGAAAGTAAGCTGTAATAAGCCCCAAACAGGTACCGCTGATGTGTTTTGATTGACAGATATTTATTTCTCAAGGGCTTTAAAATGGTCATTCCCTTTTGGCAGAGCAAGAGCCCCCAGCTGCTCTTGAAAAATGTGATATGTTAAAGGGCAACTAAAGTATTATATGGCATTTTCAGGATTACACTTGCATTTTGTGTTTGTTAAGAAACCCTTCGTATGAGACGCTCCGTAGGAGCGCCTGTCTCTTTAATCCCCCCTCCCGAAAAAAGCCCAGTCTGCTCTGATTGGCCAGCACGCTTCCTGGAATCTCCGAAATCTCTGCTCCGTGTTTCACTAGTTGAAGCTGGAGCTACTGTAACAGAGTATATAGCAGGACTTTGTACCGTGAAAAATTACCAATAAAGGCTTCTAAACCAAATAGTACACAACCGGAAATGGCCCAGCAATAAAGTGACCGGAATTTGGGAAGAAATGACCATCACTGGCCAAGATTACAGCTATGTTGCGTTAGCATGTAGCTACTTAATAGTTAGCAGTATGCTAACGTTAGATTGTAGTGTAACAAAGCAGCACTTTCTATAGTCAAAAATCGCAGATAAAGGCTTCTGAACCAAACACTACCCAATTGGACATGTTTCAGCAGTAATGCAACCCAGAATTGGGGAGAATTTAACAACATTGGCAGCCCAGATCACATTGTTTACTGCCATTAGCCACGTAGCTACTATAGTTAGCAGTTAACACTAATTGAATATAGCAGCAATTTCTACAGTCAAAAATTGCAAACAAAGGCTTTTAAACCAAATACTACTAATCAAGAGTAATGTGGGGAGAATTTAACGACACTGGCAGCCAAGGTGACATTGACCTGTTAGCAGGAACAGCTGGTTAGCACGGCAGCTAGCTGGTTGAGGATGATTTTATTTATCAGTCATTTAAAACAGAAAGGCAATACATACACATGCTTGTGTTGGTGAGGATTACTCTGCAGATTGTGTATGTGAGAACACAAAACGAACACGTACGCGTTTGGCTTGCCGTCCGTCTACAGCATAGCTCTTCTGCCGTCCATCATGGTGTTCATAATTCACGCGAGTAGAGCGTGACATCACGTGCAAAGGGTCTTAGCAGGCCGGCTTAGAGTTGCGTAACACTTAGCAGTGAGTAGAAGAAACTGTTGAAACCAGAGCGTTCAGAACAGTTGGAAAACTGAATGTTTTAGCTCATAGGGATTTGTCTAAAATACGTTTACATTTGAAGTTTTAGCCACGTTTAACATGAAACACGTTTAACATGAAAATCCCACATATAACATTGTATATATGACAGAAACACGGAAAAGCATCATACGTGACCTTTAAGGAATTCATGATTATTATGGTTTAATGTAATGTATTGCCATCTGCCAAATGATCCTAAAATACTTTGGAAAGACATTCCTTCCTTTTTTCTTTGTCCGTTTTTTGTCCTGCATTTTTGTCACATTACAGCAAGGTAAGGAAATGCCAAGAGGCTGCATTTCAAGCCAACCAAGAACGTTATTTTTTTCACCGTTTCAAAATTCGTTGGGAGCAATCACGGGCCTGACCACTGTTACCATGGAAACTCGTGTCTCTGGTGTTGATTGACAACTGACACATTTTGAGGGCTGACTCATCTCTGATATAGAGGTACAGCTGCTCATTCAAGCAGCCATGAGATCACCACATGGCAGATGTCAATGTGCATGTACGTAATCTTTTATACTTCAACTTTTGAACATTTTATTTCTAATGCAAAATGCCTATTGTATAAAACTGTCTTAAGCCTAAAATATTTTTTTTTCATTTCATTTATTTTATTGAAACCAGAGCTTCTGTAAGAGGTCAGAGGAATGACCTCAGCCACATTGTCTATATTAAAGTAGATAGAAAATCAATTTATTTTGCTCCTAATAATGAGTGTAATATGAATGAGAGTATTTTCATATGAAACCTAAAGCCCTGGCTCACCTCTAATGATTGTATGACTAATTAGATTTGGATGTGTGTACAGTGTATTTGTATTTTATACTGTTACTCGCTTCTCCTGGGGAGTACAGATGGAGCAATCTTTAAATTAAAAGATTAATGGTTACCAATTGCCGTCCACATCCGCTTCAAGACACTAGTACTTGCATACAAGTCCACAAACAGATCAGCCCCAGCATACATCCAGGACATAGTCAAACCATATACCCCAACCTGCCCACTCCACTCTGCATCAACCAACCTGCTTGCTGCCTCCTCACAGTGAGGGAAAACTAATCACTCAACGAAATCCTGACTGTTTGCTGTCCTGGCTCTAAATGGTGGAATGAGCTATTGACATCAGGACAGCCAAAAGCCTATGCATCTTCCGCCGAAGGCTAAAAACGCATCTCTTCTGACTACACCTCGGATAAACATTGGGGGAGATAGGGAAGACTAAAAGAAAGAAAAAAAAGTATGTATATTTGTTGAAGCTGCACTTTCATATGGCTCTTTGTAGCTTTGCTTATTTAAAGCTAATGTACTCGCACTTACTACTTGTTGTCTGGAGTTTGCACCTTCAGGAATGAAAGGACTTAATTGGAAGTCGCTTTGGATAAAAGCATCAGCTAAATGACATGTAATGTAATGTATGTAATGTAATAATACAGGGTTGACAAATGGAGGGTAGAGCAAATGCCATTCCATTTCCGTATATCTACATGATTGTATGTGAGCAGATTTGTCTATATTTCTTCCAACGTCAAGAACAAAACCCATGCAAACAGAGGAACAATATAAAAGATTTTAGCAAACTATAATAGTTTAACATGAGCACCAGGTGTACATTTAAGCTTCTTCAAAAATGTATTATGCCATTGAATGAGGCAAATTTTCCTCCTCTTACTCAAGAACTTGTACATTCAGTCAGATAAAATGTGAATCCTCTCGTCAGTCGTTTAAATGAATTTAATTGTTTGAGTATGCACCTGTCCTTAAGTGTATCTTCCATCGTCTTCCGTGACTGAGAGAATCAAATTATCCCCGGTGTGCTGTGTTAGGTTTTTTCTCTCCATCTCACTCACTGTTTTGGCCCACGCCTCCTCCTCCTTTTTCCACACAACCCTAAAAGGATTCATTACTGACCAATTCTCCTGTCTGCTCATTTATCCAGAAAATCTGCTCGCCATTGACTCTGATTACATGGACAAACAATGTGTTTACAGTTCTAAATGTTCCCATAATGACATGACACTAAGTACAATATTGTCCACTTAACAAGCTCGTAAAAGTAACATGCCAACATTCTGGAGGCAGGATGTAATTGATGGAAAAGATCTGTAATTTGAGGGGCAGGAGACGAGGGAAGAGTGTGGTGATGAACTGGGTCAAGCTCGGATAAAATTAAATACAAGTACAATGAATTGGTAAAAGTTGTGATGGAATTAATTAGTGTGTAATCATAGTGTTTTTCCTTTTGTTTCCTACCTTGTTTTTTACTGAGTATTATTCACTGTTTATTACATTTATGGGTAACACTTTACTTGAAGGTATCTACATAAGAGTGACATGACACATGTCATGAGAGAGTCACACATGAACCCTAACCCTAACTCTAACTTGTCATGACAAAAACTGAATGACACTTACTAAAATAAGCGTTATGTCATAAACGTTTATGACTTGTTTATGACAGTGTCATGTCACTCTTACCTAGATACCTTCAAATAAAGTATGTATCAAGTTTAGGATCTAAGATACTTCGGCCTACATTTACATTTGGAATAAATGACCGGCATTGGCCACCAAGATTACAGCTATCTCACGTTAGCGTGCAACTACTTAATAGTTAGCACTAGGCTAACATTAGACTGTAATCGAACAAAGTGGCACGTTCTGCCGTAAAAACTAAACACTACCCAATCGGACATGTTTCAGCAGGAATGTAACCCAAAATTGTGAATAATTTAATACATTGGCAGCCAAGATGATAGTGTTGACGAACTGACCGAAGAGCCGGTTACTTAACCCGAGTCGTGTCACTGAACCGGGAGAATCGAGTGCCATACGTCAATGATGAACTGACTCACTCCTGTTTTTTTACCTCATTAGCGCCTCCACTGGAGTGGTGGTAGAATCAATCAGGAAATGGGCTACCTCGAGCAGCACGATTGGACTGAAAGAGTTGTTGAAGAGTTGTAGGTTGGAGACGACGCACCAGGCTATTGAACAAGACCGAATGTAACCGTGCAACTGCTCGAGTCTACGTAATCAAACGGGTGTCTAGGTTCTCGGCAAGTTTGAGTTGCCAACCGATCCCAGAAACCTTTATTTCTCGTGCATCTTAGATGATTGTGTACATAGACATTCATAGGCTACATTACCGATGGATATCATATACAAATACACGTCATGTTATCTCAGTAGTTATTTTAAGTTAAATATTTGTTACATGGTAGGTAGGCTGTCACGAGGAGACCGCACACCAGGCTACTGAATGAGACCGTAACCGTGCCTAATGCATGAGTCTATAGCCTAATCAAACGGGTGTCTCGGTTCTCGGCAAGTTTGAGTTATCAACCGACCCCAGAAGCCTTTATGTCAAACATGTTTACATCATTATTTGAAGTTTTGGTCACGTTTAAATTTGATTTGAAAATCCGACTAACATTGTAGATGTGACAGAAAATACAAAAAGCCTAATTTATGTCCACGTTAAGGAATTGCATGTTTTCTTCACATTTTTCTGTAAAGATGATGGATGGAACTAACATTTCACCAGATAGTTATTAAAAGCCTCTTACTAAAACTACATTGAATTCATTTCTGAAATGTAACTGTACCCTTGTAATGTACTGTAACTTTCCTCAGTATTCAGTCATGTTTCCGTTCCACATTTAATGCATCAACTCTTCATTGTGAAGTGTCATTGACATTTAAATGTAGGCCTATATGTCAGTCAACACTGAATGGATCAGTCCCTCCAGGATTTTGCGATCGCGACAATTCATGCAAATTCAATCAATCACCATGAATTTGGTGCGACTCGCAATTTTGACCAATCACCGCAACTTTTCCGCAAATTTGACCAATAACCGGAGTTTCCCGCGACTTCAACCAATCCCAGCAGTACCACGTGACCTAACACGACACACACACAGAACGTTGAAGGTGTGTTGTTGTTGCCACAGCCAAAAGACACATTTTGTTTCAATTGAAGCTGGAGGCAGCAAAAACAAAACACCGCTGGCTAAACTATTTAAAAATGGCGAGTTTGTTCAGGACACCCCCGTCTGTCGCTTTCACATCACCTTTTGGTATCGGCTCAGCTCGCTTGGAACCGCGACTGAGGTGGTACTAAAAAAACTTTTTTTTGTAATGGAAAACCAAAAAAAGCGAGTAGAGTCGAGGCGAGTCGAGCAGGTACCATGTATTGGAAAAACGGCATAATTGGTAGAGTGTCAACCCGGAAACAGGGAGCCGAATGGCCGTGACTAGAGTCTCTCAAAGTCTCTGTTCTCTGGCATGTTTTGACCAATTCGGGGAGACTGAGCAGTCCAAATGCCTTTTCTGTGTGAGGCCTTAAAGCTGCTGCTGTTTCAATCCTGTCGGCTCTCTGCAGTGGGCGGGGCTGCTGCTCAGTTCCCCCTGCGACTGACGTGACTGACTGACTCACACTCACACACACACACACACACACCAGACTGATCTCCTGAAATGGTGTATGAATGACATGCCAATTCGTATGGCATTATTTGCGTGTTATTAAGACGCATACTCGCTTTTTAGCGTGTTTTTCCGCGCTGTTTGGCATCCATTGACCTACATTATCTTGCTATGCGTAGCCATAGCAAGTAGTATGAAACGACAAAGGTCTGTGTAAGTGGGTTGGTTGGGGTGGCAGAGGTCAAAAACACAGGACTTTCACCAGGGAAAGTGGGGATCGCGTCCTGCGTGTGGTGTTTTTTAATAAAGTCTTCCCCAATGTTGTTTTCCTAACCCCAACCTTTTTTTTTACACGCATGTGACATCGCGATAGCATGGCACGTTCTCGCGATAACACGGCACGTGGCACGCCCCTTGGCTTTAAAAGTGGCGTGTTTGTTTATGCTAAGGCATGATGTCACGTTGCACACAAACACACACAGTGGATGCAGGAAAAACCAGAGATGAGACGTACAGGATGACCTAAATTGAGGACAGCTACGCTCGTTATTGTAAGTGCAATAATAAGTTAAAGTCCAATAAGTACTTTATCAAACCGTATGAATGTGTGTCCCAGGCCAGGATAGGAAATTAACTAACAATGTAAAGATCAACAAGCCACTGACACATATGTTCAAATTTGATTAATTAAATTATTATTATTATTATTATTTTTTGGCTTACATCCACCAGCAATTTTCATATTATACCAACATTTGCAGCATCCTGAGCTTTTTGGTTAAGTTACTAGGAAAACTCAGCCCAGAGTAATTGTATTCTCCCCAAAACAAGTTTCCTTTTTATTTTTAAGAACTATAGAAAAACATTTTTCTTTTACAAAAGCTCCAGCAAAATCAGGCATTTTGGGCCGCAACAATCTAAAAAAAAAGGCCGCAAAATCCTGGAGGGACTGAGTTGTTTTCCACAAACACAGAAGAGCTGTGGAATAAAGCTCCAAGCACAAGTGCAACCTGGAGTTTGTAAGAGGATAAAGAGGTTAGAGGATTTACCATGCATTCCACCCCTCTCCTCTCATCTTTTTGACTCTTTTCTCTCCCTCCCTGCCTGCATTGGCTTATTGAACTTTGAATAGCATACGAGTTAACAGCCAGGAACAATTATAGCAACAAAGGATATATCTATATCTATATCTATATATCTGAAAATATACAGATTAAAAAAACATCCCTGCTTTATGTTTCTTCTCAATTTGCTATCTATCTCCACACTGTAGATCTACTTTTTGTTCTTTATTATTCTCTTACCACCACCCTGATTCACTGAACCCTGCCTAGTATTTCCACTGGTTGATGGGTTAATCTCCCTACCCCCAACCCCCACCCCCGTATATTCTCAGTCTTATCTGGTCACCCAGGTGTATCAGGTCGGGCCCACTGTGCAGTAATAGTAGTCCGTGTTGTGTGCTCAGTCACCCTGCTGTTTCACAGATGCTGTACTTCATCTGAAGCAGACTCTGGTTATTATAGAGCAGGAGGTGGTAAGAGACACTGGTCCCCTGGGTAAATGTGTACTGTGCATGTGTGTAAAGTTCATGATTAACACACCTTGTGCCATTGTTCTTGCACTGCAACCTCTGCACGTGTCCATTTAGGTGCATGCCAACACACCTCACACACACACTTTGAGTAGAGACATGCCTGTAAGTCTAATATAGTGTGTAGCATCACAACAGCAGAGAGAAACCTGATGTGCAATCATATGAATGATCCACATTGATTTATTCCTTATATACGACATGGGAAATCAATTGCATGCAATCTGATGCACACACATAGCTATGTCCAACAACACACGGATCAGTAACGTGTTTTCACTTATCATGCGCTGTCAATATGTGTCTCATATCATATGGCTGAAATGATAATATGATTGTCATATGGAATCACACCTAAGTACTCTAGCATTGAGAGTGACTGCTGCACAGATAAGAGAATAGAAAAAGAACAGGCACTTGCTTCTACCTATTAATATAGCAGCAACACTTTTCTTTAATTCTCCCTTATTTAGCATTTATAAGCAATATATTAACATGTTTAGAACCCAATATTATATAATTTTAAGCAGATATATGTGTACGTATTAATGTATTTGGCAACAACTGTAACACCTCCTGTGGGCATCTACATATGAAGGCTGTTGTATTAGAATATGAGAATATAGATGTAATAAGTAATAACTTATAACTTATTAATAACCATGTAAACATGTCAATATAGCTGCTGTTTTTCTGCTGTTCTGTTGGTCAAATGATAACAGAATCATCTAGGTAAGTGAGAGAGAAATGTCTTTAGGAATGTGATACCTGCCTCCTGAGGGTGGAAAAAAAATGATAGCGTTTTCTTTTTGCAGAGTACACACTGACACTCGCTTACAATCGCAAACACACATACTGTACAGCACACATGCTGGCTGTAGTCAGTGAGCACACACAGTACCTAGATACACAGCTATACACAGATAAATCTATCATGTTGAGCTATTGTCCTGCTAGCGGTGCTGGGGTGAATTGCATGCCCCATCCCTCATCTGTGGTTTATTTCCTGCTAAAAATAAGCCGACAAATAAAGTCTGAGCACGAAAGAGACTTAAGCAGTTGGAGAAGCTTGGCGAGTTCGGACTAACAGATTTGAAGTCTCATCGCCTCTGAGGGTCAATTTGATTTTAAATGCGGTTTGTTTGTCGTTCCATTTCATTTGAAGAACACTGCATGACTCTGTGAGGATAATCAAATGAAATAAGGTGACATGACAAATGCTATTCAATTCAAATGACTTATGTTAGGGACCTGATAAAAATGCATGCTTAGATGTGCCCTCAAGTGCTGTGATTGGCTAATGCCATGTGGGAGTGTGTCTCCACCTCAACAGAATCCTGGTTTTGGTTGATAGGGAGAACAAGAATAGGTAGCTAATCTTCCTCAGTCCACGCTCACCTCTTTATGGAAATGGAAAGCACTAAAAGAAAAAGATACCATATTAAGTTAATGCACATTGTCAATCCTCTCTTGTCTCACGTCTTGCTGTACCTCTGTGAAAAAATAATTTCTGTTCATGCATATGTGTATACATTTGTGCATGTGTGTGTGTGTCACATAATTGAGATTGCTGTAAATAGCAGATGCATTACCAGGGTAACTTTAACCAGTACCCATGGGTGGAAAACCATTAGGTCATCAATCAAACCCAAGACAATGGCTTGTTTTGGCCTTTTCTTTTAATTTGTTTATATTACTGTTGGCTTACTTACCCAAACCATAGTTACCTTATGTGTGTTGCAGCAGTACTTGATGTTTCTATGGTGAAAAATTGCACGATCACTGGTGCTTAACTTATTAGTACAATGATGCAGGTTATTAACATTATTTGCAGTTGCCACAAACGATCACTGAACCAGCCGATTTGTACGCTGTTGGCCTGGAAGCTGATTAATAATTATGAATTAAAATACAACTCTTCACCCACCCAAAATGTAATTACGGTTTTACTGATAATATGATTTGGAATAATTAGGATGTCACACAATAACAACCCTGTGTCACGCAAAAACTGGCCTGTGTGTAACAGTGTTACTAATCAAGTGACTTTCCGCTGTGGTTTGGATGAAAGATTATTTTATTAGCACATATAACAGCCACACTAAGAATACTACTGGTGTGCTATTTTATAGTCATAAACGCAAATACCAACACATTCTAGTAGTATTGTGTTAGTGATCTATTGACCTAAATTTGGCTTATTTCAAAATCAACCTTTCAAATAAACTTGATTGTTTTTCTGGAACTCTTTTGATTTCCATATGTGACACAAAATCCATCATCTGGGAACTAAATACATATATAGGAAAAAAAATGGCAAATACTGAATGATCCAAGTGTCACTGTGTCTGTAAAAGAGAAAGTCTACAAAGAAAGATGATGAGGGTGGTGGTGACGGTGTGTATGTGTGGTAGAGCTGGGCAATATATAGATATTATATCGATATTGTGATATGAGACTAGATATCGTCTTAGATTTTGGATATCGTAATATGGCATAAGTGTTGTCTTTTCCTGGTTTTAAAGGCTGCATTACAGTAAAGTCATGTCATTTTCTTAACTTACCAGACTGTTGTAACAGTTCTATTATTTGCCTTTACCCACTTAGTCATTATATTCACATTACTGATGATTATCACAAATCTCATTGTGTAAATATTTTGTGAGACGCACTCCCACATGGCATTAGCCAATCACAGCACTTGAGGGCACATCTAAACATGCATTTTTATCAGGTCCCTAACATAAGTCCTTTGAATTGAATAGCCAATAGTCAACACTACAATATCATTGCGGTATCGATATTGAGGTATTTGGTAAAAAATATCGTGACACTTGATTTTCTCCATATCGCCCAGCCCTAATGTGTGGTGGGCTGTAGGGCTTTTGGTTTTATAGCCCGTGCAAGGACGAGGAAGCATCTATTGAAGAACTCTCCCACCTCCACCGCCTCCTTTCCTGACCCCCTGGCCCACCTTTGAAAGGAGAGCTTTACTTGCATAAAAGCATCAG
This sequence comes from Gymnocephalus cernua, assembly GCA_023631565.1. Taxonomy (NCBI): domain Eukaryota; kingdom Metazoa; phylum Chordata; class Actinopteri; order Perciformes; family Percidae; genus Gymnocephalus; species Gymnocephalus cernua. Next base: position 19,431,950 of record CM042431.1, read on the forward strand.
CCTCCAAGCAGCAACTTTGTTTATTCCTCCTTTTGCTCTCTCTTCCTCACTTCTTCATCCTGCCTCCCGTGATACCAAGCCCCATGAAATCTACACAGCTTTCAAATTAAATGTGAATGAAGGGTATGTTTCCTTAGGATTGCATGGCATGATGTTTGAAATCCCATAGTAAATATGACTTTGGAACCAACAGTATCTCTCAGGCTGTAAGCTGGGAAATAGTATGCACTCTTGCACTTCATACAACCTCTTCACAGAATCTGATCCGTTCCCGTGGCTTATAGAAGGTGTCAGTAGACCTCTCCGTATTAACAGTCCTAATATAAATGGAGGATGATGGGACATGGTGCAGTATGCACCAATATTATTTGTGCGGCTACATGTTTGGATGGCAAGTTTCACATAAATATTACACCATTTCTTACACCAATATACACCTGCATATTTTGTGCTGCAGAACTGAGAATAAACAACTTCTCCAGTATTTGTGTTATCTTACAAGTCCACAGGGGCTCAGATATGTGAAATTTGTTAGATGCATATTCAACATATTCACAATTCTCTCTGGACTTTTTTCTACTTTTTTTTTTAGAATGCACCGTCATAGGGTAAGTTGGGTTTATCCATTGACTGATTGAGCAGTCAGAGGAATATGTGTCCACCAAGGCTAATGTGTTCCATGACTCAGAACTGTTGGGCAAATTGAACGGTTGAAGAGAACCTGCATCAAGTCAGAAAGATGGAGTATTGGAGATATCACTGCCATGTTTTGGCAGAACAATGGTTGTTAGAAACATAATGCACATACAAGTGGAAGGTAGAGTTCTATGGACAAAACTTTCCCTCTATTAGAATTCAGTGTAACAAACATGTACAGTATTTTAGATGACCACAGTATCTGTTTGTTTGTGACAAAACTACAAAGTTTTCAAGCCTACAGAGACCTTTAGGGTGTGGAAGTGTTTGTCACTTGAAAGATAGACGTTTGGGTGTGTTTCACTTTAAATGTTGTGTGGTATGTGATGCACCAATTCTGTAATCTAGTTGGGTATGTTTACATTTAAGAGCAGATATTGTGCAAAATGTTTTTTGTGTGTGATGCATTCCAATGTGTTGAGCTTTTACAGATTTGGTATCTGGACCAAGGTTGTCTTTAATCAGTGTATTTTCTTTGTCAGCTGAGGCAGTCAGCATCGTAACAGAGGAGGCCACGTTGCTAAAGGAAACCCTGCAAAGTTTTTATTTTGATTGATAAAGAAGGGTGTGACAATAGCATCTTAAACATGTATCCAGTCAGTGAAAGGTGATATAAATGTTAGTTAATTAAGATAGAAAAGTGTTGTTATTTGTTTGTATATATTATTGTGATTCCCAGTGATATAGTCGACAGTATGATGCATGCTCACCTAGATCTGGAAGAAGATTACCAGAATTTGTTTGCAGATAAACCTATAATGCTCTACCAAATTTCAGTTTATATTCTGACTTACTTCAGAGAAAATATTTCCAGATTGTAAAAATGCAGAGGGATATTCTGAGTGATACTTGAGGTTATAATAAAAGTTGCTTTCAATAGCCAAATAAAAAAAGACACTGAAGGGATGCCGGTTAAATTCAAGGTCCGGCTTATTCATATTATTCATGTTTTTGCAATATCAATATATCTGGACGCCTATCTTAGCTCACCAGATGTACAGTGCTGGGATAAAGCCTGACATCCGGTGTGTGATGTCCTTCCCCTTATCGCTATCCATTTTGAAATGTTGCTGTCACTGCATCCGGGGTTTAGCGCCACCCAGGATGGTTGTGATTGGTTTAAAGAAATACAAACAAGCCACTGAGTTGTGTTTTCCTATCCCAGGATAGATAAGCGGTGTAGCCAGACCTGTGGAGATCTGGCAATGTGAGCCTACTGACTGGACTATTTATTAACTCTGACTCTACTATGCTTGGTTTTTGACTCGTCTTAGACTGTCTTAGACTTGACTTAAATGATCCAAGTAATGTTTGGTGTCTAATGTTTAGTACATTTAAGTTAACCTGAAAAATAAGTAAAACAGTGATAGAAACCGATTAAGTCATAGAACAATTAAATTCAATACATCTCAAAACATATTATTGCATCATTTACTTTGTGCACATATGGTTCAATGCCCTAAACATGTCCTATTCTTTATTAACTGTAGTTGGACACTATTGCTACATTAGTGCTATATTTGGTCTGTTCCCTTTTTATTTACTAGTATGTTTTCGCTTAAACCCACATTTTGTAACTGCATGTTACTGAATATGTACTCATCAAGTTGAAAGTCTCACTGGGGGTCAGCAGTGCACAAGCAAGATTATGTACAAGCTTACGTTGGGAGGATCGTTAGCCAATTAACTTATCATTCCAATGCCTGAGAAACACGACAAGAACAGGCCACATTGATTTTCTTTGGTTTGATGTTCTCTATCTCTTCCTCCATCCTTCGTTTTCTGTCCCTTCTACTGGCCTCACCATCTCTTCCTGGCAGATCTAACACTATGTCCTGCTCTCTCATTGACGGGGCTCCCTTATAGCACCAGCTGACAGGGCTGTAAAGGGCTTTCAGGCAAGGTTCCTGTACAGCAGGTCATCAGAAAGAAGGTGTTGACTTATGTTGTCCCAATCTCCAGCTCGGTACAACCTTTCTAGATCAACAAGACCATTTGCCTCTGATCTGCACCATTAAAAACACTGGCAGTCGGTGCAACTGTGATTGCACAGATTAGGTATGTGTTGGATGTTCCAGTATTTGTGTGGCAGAAGTACAGACACAATTCACTTTTTATTAGGTGCAAATATCTATTCATCATTGAATTGCACATGCTCCTGAACACATACACGCATGGGCATTCATAGACATTAATGCACACATACAAGCGGCTACCTCTTACAGGCTTTTGTCCTTGTACCCGTGTTTTTTTTTTAAGTGTTATCACATCATTAGAGCCTACAGCTGTTTGAGGACACACAAAATCCATCTCTGTGGCTCTCTCTTCTGTCTTTCTGTGGAACTCCTTGTACAGCAAGACACATATGGCAGCAGATTGGCCATAGAAAACAAATCCAAACACTATTGCACATGCTCTGAAACATTCTGCTGCTCAACTGAAGCAAACTTTTTTTTTTTTTTATGTATGGTCAATTCAGGCCACTGTTAAAATGACTCACGTTCACACATGTGCAGACTCACACATATTAGGGGTGGTACGGTTCATTAAAAAACATCCGAACCGCTCGGCTGAATCTGTCTGTTTTTTGATCAACAAAGGTCAGTTTAAAAGATTTTTGTCAGATTTTGAGAGGCGGCGAGCCGATCCGACCGCTCCTCAAGTGGAGTGTGGAGTGCTGCAGGTCACATCACGTGTAGAGAGCAGTGGGAGAGATAAGGAAGGCTGCCCAGAGTTGGAGGATGCGACAGCGTCGTATGGTGTATGGGAACATTTAGGATTTCATGTTACCTATGATGACAGCAGAAATAAAACAATAGATAGAACTGCCACTGTTTGCAAGCATTGTGCAACATTCAATCAATATGCTAATTAAGCTATATATCATATGCTGAAGTATATTTCTGGAGTGTTAAAGATTAAAAGAAACAATAACAAGAACCGTACAGAACCGAAAACCGCGACCCTAAAACCGTGATACGAACCGAACCGTGGGTTTTGTGAATCGTACCACCCCTAGCACATATAGGCAACGCTAATCAATACACATCAAATAATATAACAACCTCAGCTACGAAAAGGTAGCACACCGCCATTCATCTGACACTATTAATAGAACAATCTTTTTGAATCTCACAGTGACAATGGGGTTAATTTCAGGTGTCTCCCCATAACCCGCATCGCGTTTCTTCATCTTGCAAGCTTCAAGTAAAATTTCAAGAGTTAAATTGTATCCAGGTAATATGATAGAGGTGCACAATTTAAATGAAAAAAACGAAAAGTACTGTTGCTGCCATGTTGTTGCAAGACATTCATGTTTAACCTAATTAATGCATTTAGACCTTTATGTAGTTCTATTCTGACAGTGTTGTCAAGTCCACAAAAGCTCCTTATTAAATCTGCTTTCAGCATAAAACATGGCTGACCATGGCTACACCATACAACACCAGCAGCAATACTCTGGCCAACACCATTATTAAAGAGTTAACCCCCTTCTCACACATAACCATTTTACAGGAACATGTCTGGTGCTGCCAATGTCCCTGAGCTATTACATTCCATGGCACATATGCAATACATGCAGCAATTAGCAGGAAAATTAGCTCTTTTGATAATGCATAATTTCATATGGGGCGAATTGTAATGCCACACTGAGGAGGTGTGTGAGAGCATAAGTGCAGCAGCTTGGAGAATGTGATTTGCAGGACTTCTCTAAAGACCACAGTGACCCCTGCTGGACGGGTCAAACTGTTGAGTTGCAGTGAACTTTGAGCTTTGAAATAAAAAAAATAAATAAAGAGGCAGACAGAGAGAAAGGCAGTGCTGGAGCAATTTGGACGTTTGTTCTCTGAAAGCAAATTATCTCTGTGAGGGTCAGCAGGGTCCAAAGTACTTTATTGGACTTTGGTAAACTTCACTTAATGTGTTCTATTGATTGTGGGAATGTAATTAAAACATTCACTGCTGACTAGGGATGGGCATGATTAATCGACGATCGACGATTGATCATTAATAATTTCGTCGATCACGTTAATTTGTCATCTATTAAACTAATGCAGTTTGCGTTGTGTAGTGTGATTGAAGCAATGAAATTAATTCCACTGTGCGGCAGCAGCAATTAAACATTTACCACCCGGGGGCGCCACAGGCTGCTCAGTTACCTGCGGTTTCCGTTTTGATTCAAAGTAAACATGAAGAGGTCACGGCGAAGTGTGGCGTGGGACTATTTTGATTTAAAAAACGACTTAGTTCACTGCAAACACTGCGACGCCGTGTATAAGTACAACACGGCCACGACTCAAATGATGTACCACAAAGTGCCTCTGACCCTGGTTAATGTTGGTGGCGGTGCGTCCTGCTCTCAGTATCAACCTAGCATCAACTCGGCGTTAGCACGGAGGAGCCGCGATGCACAACGAGCAGAGAAAATTACCCAAGGGATCTGCACGTTCATTGAGATGGATATTGAAAGCAGCAAGTCACATTCCGTCACGACGTACCGTCACCAGACTGGTAGAAACTCACTACAAAGAACGAAATAAGGTTCCCCGGCCCGGGCTGGCCAAGTTAGCGCGGAGGTACCTGTGCATCCCGGTGGGTCGGCGGCCACCCGCTTGCGGTCACCAGGTAGCGGTCACGTCTGACCCATGGATGTATTAAGTGAACCTCAGACCCCAGATCATGTCAACCTGCTTATTTTTCTCAACAAAAACCAGTAGACTGGTGCAGAAGTTGTATGTGAGTTACTGGTTATTTTATATTAGTCTTTGTCCGTGCCTTGGATAGTTTTGAGTTACATTTTGACGAAACCTGTCAGATCTAAGTAGTATTATGTTTTTGGTTAAGTTATGGTTAAGTTATTATTTAACGTGATTCTTTTTATTTATTATTTTGGAACAAACGAGGGTCTCTGTTTAACAACGCCGGCTCGCAGTAACGGTTCCGCTGCTTCAGAGCACCGCAGCGCATATATCTTCAAGTTTAGCCTAACCTCCAGTTTAACTGCCACAAGTTGTTCTTCTTGTAATTAAGATCTCATCGAGGAAAAACACGCCGTATTTTTGTATTTTCATTGCGTTTTTAATTTATAAAAAGTTAAATAAATGAATTTAATATATAAATATTAATGATTAATCGATAATTGATCATTAATTCTCCCGACGATCGACGAAGAAAATGTAATCGAATGTATGTAACCTGCTGCTGACATTTGCGTGCCCTTGCGTGTGTTTGTGTGAGTGAGTGAGTGAGTGAGTGAGTGAGATAGCATGTTAGAGGCAGTTTGTTGAACAAATATGATGTGGCAAACGATTCACATTAATGTGATTAGCTCTCTCACAATAATGTGTTTTCAGTTGAATCATGAATCTCATAATATAGGCTACCTTGCAGGAAAATGTATAAAGAGAGCAGAAAAAAAATCGTAAATCGGAACTGTCAAACGCCCCAGCAATGTTATGGTGCTGTATTAAATAAGTTCACAATGAACTCCACTGAGCTCCAAAGGTGAACAAAAATATTTTAACTGGAATAGAAACATGACACTTTGTTCGTTATTGAAACCAATCATCTTACAAGAAAACAGAAAAAAAACGACGGCAGAGAAATATCATATTTCTTTAACCTAGAAACAGTTCATACGATGGAATAGTGTGAAAGTTAGCAGCACATCCTATCACTACATCACCCTAAACTGCCTCAACATTATTCAAATGACTGACAGGGCCTAAAAAATTGACAGCAAAGAGCAGCTTGATCAAATTTCATCCGACTTGTCGCTAAATGTGTAATTGTGGCATCTATCAGGGTGAGGAGGAAGAGGAAACTGTCAGTGGATGTCTCCCCCATGGGAGAGCTAATGGATTTACAGTACTGCCTGACAGATTTTAGAGACCTTACATCATGTTTTTCAAATATGTATTTTTCTCATTTATTTTGAAAGTGAAAGCTCAGGCTTGGCAGTCAAGCATGAAAAAAAGTCAAATATGATTGCCTTTTGGCTCTGTTCAGATTTCTCTAAGTGGTTAAAAAATTTATATTTATTTATTACCGTTTTAGTGTTTTTTTTTTTATTTTAAGATTTCTATTAAATGGCTTTGCAGCAGGGAAGTGAGCTTTGCTCTTTTGATATTTCTCTAATATAAAGTAATCTAAACTGTATTCTGACTTAACATCCAACATATAACATTACATTGCAGTGTACAGACAGTGCTGTTGGTGAAGTAATTACATTTTTTTAATTAAAACCTCATTTCCTGACATAAGTTATGTTTCCATCAACGTATTGCATTAGAAAATGTTGATGAAACGGCAAAATTCGAAATTACTTCCTCAAATTCGCAAACATGTTTTTACAGTCGCTTGAGGTGGTTTTTGCCTTTTTCAAAAAAAAGTGAATGTGCAAAATGAGAGATGGAGTTGTGATGTAGCGAACATGTAACTCACCTGACTATAGTCCTGGTATCCATCGGATGGGGGAAGGATCGGGAGATGGGTCCCATTCAGTGTGCCGTACACTTGTGGCACAAGTTGCGTAGTGGAGTTGTGGTGCGCTATACACGTTGGGTATATTGACAAATTGCTTCAACAGCTAGAATCGTATGGCCCTGCACACAGCATATACACAGCGGTGAACGGTTGTCTCGCTGACACCAAAGGTCTCTTCCACAACCCTGTATTCTGCACAGGTGGCCAACTTGTACAATGCTACCTCTCTCCATTTAACCAACTTAACTCTTTGATTTAGCAATCTACAACCATGCGTAACGTGAATTTGTGACGAAACTACGCTTTGCAGAGTCTAGTTTATTCGCTCTAAACCAGTTGATGGAAATGCTTCTAATTCGCATTTTCATTATTTTTTTTGCGACATTTCACCTAAAATTCGCTTGACAATTAGATGGTGCACATGTACACTATCTGAACACCATGCACTGTTGACTAAAGACCAAGAGGAGTTGGCATTCAAATTGGCATTCCGATTACTCAGCTCATTACTGTAATGTTCATGTGGCTTCAGATGAGGATCAATTATAGGGGCTGGACAACTGGCCATTACAAAGCTAGCATGCTTATCTTCTCACTTTGAGCCACTGGCTTTCAAATGAACACCATGTAAATGAGCACACGAGAGAACCCGCAAATACTCATTATCTCACATTCACAAGCAATGTGCCAGTGGATATTGACTACATTATTCTCCCTGCAGGGTCTCCAAAAGGTTATTTGGCTATAGTCTCTAACATTCCTTTTAGAGAAAATTTTAATAAAAGAAGATCCCAGAACTGCCTCACTAATTGGGTTGTGTGTCTGTGCAATGTCAGATAATATCTCTGAATAATGACTTTTTGATGGAACATCCAACGACATAACAAACATGGAGTGAGCGGAGAATAGTCTGGATGACAAGAGCCAAAATCAAAATGCGTTCTCAACAAGCAGCCCTTCATGCTTGATGTTGTTGTTTGACCCAACTGAGAGTAGCTCCCTTTACGCTTCCTGCTGAGAAACTGAGCAAGCTTAAGTGCAGTCTGTTGTCTTTGAGCGCTGATGCCTTTGTTGTGTGGGTCGTTTGCTTTCTTCTAAAATGGCTACACTAATGAACTCTGGGAAAGCTGAACGTCATTTAAAAACATCACATACTCATCTTGTGCTCTTGAGCGGCACTTCAATTATGTCTTTGTCTAGTATAGGGTCTGTGTGCCATTATTCAACTTGATCTAAATTTAAATCAACGTCTCCATGTGACACTTCTGTCTTGAAAGAGGTCGGACATGCTGGCATCTTAAATAACTTTCATTAGTTTTGACACGTAGCTTATTTGAGTAAGAAATCACCAGGTGAAGCTAATTAGCACAAACTTTATTGGGAAGGAGCATGTCAGATATTTAAACTTTAGCAGGGAGCAGAGAGCCCATTCCGCCGCTGCGCGAGACGTGGGATGGTATCGCAAAGCCCAAGGTAGGGCTTCGTCGAAAGGGCAGTGGCCGGTCGCCGCCATGTAAGGCAGGAGCGGCCACTGGGTCAGAGCCCTCCTCATCCCGCTGGAACAGCTGGGGGGAGAAGTTTGGGGGCGGGTTGGACCAGGTGGGGGCTGCTCACATGGTCTACCAGCCCCGTGAAGCCTGCCGGTTAGGAGGAGCAGGCTGCCGCTGCGGGGGAGGAGGGTGGGGCGGAGGAGCGGAGGCTGAGGCCTGGGAAGATGCAGGGCATCTCCTCTTAGGGCGGTTGTCATGGTGCCGGCGCTATTGCGGGGGTGCCTCTCCCCAGGAACCGAGCCTCCGTAGTCTCTCCACTTCCTTGGCCGTCTGGTGCATATGGGACGTGGCTGTCTGTAGGTGGGGCCCAAATAGCCCATCAGGGTCTATGGGGCCGTCCAGGAGCTCATGTCTGACCTCCGCGGGTAGCTCCTGATGTTGCGCTGGGCCACAGTCTGCCACGCCATTATCTGAGACAACTATACAATATTATACAAATTAGAACTTAAGGGCTATATGCCATTTTGCTGTGACTGAACATTTAAGTTATTCGCTATTGTCACTGGGGAGTGTGAGATTTGTCTGGTCGTTGGCTTTCTTATTCCTCTTGTGGGGGGGACTGCATTAATTTCCACAGGAGACTGATGGATTGTGCTCACCTTCAAGTTGCTAACATTATTTATCTTTTTGTCCTGTGCTCTACATTTTCATCAAACAGTTCTCCCCTATAATTTGCTACCATGTATCCCTCAATCAAAGAGCATGGCTTAATGAGACACTTACAATGAGGACAGATGTAATTCACACCCTCGGACTGTATTTATTGGACAGTCGTGTCTCCTCAGATTCTAACTGGGAGCGATGAGATGCTCACTCATCCATCTTTATAGAAGGAAAAAAAAAAACAGCATCGCTGCAGCATTAAATATTTTTTACATCCTATCAGAAAGCACCAGCTGCTGAATAACATTGCTTGTTCAGGTCAGATAGAGTATAGGGTTTATATTTAAAGTGCCAGGACATTATGTTGAGAAAATCATTTCTTGAATAGGTTTGAATAGAGATTGTGATGTACTTTATCTTGTTCTCCTGTCCTTAGCATAATGCATAATCCTAACGTAGTTGTTTCGACACTTAGCAACTAGCTGGTGAACATAGTGGAGCACTTATAGCTACTGCTAAAGACTAATTATTGGACGCCAGACATGTGGCTTCAAATGAAAACTAATGTTGTTCTGAGTCTTCTCGATGTGTAAATATACAAATGTTTTCAAAAGATTTTGACAAAATTATAAGGCCATAATATGTCAAACACATATTATGTTCAGCTAAATGTCAGCTAAAAATGAGTTACACTATGCCCCCAAGTGGCCAAAGTAGAAAAAGCTTAATGCTGTTTAAATCCTGCCTTTGGGGGCTCCTGACCCCGAGGTTGGGACGCACACTCATAACACTTTATGTGGTAATTATGTGTTATTTTATAGCTGTTGGTCACACCTGGTTTCATTGGAAAAACCTTGTAAACTTGTATTCCATTTTCAGGCTGGTGTTAGGCTATGTGATGGCATGTTTTGGGGTGTTGCCATTGATAACTCAAAGAACATGTTAAGGTATCATCACCAGTATTTCAATATTTCCAATGTGTACAGCTATGTTGCTTCATACTTCGTTCTGTATAAAATTATGCCAAAAACAAACATTCTGTTACATCAAAACAAAACAGCAGGTTGTTGTGAATATACCTCCCATTTCTCATGGTCCTCATCTCATCTTCATCTGCTTATCACTCCATCCATTTTGCACTCCACACATCCCTGCAGTCATTTACACAGCAGATTATTGCCCCTGTCTGTTCATGATAAAATACTGTGATAAAATGAATACTGCAATAAAATGAATTAAAGTGTCAAGTATTTCTTCCCAATGCTTATGAGTGAGGCTGGTACATTACTATGTTTATATGACACCTGTCCTCCTGTAAACTCTGGTAAGCGGAAACAGAGGCAGCCAGCCTATAAAACATGCTGCCCTCCCCAGATCCAAGTATTTATGGGAATAAAAACAACAGGCTTTAAATCAGACCTAAAGAGGGGACTGTACACTGTACTGAGAGGCCATATCGTTTCCAGTCCTTCGCTGCATTCTCTGATGAGTTCATTTAGCGTAATTTTGTGTATTTAATTTGATTTAATTTGATTTCATTAAGATTTTAGTTTTACACAGGAGGTTTGCTTTGGGTGACTTTCATTTAGTAAGGATGTGTTGAGAATCCCTCTACGTTCAAGCCTCTCACCTTTAGTCAACATAATTCCCCCGTTGCTGTAGCAGTACTACATATCTTCAGGAGGCAGAATAATGTTCTTCAGTTGTGTAAATCACTTGTTTGATTATATATTCAATGGATACAGGCCAATATTTGTTGGTTTAAAGGTTAAACGTGTGTCTCATTTGTGGGTCTGGTGACAAATGAGTGTTCTGAAATGTCCATTAAACCGCCTAACTATGTCTTCCACATCAGTTATCCCCACTGCCCCTCTCTAGTTGCCAAGCTGGCTTTTGTTTAAAACAGGAGGAATAATCTGTTCAGGCATCAAAGCAGCTTTTGCCTGTAGGTGTAGAGAGGGCAACATAAGATTGCTCTTGTTATATTTGTTTTCTGTGTCTGGGGGGGATGCTATCAATCAGGAGTGAAAGGAAAAATATAATAATGGTGTAGTAAGAAAAAAACAGCCCCAGTATAAATGGTTGGCTCGTGTGACAGGTGAATGAACACTTATAGCAAACGAAAACATGGTGGCAAACTAGGTCATGAAATCGCCTGCCCTCAACTTAGAGCAATAAGCAATCATCCCCCTGGCTTATGTTTAAAGGTCCAATGTGTAGGAATTCCCCCCATCTAGTGTTGAGATTGTATATCGCAATCAACTCTCTCGCACCACGCAGTTCAAAGTACATAATACAGCTACGGTAGCCTTCATGCTTCAAAAAGCTGGTCTTTTGCTCTTTTCAATATCCTTTTTCTTTTTATGGGCAAAGAAGAAGACTCCTGTTCCTGAAATTTGGATTTTGAATACGTGCATGAGGCGGAGTGGCAATCGGGAGAGTCAGGACTTTTTCTGGTGAGCCGGTAGCGTTTCGAGGCCGCGAGGGCCGGTCTGAGCTGCTGCTACCCGCGGCTGCACCAGCAGCTGCCCGCTGGTCAAACTAACCTGCACAGCGGGCTGCAGCAGCCTCTTATTTTCGAACATTCATCTCTCCCGGTAGATTTTTTGGTCCCACTCCACCGCTGTGCACGAATGTATTAAGAGAACGTGTGGTCCTCCATGTTTCCTTCTTCAAACTTGCTGGGGCTGGGAAGCTACGATACCCATTAGCAGCACCTGTGAGTTTATCATGTGACAGCGGAAACACGAAAGGCGGAGCAGTACATCCCGTATGTCCCTTACCAGCTAACATATTTCAAGATGGCACATGGATATGGAGCGTCTAGCCCAGTTCATGCGAATGTAAAATTTCAAGCCAAAAGGAATACTTGGAATTGATGGTGGTGGTAAATATTCATGAAAAAGGACAAGTTTGTGACCGGGCAACACAGATTCTGATAATAAACAACTAAACACGATACACACTGGACCTTTAAAGGCATACTATGAAACTTGTCCCTCTTCATTCCCCCTACAGGTTGTTTCATTGGAACTACAGCTGTGCGAGCTGTAGTTCCAATGAGACAACGTGTAGGGGGACCAAAGGGGGAAAAGTAGTATGCCTTTAAAATAATGTATGATATGGCGATTGAGATATTCCTGGCTGACATGGTTCTGCCTTTTTTCCAACTCGTTCTTACTCCCAACACATAATATACTGACGCATGGTCAGTTAAATGTATGTCCCGACCCAGAGCAGCATAAAGTGTCACCAAGAGTCCTGACAAAGCACGTCTAAATATGATGCTTAAAGAGGAACTATGCAGTTATTTTTAGCTTAATTTACCTTAACTGAACAACTTTGGAGTTATTCCAATGGTTATATGACTTTTTTCGAGTTGAATGGTGGTCGTCTCGTTCGCCCCTAGCGCCTGTGAGCGGAAAAACCATCCTTGTAACTTTCGGCAGGTGAACCGCCGGTCTCAGTGTCAGGAGGTATCATGCGATCTCAAGTCTCGAGAAGTAACAAATTGCTTCACGGCACTGCACACATATGCCCATTCAGGAACCGGCTAACAAGGTAGTGTTGGAGTTTTTCACACTACTGTCATGGCTGAGCCGGCAAAAAAGAAGCAGAAAGATAGGAAAGCATTGTCAGATGAACAGAGAAAGAGGAAACGGCAGACTGACCGAGTGAGGAGTCAGACACAAGTAAACATAGGATCTGCCAAATATCTATTCCGAAGCTGTAGGGGGAGCTCTATGGAGAAACCTGCGAGCAAAAAGCGAAGCCAAAACTGCATAGCGCCTCATTAAGGAGACTTTTTGCATCAATAACAAACGCCAAAGGCACCTGACCAAGAGCCGCTTTTTGACGTGATGGGAGTGAGAATGGGTCGTTTCTTCCACATTCACATCACTATACCACTTAACTTGTAAAACACATTATTGCAAGTATTAAACTCCTGGATTTGTATGTTATGTTAAATTCATTACAATGCACTACCAACAGTCTAGGCTGCATTTTCTTATATTATTGATGCATGGCCCAAACCATAGTTAATATTGGTGGCACGAGTTTTGGTTATTTTGTTGCCAGAGATGTGTGGTATTCCTGTGGTATAGTTTCAAAAAGAGAAGATAGAGGAGACAGACATATCATAACACACTGCACACAGGGTTTGGCATTAGGTAGAAAAACAACGATGGCAGAGATTTGATCTCATAATTGTGGCCATTCTGACTATTGGTCCATCCACTTGTTTCTATGTGCATTTTCAATTTGCGCATAAATACATTGGGAGTGGAAACGCAAACATTTCTAATAAATGTTGAAATTGCCATAAAAAGGTTTTTATGCTTGGCTTCATTAAACAATGAGGCTTCTACTCCAATGAAGAGATGAAAACATCAGATCTGTGTGAAGCACAGTAATATTCCAGTAATATTCCTCAAATTAATCCATGAAACAAACAGAAATGCAATATTTCCAACATGTTTTCTACATTGTTTGCAACTGCTTGAGGTTTTACTGCCGCTCTTTTAATAACATCTTGTTGAGCCCCAATTCTCGGCAACGGTTTAATGGTACCCAAATAGAAAATTAGCGCCACCAGCTGTTTATCTCAACAAACAAACTGCTGATATTCCCGGTAGTGGATGGAAAATTGCATTTATTCACATTTACTTTTGAATACATTCAGGTCACAGAGGTCACCATGGACAGCAAGTCAGAATGGGTTTACTGTGGTTTGTTGGGTATACAGTGGGGGGGTAGCCATTGAGTGCTCAGCACAAATCTATCTGCCCGTTAGCTGTTCAGCTGTCCAACTGTTCTGTTTGAGCCTTTACGCAGAGTTGACTTTTTTTTCAAGACACAAAAGGGAAGATGATATAATTGTACTTGGGGATGAGGGGGTCAAACCTAATGCAGGGGCCTAGACACCTACCTTGGCCAGTCTATGATTAATTTGCTTTCAGGGCCGTACCATCTGGTCTCTGTATAACAGCAGCTTCTGTAACAGGTTCACCTTTCATTCTGAAAGGCCTGTCATGGTATCAATCACTAGATTTGAGGCAATGCTTTTTTCTAACCTGTCACTAAACCCATCATATATCTACAGTATATTAACTTTGTATCCACTGTGTCTGGAATGGTAATACTTGTAATGCTTTAGGAATGCTAAACTTTACATGTTCAGGGCATTTTCTAAATCCCAGAAGAGACTTAATAATAAGTGAATGAATCTCTCAGTAGATGTCCAGACATGTTTTCCTCTCGTTACCTCCATTCACATACAGGTGAGAATCAAAAGAAAAGTACAAAAAAGTAGCTTAGATAGTAAAAAAAAAAAGAAGAAAGAAGACAAGGGCATTTAGCAGTTGCAGTAGAGGATTATATTTATTTCAAAGTGGAAGAGTAATCCAGCTAACATTTGGGTGTCTCCGCCCTGCGGGAACAGGGGGCCTTCACATCCACAGTGTTTAAGCAGTCATCATGGCCTCACAGAGAAATGTTCAGTCTCATTATCACTTAACTGCCTTGTTAAAGTCCAGCTCCAAACCCCTTACATGACATCAAACGTGTTCCATTAAATTGTGACATCTTGTACAAAGTTGTAGAAGCTATTAAAACACAATGGTGAGGAAAGCGCTAGACACATAAAGTGAGTGAAACCTATTGGATGTTTTCTTTTTTAGAGCTTCATTTAGGAAATTAGAGCAGCTCATGGTGATTGTGAAAAGCTTACCATTGAATACTTCCCTTGAGGGAGGGTCTTATAGTAAGTGTGCTTCCCACATGATCATTAACCATAAACATCAAAGACTCTTGACCCAATCATTTCTGGTGTGGTAGAGCTAATGCAGCTTAATTAAAATCCTCTCAAAAGATCACCATGGGTGACCTCTGGAATATGCTGTCTGGATCATCACAGGCAAACTTCTCTCATTTTTAGTCTTTACACCAGCTATTCTAAATTTGTTTTCTAAATCTCCATTTCTTTGTTCTGGGACTGCTCTGTCAGACATGCATCAACTGAAAATAATGAAATAATGTCTCATCACTGAAAGGCACGACCAAACATGTGTTACCAAATGATTTTGAATCAATTTAGTATTTTTTATATTTTTAGTTAAAAAGGGACTGTGTTCATAAGAAAACTTAAAGCATTAGGTTTAAAAGTAGAGGTCTTAATTGGTTCAAGACCAGATTTTGACCCAGGAACGTGCACACAGATATTTCTCCTCCTCAACATGCATCCTTTTTTCTGGATTTCTTTTTTTTTATTATTAATGATAAAAATATGATATATATATATATATATATATATATATATATATATATATATATATATATATATATATATATAAATTTATGTTTGCACACAGCTTCCCTGTCAAACAAATGTATTTATTTAAAGTGCTCATATTATGCTTTTTGGCTTTTCCCCTTTCCTTTATTGTGTTATATCTTTTTGTGCATGTTATAGGTTTAAATAGTGAAAAAGCCCAAAGTCCCCCCAAAGGGACTTACCATCTCCAACAGAGAACACTGTTCACAAACTGCTCCAAACAGCTCTATTGTAGTCCAGCCTTTACTTCTGTGACGAACGTGTGTCACTTTGTAACACGTTATAATGCTCGCCTAGCTGCTAGCGTGGCACTCCCTCAGACTAGCTAGCAGTACTTACTGCGCATGTGCGACTCCCAACAAAGATGGAACAGAAGTGAGATGCTTCACTCTGTAGCTAAAACAGAGAGCTCAACACACGGGGTGAAAAGAGGAGTTGCAGCAATGTGCAGTACAACAAATATATATAGTTTACAGCTAATTACTCAAAAGACAAAACAAATAGTTAACTTCTGTCTAACATGCATGAGCTAATAGCTTGTTATGTAATAAGTTAGCTAAGGTTTAGCTGAGGCATCATGGCCATACTGGCTAATTTACTGTACTATACTGTACTGACACTCCAGGTGAACAGCTACAGTGAAATCTGTGTCAAATAACGTCATCATAATCGCCACATTGATATGCAAATCATGTTTTAACTAAATACTGCAGGTGAATAAGATAAACAAAATAACTAAACATATCAGCACAGAACTTCCCCAGTTGATGAGTTGAGAGTCTTTCCCCCTTAAAGTGCCCATATTATGAAAAAAACACTTTTTCTGGGATTTGGCGTGTTATTTTGTGTCTCTGGTGCTTCCACACGCATACAAACTTGGAAAAAAATATATCCATGCTGTTCTGAGTGAGATACGGGTTTCTGAATGTGTCCTGCCTTCAGTCTCTGGGTGAGCTGTTCAAAATCTGCACGGCTTTTTACCTAACTAGCCAAAATGACGAGCTAGCCACAACCGTTAGCATGTTAGCTCTAGCGTTAGCATGCTAGCTCGTTCTCAATGGCAAAGCACTGCTACAACACACACAAGTTCATAATCTACAAAAGAACTACTTACATGTGCGCCCTCCTTTAGAAGAAGTCTCCTGGTTAAGCCTGCTTTTTAACTAACCAAAGTTGGAGAAACAACCTTTCTTTTACTGTCTATGGAGTTAACTGACATGATCTACGATCTGAGCTACTGCGCATGTGCGAGTGGAATCAAAGAGTACAGAAGAAAAGATGATTCACTCTGTCAGCTAAAACAGAGACCTGAACACAAGGTGAAAAGTGGAGGTGCATCATTGAGAGAGAGCTGTGCTGTACAACAAAAATATGGTGTTTTTTGAAAATTAAACCATGTAAACCTATTCTGGAACAACCTTAAAATACAATTATGAACCTGAAAATGAGCATAATATGGGATCTTTAAACATTAGGTTTAAATATGTAGATTAATTTAAAAAAAAGATCTACAGATGCAGCCTAAAACTAATATCTAAATATGTATTTTGGAAGTTTTATTTCAATTAGAGTAAAAGACATGGAAGCAAAATAGACCAAAATCTCAAAATTGACCAAAACATGGAAAACATGTCCTGCCTTAAACAGTAACTTCATTATTTTGATTGTAGGCTCCTCATCTAATAATAATAATTAATTATTGGTGCAGTGTTTTCTTCCTGTAAAATTAACAAAATTGCAGCAACAGCCCTTTTCAGTTTAGTGTGAAGATTTTTGTTGAAATCTTTGATAAAAAAAGATTGTGTTATTTATTCCAATAGCACCAAAAGAATTAAAATGATTTATTGCCATTTGCTAAATAAACTAAACCTTATTCTAAATATATTCTTGAAATGGCAGTTTCCTTTGTCATTTGTGATTAACCTGGTTAATACTACTAATACGATTATTTTGTTGAGTATTTATTAAAACTATTAAACAATTGCGTAAGGGAAATAAGATGAATTGGTAAGGTAGTCAGAGTTGTGTAAATATATTCAAAGTTTTGTTTAAATTTCATGTAAATAATTATTTATTAATCGCCGCCCGAAATGTCTCTGCACGTCCCTGTTCTGACCAACTCCAGATTATACTCAGTCTAATCAGCTCTCGTTTTACTGCTACAGGTTTCGGTGCTGGGGAGGATTTATGTCTGAATCCATGCGTACTCAGTAGTGTATGAGCTCTGGTCACATAGTACATCACAATCACCGCAGGAGAAAATATTTTAGGATATCAGTATCCTATGTGACAAAATTACTTGGAATGGAATTTGATACACATATCAAATCGGTTCTAAAATAATCATCTTTTGCCTAGTTGTTTACATGCTGTTTAATTGTTCGTGCAGGAGATAAAAAATAGATTTTAAAAAGGAACAGTGTGTAGGATTTAGTGACATCTAGCAGTGAGGCTGCCGACTGCAACCAACTGAATACCCCTCCCTTTCCAAGTGTGTAGGCGAACCTACGGTGGCCTTCAAGTAACTTCAAAACACGAAAGGCCGTCTCTAAAGTCTATGTTTGGTTTGCCCATTCTGGGCTACTGTAGAAATATGGCGGTGCAACATGCTGGACTCCATGGAAGAAGACCCGCTCTCTATGTCCCTATTCTGCGTCCTTTATTCATGCACTTGGTCTGTTCCCTTGAAACAACTGCTCCAAACACATTAATATTTCTTCATCACTCATATTGTATCATATTATTGTGTACTATTATTGTCACCAATTGTGTACACAGATTGTCTATTTTACTAGAATCAGTGCCAAATTAAAGATTGGAAACCAGCGATGTGTCAAATTTGAAACAATAATCCATAATGGCTTTGGAAGGCACTGACAAATTCACCCTGCCAATAGAAAAACGCTCATGAGTCATTTTAGGAGGCAATGACAAAAACGGGTTTTGTTTACTTTCATACAAAAAGTTGTTTTACGTGTGTTCATGCAAGTCAAATATTTCCCTTTTTACACGTTATGCTTTCTGTTCATATTCAAATTCACAGCAGAAAAATGTGTGTGCTGTCAAATGCATATTTTTCTCCCTGATGACACTTTTTTTTTTTAACCTTCATCAGAGCTCACACATAAATCATTAATGTGGCTGCGTTGGCAGCTCCAGCCACTACACATCTTCTGAACGCTCTCTCAGCTCTGACCTGCAAAGGGGTCCTCTGAGCCACATAAACACCATTGCTTCTAGTCACTTCAGTACAATATAGTCAGAGAATGCAAGGTGGATTGACAAAAATGTAAAGCTGGGTGCTTCGTTCACATTTCTTTTATTAGAGTTTCCCTCGAAATATATCAGGGACGCTTGGAATAGGAACAATGCCTTAGCAGCACTTCGACGATATATCAATAGTAGGCATGGCATTTAAATGTCACACAGGATTAGATACTTGCGTCACCATCACACCTGGAGCTCGTCCTTACACATCCCCCTATAAGCAGTCCTTTGCTATACTAGGGCAATCTATGGTGATCCCAGGAGAGAAGAGGAGAGCTGGAGTGAGCACCAGAGAGCCCCCCGAGGGCAGAGCAGTCAATGCTGAGCTCGCTGTCCAACATGCACCTTTCTTTCTACAGCCTCCCTAGCTCTTTCTCCTGGCAAATGATTTGGAGAGGGACGGATCATGCGGCGCCAAACCCCAGTTATCTGGCAGAAGATCACACAGATGGGCCAGACTGAGCCAGCTGAACCCACAGGCAGCTGGGAGTGATGATGCACAGGATGCTTCCTATCAACAGGATGTACTGTAGCGCAGAAGCTTCACAGGCTGACACACCAGACAGAGCCGCTGAAGGAGGGCCTGCAAAGAGACCAAAGAGGACCAAGGACCAGAGAGGGAACAGCTATATCAAGAGGAGGGACTTCAATCTGCAGATTTGAGTGAAGAGTTGAAGTGGGAAAGGAACGAGAAGAGAGATGTAAAGCAGGTCTATAGAATGAAAAGAGAAAACAAAAAGAAATGATTAGTGTTGCTAAACACAGAGACTTGGAGAAGAGGAAATATACAATTTGTGGTGAGTTGTAAAGAGAGGTGAAGGAGATTGACAGGAAAAATGTAATATGTAAAAAGGGAAAAGGAAACTTTAAAAGAGGAACTGCAAATGTTTTTGCACTACAAAAGGACAGAATGTTATGTATTTTCCAGAAGATAATAAAATGGTTGGGAGAGATGGAATGGGGGTCAGGGTGAGGGTGAGGAGGACATTTTGTTTAATTCACCACTAGGTCATATTAATTCAAGTCTCTAACTCGTGTACTACATAATGAGGCTTTAATGAAGCAAGCGCATGCAACTAACTGCAAATGAGGAAGCAATCCTCAAAATTGTTTCTTTTATTAAGTGCTGGAACCTTGGTTATGTAGGGATTCTTCTTCTAACTTCATTCTTATTCTCATTTAGTTTGTCACCTATTTTCCACGTCCCTTCTTTTTCCAGAAACCATAACTCACAGACAAAACTTCCAGAAAAAAAAACAAAAAAACAATCACAGCTGTCTCTATAAAAATGCAAAGATGACAGGAACATTATGGATGCTCAGTGGTTGCAAATGGCATACATCTGCAGAAGAGATGGCGCACTGGGCATGCTTTTGTAAATACAGTATCATCAGCTGGTGATAATCACTGCATTCAAGGAGTTTATTGTGATTAAGTGATTTAATTTGCTTTTTGGTGTGCCCACATTTCTCTAAGCTGCATCACTAAGCTGTATCACTCAGGTGTGTGTTCCACAGTATGTGTAGTAGGAAATAACAATAACGATAGTATATATCTAGGGATGGGGCCAATCCGATCCAGTATCAGTATCGGGACCCGATACCAGCGTAATTCAGGTATTGGACTTTCCCGATCCAACCTGCGGAGATTTCCGATACCATGAGCCATGTCTGCACTTTAACGTTGTCTGCTGAAATGGCTCCAAAAGTGATTCCTGCCGGCTGGTGCGCTGGCTGGCTGCAAACTGTGGAATAGATTTCCTGAACAGAGGCGCGGCTCAATGAGACACAGAGTTATGAGACACGCCCCCGCTCAGGAAATCCATTCCGCAGTTTGCAGCCAGCTAGCAGGATAGTAGCGTTGAGCAGCATTGTGGCTAGCTCAATGCTATCCTGTGAGTCCGCGCTGTGTGGAAATACTTCACACTGGAAACACAGCAGAGCAAGACAGCAAAATGCAAAAACAAAACAGGACTTTCACAACTGTCTGTCCCGGTGGTGTCGCCGGCATTTGGCGTTTCATTTCCCTGTTGTTGCGTCCCCCAGAGACCCCGGATCGTGTCCCGGCGGCCACCGTTTCAGAGCAGCCGCTGCAGCCGTGAAAACAGAGGTGTGTGTGTGTGTGTGTGTGTGTGTGTGTAAGATTTTTACACTTGCACGTTTCTTATATTTCAAGACTCAAGTATTTGACATTTTGGGAATGTAATAAATATTGACATGACAATCAATTTGAAACCCTTACAGTTGCATATCTGTTTTCAGAATGAGATTTTTCCTGTTTTTCTGACTTCCTTTTCTGACCTTATACTTACCTCAAGTTGCCTTTTGGGACATACATGCATAGATATGTACATATCATACTTGCCTGTTGAAAGGAGTTTATTTCAGCATCATATAAAATCAACAATAATGATAATAATAAAATTAAAGCAAACACAGCTCTGGTATCGGAATAGTATCGGTATCGGCCGATATCCAAATTCAGGTATCGGGATCGGATCCTAAGTGAAAAAATGTGGATCGGTGCATCCCTATATATATCATATAGTGCAAAGCTGCAAGGGAGGACTGAATGCCCCTCACTCATTGAATAGATGTATTGTGGTCACATTGCACAGTAGTCCATTGAGGTTGCCGTTGATGAAGAAATTGATATCCCTGCCTGCTCTATGATGGATTCCTCTGGGAATAATTATTTAATAATAGGTGCAAAACAGTGTTTATATAAAGACTCCCTTGCTCTTTGAATATGAGGGACTGACCCCAAACCAGCCATTCATCATTGGGAGTTTTAGGGCAGTATGTTTTGCCATAAATTATGGCATAACTGTGTGAGATTTATCTAACAAAATAATGTCCCCTCATCTATTTTTGGTCATTTATCAGAGTAAAAAAAATGTTGCATATCTCCCAAAAATGGGCCAGCAAATTCAAGGTACACCACCAATAGCTGTATTAAACACTTTAATCCACCCTTTAATCTACCCTTAAACATTTGAACGGCGAAGGATGGATTTTTGTTTCTGCATAAAAAGCTGCTCCTGCAAAGTGCAAAGTTTACTTGGGCGGCATCCTTCTAACAATGCAAGAAGACTTTATGCTTGGAAATATTAAGGGGAGCATGTACTGTACTTTATATCGTGACAGGATAAGAAACTCTGTGGCACCTGTCAGATTATACAGCAGCATGAGAGGAGGATCTTCCACCTACTGAGACCGTAAATAGTCTATAGGAGAGACACAAGCTGCACCAGTATAATGCCGTATGTGAAACGCCAACCTACAGTATCGTAGTGTTCTTCACAGAATAAAATAACTGCAAGGCCACGAGAAAAACAGTGAAATCCAATGAGTATCAGATCTAACCAATTGCAAAATCACACATAGTTTATATCCATGGTTACGTGCTTAATTTATACAACAGCCAAGGCATTTTATGCAACATTTTCACACTTATTCCTTTTAACGTATTCCATAGTCCTCTCCTTCCTTTGCTCCTTGTCATTCGGTCTAATCAATACCATGTACTCTGTGTGCTACAGATAATATGTAATCATGTCCTGGCAAGCACAGCAGTTTGAATGAGAGAAAAGGCTTTAGGATTTGCGGTGTGTGTGTGTGTGTGTGTGTGTGTGTGTGTGTGTGTGTGTGTGTGTGTGTGTGTGTGTGTGTGTGTGTGTGTGTGTGTGTGTGTGTGTTAGAGGTGTGAATCTTCACTGATCTCCCGATTCAATTACAATTATCATGTCAGCGATTTCATTAGATATCTCGATGCATCACCATGCGTCAAATACATGTTTCTATTAAAGCCATATAGGATATTTAATTCATAGCTTTTCAAGCTTAAAAAACCAAACATTCTGCAGTGCTCTAATACTAAATAAATTGGATATAACTACTGCACTGAGCACATGGCACTTCCTGAATAATATGTAAACAGAAATGTTGTTAGGCCTACATTAAATAATCGATTATGGCCCGGTCGATTATCGATGCAGCATCGTCCATGTCCACGATTCGATGCATCGATTATTTGATTAATTTCCACACCTCTAGTGTGTGTGTGTGTGTGTGTGTGTGTGTGTGTGTGTGTGTGTGTGTGTGTGTGTGTGTGTGTGTGTGTGTGTGTGTGTGTGTGTCATGCCGAGAGCTGACACAACATTAAAATATTTAGTGAAATCAAATTCCTCCCCAATACCTATATTGGAGTATCAAAAGGTGCAAATTTAGTTTATAAGCCTTCTATAAATATGCAAAATAATGATATGATATAACAAACTTACCACTGTATGTGGCATTGAAAATGCAACCACAATCATGTACGTACTAATGGCCATTATAGGTAATACACAGGACTATACAGAAGTTACATCTAATAAACAGCTGATCAAGGTGTAGTTAAGAAGAACAAATTACCACTACTCTTTCTCTATAGATTTGTAAACCTTTCAGACCAATGTAGTATTTAAAAAAAAAAGAAAAAAAAAAAGAGGTACAATTTGTTTTTACAAACCTGCCTCTTTCACTCCTGGATTCGTCTGACATGGCTCAGCTTTGGTAAGAAAGGATGATCATCAGTTTTTATAAGTATACTATGTCAACACTAGGTAACTATAAAATTCTAGGATTATTAACCTACAATAGAGAGCTAGGTCAAAATTAACATTTGTGTTATGTACACAGAAATCTGGCACTACCACAATATTACGTGTTGTACCTGCCAGGTTTGTTGGCATGGGCTCCTAATGAAACTAGAAGATTGTATCTTAAAGACAAAATATTACTGCCTCTCTGTTTATAGAAAACGATAGGTGGTTTTCAAATGTAAAAGTAGACATTTTAGATGTCTGCCAGAGGGTTTTGCACCCTACAAAATTATGCACACCTGTCATCCTTGTCCTACAGATTTGGTATTTTGTGTCATGTTACTTTGGCTCTGGCTAAATTGTAGTCATTGGTGGTGATTTGCAGCTCACTAGGGATACAAATTTGAAACAATTTCTTGAATTAAAGTCAGCAGCGTTAACAATTGATTCTCGATTACTAATTTATTTAATATGGACATTGTCCTTGGGGATGAACGATACTGTCACTCCAGCTATATTTTTCCATTTACTGCCACCGCTAAAATGCATTTATACTCCGAGCAGGGGAGTGTCGCTAACGTACCAAGACCAGACTGGAGTACTACAGCACTGCATGGACCCACTACTACATATATTGTGTACAATTAAGTTGCATATTAAACTGGGATGGGTGGATGAAAATGGATGGATTGATATATCATTTTTTTTAATGTTAAACATACAGGAAAGTATAATGGAAAGTAGCCTGCACAGCTCTAAATCTTAGACAGTGTATTGGGTACATGACAGTGACAAAGATCCAAGAAAACAAAAACTCCTGCTCACACAGATAAGTAATCAAAACACTAAAGTGTTTCAGCTAGAACTCGTCATCAATAGCTGATGATGGATAGCTGACAATAGCTTCTAGCTGAAAACCAGGCATGTTTTTCCACATTAAAGTGCTGAAGTTTTTGTTTTCTTTAAACCATGGGTCTCAAACTCACGGCCCAGGGGCCAATTATGGCCCGTGGGATGATATTTTGTGGCCCCCTATTTGACATCAAAGTTTAGTGTTATTGTGGCCCGCGCGTTATTCTGAAACGGACCTTTTTGCTGAGTCGTTGCGTGTGCCGCGTGTGCCTTGCTTGCCACGGTTTTATTTTATTTTTTTATCACTTATGGGCTACCATAGAAAGTCTCATGACAGCTTCTGGCAGCGTTTGTTGTCAACGGTTAGGGTTAGTCAAGCTAGCCAAGTAGTACCGCAAAGTACCTGGGCAAGTATCAACCTTAGTCACTTGGTTGAAACGTGTTCCAGAGTGACAGAAAATATATGCCATCACCCAGTTCCAGTCATCTCTCTCTCAAAACGTGCCGTGAAGAGAAAGGTTGGCGATGAGCACAGGCAATTTCAGGGAAAGTGGGAGACGGAATATTTTTTTGTCGAGCACAGGGGCACCCCTACGTGTCTCATGTGCGGTGTACAAGGAAAATAACATCAGACGTCATTACTCAACTAGACATGCTGAGGAGTATACAAAGTACCAGGGAGATGAAAGAAAGAACAGGGTCGCCAATCTTAAAAAATGTCTATTGAGGCAACAAGATGTATTCAAGACAGCAAACAAAGAATACTTTTGTGGAATACTTGATGCGGCCCAGCCTGACCCACACTCTACCTCCAGCGGCCCCCAGGTAAAATGAGTTTTACAATAGTTGCTACCTTACCTATAGCAACCCTATCATCAATGTTGTGTAAATTAAATGTTTGATATTTCCTCGAATAGGGAAATTTATCTTTGCTAATAATATGTTGGATTCATAATAAGGCATATTTTCAGACATATTTAAAAAATAAATTAAACAAAACTTTCAAAGAATTATAGACATTAATGGTGCCCCCCCCCCCCGCAGTTACTCTGAGGACCCCGTAAGGGTCGCGGACCTCCTGTTGAAGATCTCTGTGCTAGGCCCATTATTCCGGAAACACGGAACATTAGCATTCATTGTGACTTGTTTTTCTTTTTCAAATGTAAGTCTAATATTCACTCTGCTCGTACAGTACCTCTGTTTTCGTCTGCACCAACCCTTGAGAAAACCAATTGGTTCCTTAACTGCAAGATATTGAATTTTTTAACTAGCTAGTCGCTAACTTTGTCCATCTGCTTATCAGTGCTGTGCAGGTAACCTACAGTCAGTTTATCAGACTTTTATAGCTAAAAACAGCTGTTTGCTGCAAGGGATGAGGTTGCCTAGAGCAGTGAGAGTGAGCCATACAGTAGAAAAAAAAACAATTCTCTGTAGGTCCATCACAGTGAGCGGCCCCTTTCACATTACACAAAAAATACTGGTCAGTGGGGCTTTAAATGTCGATCAGGAACAATTGTTGATAGAAATCAGACACAAAGGCTATTTTGTCTTCTTAAACATGTGCATCCACAAAATTGCATTTTATTCCCAGTGAATCGGAGGAGAGTTCTAGATTGTTTTATGATACAACTCTGACATATCCCTACATTTCTTACATTTCAGTTGAAGGCTTTTTGTGACAAAAAGGGTGGGGGTATCTTATAATAATAGAGTCTCATCAATATAAATTAAACTGCCATTCTGCTTGCCAAGATTAGGAGCAGAGCTGGCATATTAAAAGACAACTAAAGGTTAGGACTCCACAGGGGGATTCTATGGAAATAAAACCACAAAAAGATGCAATAACAGCCTGATTGACAGGGCAGTTATAATGGTAAAAAAAAGAGAGAGAGAGAGAGAGAGAGAGAGAGAGAGAGAGAGAGAGAGAGAGAGAGAGAGAGAGAGAGAGAGAGAGAGAGAGAGAGAGAGAGAGAGAGAGAGAGAGAGACACTTTTTGGTACTTTTTACATTTGTAATGTTGGCATGAACAAAACAGATACTTTGATTTAAAAGATGTGAAGCCCTCCAGTGTGGTGTTTGTATGATAAGATGATTGGAGAACAAGGATGACCAGTAATGGTTTCCAATACTTCATTCCGAAATGAAAACAACCTGAATTTTAGATATCTTTCAGTATATTATCCAAATACTGCAAACTCTCCCCAGATGTATATTACAGCTGGTAACTATGTCAGTAAAGCTGATATCTGCCATCATTAACATTTGACAGTCTAATCGTACAACAGAAATTCTCATTGCAAAGAAATGTAGGCTATTAAAGGACAAATCCGGCGCAAAATGAACCTAGGGGTTAATAACACGTGTACCAAGTTGACCGTTCTCTGGGATATGGTTTCACGCTAATCGAATGCGACCATTTTTAGCACAAACCGCTAATAGCTTATAAAGCTAGTTGTCAGGGCACAGACAAAGTAAAAAGAAATCGCTATTTTTATACCACTAACAAGGCTCAAAATAGCACCACACTTCCATGGTAGCACAATGAGGGTCCATACATGTAAACCGAAGCATTGAGAACTTTGTAAATGTACAGACAGGTTATTAAAAAGATAGTTTATAAAGACAGTACCATTCACGTATACAGGCGGGCGCCATCTTGGGAAAACAGTAGGGCTGTAGCGATACACTAATCTCACGATACGATACACAGCCACCGATACAATTCGATATAATTCGATACACTTACATCATTTTCTGAAAGATGTAAAGGGGACAGAGTGATTTTGATGACCTGAACATATGAGGTAGCCAGTCTAGCCACCAGGTAAACATAGTACCATGGCTTCTCCAAAACATCCAATAATTCAAGTCACTAAGAAGAACATTTAAACATTTAACTTAAAATGTACCTGTCTTAGCCGAGTAGTTTAAGGGCTGTAGGCCTACAAGTATGTGAGGTAGCCAGTCTAGCCAGCAGAAAAGAAAAATAAACCATGGCCATGAATTAGCGTGGAATGTAGAATGGTTGGCATTTAACAGTCAAACTCTACCAGCAGTTACCAGTTAGTTGGATACAAATCACCACATTTCTGCAACAGTCCATGTTAACACAGCCCACCTTCACGAGGCTTACCCCGACAGAGCATCTGTAGCTCGGAGGGCTAGCAGGCCTGGTAGCTGGACAGTCTGGTACACTGTTGTTCAGCCATGTTTCGACAAAAACAAAAACACAGCAGTCTCTGAACTTGCGTTGGGAGTTTCGTTTAAGTTGGATACATCCAAGCCGATGAGGATGTCCCCTACCCGGCTAGCAGCATCGAGCGACACCGCTGGTTGAGGTGCTGGTCTCCGTGCAGGCGAAGCTCACGTAGTGTGCCGAGTATTCCGTCTGTAATAACGTTTCCTGCATATTCTCTGATCTGTACCAATGTATCCCGGTGGTACACATGTGCAGTAGTTTGACTCCGCAAACAGGAAGAGTTGGCATCTGTGTACAGTTAGTACGGGTAACTTGCTCTACAGTGACACTAGCGGCTGGCTGACCAAATAGCTCTTCCTGCAACGCAAACGGGGGGTAAGCACAGGGGATTTGAATGGGACTTATGTATCGATACTAGCGGCTTAAAAATCGATACTTTCTTGCGGAAAGAAATGGCGCCCGCCTGTATACGTGAACACTTATAAAGTTCTTAATGCTTCAGTTTACATGTAGGGACCCTCATTATGCTACCGTGGAAGTGGGGTG
The DNA here is from genome assembly GCA_023631565.1 of Gymnocephalus cernua. Classification (NCBI taxonomy): domain Eukaryota; kingdom Metazoa; phylum Chordata; class Actinopteri; order Perciformes; family Percidae; genus Gymnocephalus; species Gymnocephalus cernua. The sequence continues at coordinate 19,460,068 of CM042431.1, forward strand.
CTATTTTGAGCCTTGTTAGTGGTAAGGAAATAGCAATTTCGCCGGATTTGTCCTTTAAATTAAAAATAACTTGGATGATGCAATAGGTTGATGGTCATTGTACTTCGTAGAAAGGTAACATGTCTGATAGCAAGGGCATCCTTTGAAGCCATGGATCTCTGTTTAAAACTCTAGTAGACAAAGATCAATATGTGACAGCACTTAAGAATTCCTCACACTGGTCTGACATTTATTTTGGGATGGACAACGTTACAACATGAATACAGAATAGTCAAGATATTTCAGCTTCACCTCTCACTTAAACCAAGACATTTGCACTTTTTCATTTCTTTCTAAGTCAAATTCTCATAAATGAATTACACGTGGTTAGTACACAGCTTATGACAGCTCTGATGTTTTTTGGGTTTAAGGCCAAACCACAACATGTGTTCATGCTATGGCAGCCAAACCAAAATGTCCCCCAACTACACTCTCGCACATTAAACTGACTTTGTGTTTGCATCTGAAAGCTCATTTAATGGAAACACATACCAGTCCCTCCAGAAAAACGCAATTATGCGATCGCAGAATTCAATGCATAATCAACCGAAGTCCGCATATTAATGCGGGGGCCGCATTTTTTCAAATACGCCGCACTTTCGCCGCATAAATTGCCGATGTCCGCGCAAAATATGCGGGGCTTGCATGATTTCATAATCCCCACATTTTCGTTGCAAAAAAGTCACATATATCTCAGCAGAAAGTTGAAAAATGTTGCGTTTACTTCACACAAGAGCAGCCATTTTCCCCTGTTGCCATGGGAACGTTATAAAGTGACGGAATTTCACCTACTGAGAACACTGTGCTGGGGGAATCATTTCTTTTCTCTTTTTCATCAAACCGCAGTTTTTGCAAGTTCCCGCAAGTTCCCGCAATTTTTGCAAGTTCCCGCATTTTCATCGCATAAAATTGCATAAATATCCCGCATATTCCATCGCATTTTTTAAGAAAACGTGCCGCATAATCAAGGATTTTTGCCCGCAACAATCACAAAAAAACTCCGCGTTTTTCTGGAGGGACTGACATACAATGTAAAAGCAGCAACAGCAACATGAAACTGCTGGCGTCCTTTCATGTGTGCATGAATAGATTAATTTAAGCATGTGTGCCATTCCTTTAAGACATGTGACACCCACACAGGGTACACGTGAAGTATGAATGCGTTATTCAAAATAAATTGTAGAAGATGTGTTGTCATTACTACATCTATCTGTATTTCTATAGGAATCTTCAGGAATAACTGAATGGTGAAAACGGTAAGGACAGCAATACTGCCCATTTAGCTGGAATCCACAGCTTGTTGTGAGCGGGCACAGCAAACTATTTCTGATCATCTGCTGTTACAGAATACATTTAAAGCAAACCCATTTACTGGTTTACTCATATACTGTATCTCTGCAATGAGTACATTCTCCATACGTCATCACTGCACACTTTACCACTAGACAAATAAATAATTTAGTTTTAAATATTGTTAATGTCTATACTTGACAGTCTAACAGTCATCTCATGAAGATGGGTATGACCTCTAACTTACAGTCTCCTCACCTAAGAAGTAAATGAGCGGTTTAGATTATATATTCCAAAACAGGGATGTCAAAAACAAACACAAAAAAGATGTAACAGGAATATTTAAGATGGTCAGGAATATTTTTTTGTTATGCTAAAGTCTATGGTATGTTGCATATTATTGAATATGCTATATAAACAGAATAACACGCTGCGCTAACGCCATAATCTCTTTGCAACAGGCCCAGTGGCAGGCTGAGAGACCAAGATACCTTAATGTATTAAAGATAATAGCACACACAACAATGTATTTGTCCTCTCCACAGCTGTGCTTATTTCAGACATGTATTTATGCTAAATTAATTCATTAAAATGTATAATTTATAAACACTTAAAAAGGACATTACTCTAAGAAGACATTTATTGTAAACGGTGTGAAATTTAAAATGAATATAAAAATAAGCACTAGCAAACCTTATGTGTGGCCCCGGGGGAGAACAGATTTAGTAACTGTGACCACACACTTTGTCTATTTTCAACAAACACATGAATTAAAAGAGTCTTCAATACATCATCCAGACACACGTTTGCTTTAAAGTGGTTTTATAAAAGGTGCCATATCTCTGTATTACATTAAAAGAAGTGTTGCCACAAATATTCAGTAATGGGATCCCATGCAGTCTTCAGTAATTGATTCATTCATTTCTAGACTGAAAAACTGTAACCAACATTTGTCTTTATTACAAAAAACTCTAAATTATGCCTAAGAGACGCATTAGCTGGTTGTGCACAGCTTTATTAAATAGCAATGGTTGTCGAGCAATGACCACAAGAATGTTTTACTAGGCCAAATCTGTAGATGGGTTCTTGTCTCTACATGTTTTCACATGTCATATACATTCAAAAAGTAATTAATTTAATCATCTGGCAAGTTGAGTTCACATTAGATTTATTATGTGAGGGATGCACAGTTGTGTACCATTGTATCTTCTGTTTGTGTGGTTGTACAGACTTTTTGCATATATCTTTGCACTGCTCACCAAATTAATTTCCTTGAGAGGTAATAAAGTTTTACCTGAACTTTAACTTGATAATGGAGTACTGCTTAAAACACAGTTAGAAAAATAGCACAAAAAATACATGTCAGTCAATGGCAACTGGACAGCCAAACCCTGAACAGTACCATGAGTAATGGATCTTTTACAGATTAAGGACTGTAGAGGCCATGTAAGCCTGTCGATCGATAAATTTGGATTTGGTGCAGTCTTGGGAACAGGCATGAATGGAGAAAAACACTGTGCATCTATCTGTACTACTAAGGTCCAAGAGCAGGTCATCAGTCTTCCTTGCAGAGGCAGTCTGATACAGTCTGAACGTTCTGCCAGGACATCTGAGCTCAGCTGAAGTCCTTCAGGCTCCCAATGGACACCCCCTCCCTGCTGAGATGCAGGTAAATTCATTTCTACTGTCTTAAGTCTGCAGAGCTGCTAGACCTGCTGGCTCATTGTGAAATATTCATGGCTGTAGTTAGCTGCCCAACACAGGGCATTGTTTGACCAACTCAAAGAGCACTTCACTACATACGTTTCTTCTTAGGGTGTATGTCATGAAGGTGATCTCAGTGACTACGTTTACAAGCAGCCAATATTCGGGTTATGGTCGGGTTAAGGTCACTATTCGGGTTTCTGAAACATTCGGAATAACCCGTTTACATGCGAGAGCAGAGAGAGTTACTCCTGTATACATGGAATTTGTAATCAATTGGCAATATCCCGATGTAAACGGCGACGCACAGTTAGCGTCTGGACGTACGGACAACCTTAAGACGCAATATGCGTAATTTCAACAAACACAACAACAACAAAAGACATTATATTCATTGTTTTCACCACACTAATAAAGAAATTGGTTTCCTCCTCGCTCCAAAACTGTGGTGCTGTGCTGCGTCTCGCCATGTTTACCTCTACTTCTTGTTTACTTCCGGCCAGACGGCGCATACAAGAAGTTCCTCTACTCAAAAGACCAAGATTCCTTGCGAATAGAACATGCGCAGAACACAAATCAATGTTCATTTTGATGGGGATATGCCGATACGTGTTTACATGACCAAATATTCGGGTTAGAAAAGGGGTAACCTAGGGGTCATATTAGGGTTTTTAAAAACAGGAATATGGGCATATTCGGGATTTTGCCGGTGTTTACATGGTCGTGCGCGACCGGGTTATTGCTAATATTCCGGTTTTGAATGGGTTATTGGCTGCTTGTAAACGTAGTCAGTGAAGCATGTTGCAATTACAAATACACTCTGTAATGATGCAATAGATCGGGCATCGCCAAATGGCAGACTGCAGTCCAAACCCAGAGAGTTTACTAGATTGAACAACTGCGTAAGAGATTGGAGAGAGATTATGGGATGAACCACGAAGCAACTGACCCTGCTACTTTTAGGCTACAGACTGTGTCTGAGACCGTTTCCCCTCATTTTACCAATGTAGCACCACGCAACTTGTTCATGTTTGGATCGACTTACAGCTGTAACTCAGCTTTCTCCGCTATGAAAATGATCAAATCCAACTACCGATCCAGGCTCACCAATGTGCACATTGAGAACTAACTCTACTAACTCCATTCAATACAAAATACCAAACTACTGGTAGAGTAGTCACAAGCCCATTTCTTTCACAAGATGTAAAATTAAAAATAATTATTACAACCCCAAATCAGAAAAAGTTGGGACAGTATGGAAAACACAAATAAAAAAAGAAAGTAGTGATTTCTAAATGTACTTTGACTTGTATTTCATTGCAGACAATACAACAGCACATAATTTAATGTGTTCCTCATGATTGTTTTTTTTTTTTTTTTCAAAAAAACAAAATTCCTATTTTGGTTCTTGCAACACATTTCAAAAAAAGTTGGAACAGTAAAGCATTTACCACTTTGTAACGTTGCCATTCCTTTTCACAACACTTAAAAGACGTTTAGGGACTGAAGACACCAAGTGATGAAGTGTTTCAGGTGTAATTTTGTCACATTCTTGCTGCAAACAAGTCTTAAGGTGGGCAACAGTACGGGGTCTTTGTTGTCGCATTTTGCGCTTCAAAATGCGCCACACATTCTCTATTGGAGACAGGTCGGGACTGCAGGCAGGCCAGTCAAGTACCCGTATCCTCTTCCTCCACAGCCAGGACTTTGTAATGTGGGCAGAATGTGGTTTTGCATTATCTTGTTGAAATATGCATGGCCGTCCCTGGAAAAGATGTCTTCTTGAAGGCAGCATATTGTGCTCCAAAATCTCTATGTACTTTTCAGCATTAATGGTGCCATCACAAAAGTGCAAGTTACTTTTGCCAAGGGCACTGACACAACCCCATACCATGACAGACCCTAGCTTTTGGACTTGTTGCTGGTAACAGTCTGGATGATCTTTTTCTTCTTTGGTCCGGAGCACACGGCGTCCATTTCTCCCAAAAAATACCTGAAATACTGATTCATCTGACCACAGTACACGTTTCCACTGTGTGATGGTCCATCCCAGATGCCTCCGAGCCCAGAGAAGTCGACAGCGCTTCTGGACACTGTTAACATAGGGCTTCCTTTTGGCACAGTACAGTTTTAACTGGCATTTGTGGCTTACATATGGTGGTACTTGACAAAGGTTTGCCAAAGTAGTCCTGAGCCCATGTGGTGATATCGCTTATAGATGAATGACGATTCTTGATGCAGTGCCGCCTGAGGGATCGGAGATCACTGTTGTTCAGCTTAGGCTTGCGCCCTTGTCCTTTACGCACTGAAAATCCTCCACATTCCTTGAATCTTTTTAATTATGTTATGCACTGTTGAAGGTGAAATAAGCAAATGTCTTCCTATCTTTCTTTGAGGAACATTGATTTTAAACATTTCAATAATTTTCTCACGTATTTGTTGGAAAAACTGGTGATCCTCGGCCCATCTTTGCTCCTAAAGGATTAGACCTTTCTTGGATGCTGTTTTTGTACCAAATCATAATTACAATCACCTGTTGACATCACCTGTTTCAAATCACATCATTATTTAACCAATTTACCTGATTACTAGCCCTAAATTGCTCATGTGCCAACATTTTTTGGAATGTGTTGCAGGTCTGAATGACAGGAAAGGATGTATATTTACAAATGAAATTAAGTTGACCAGACAAAACATGAAATATTTTGTGTTCACATTGTCTGCAATGAAATACAAGTCAAAGTACATTTAGAAATCACTACTTTCTTTTTTTTATTTGTGTTTTCCATACTGTCCCAACTTTTTCTGATTTGGGGTTGTATAATACTATTAAAGAGAAAGGGGCGGCTCAAAGCTTTCAAGTTTGCACTTTTTCTAAAAGAGGCACTTTTTTATCTATTGTATACATAAGATTATATCTTGCTTTCTTTTCCTTTCCGGAACCCTTACCTTGAATAAAATCAGATGCAGACCTTTGAGTAATATGTTTGAGAACCTCATAACCCATAGTAACCCATAGATCATTTTACTCTAATTCACATAACAAATGTCTCTGGTTCTGCTTTAAAATTGTTTCTCTCATATGTGTTCAACATATCTTTCAGTGTCTCCATTAGCAAGTCATCTTCTGCTGCCCCCATGTCCTGTGGTGTCACCTAAGTTTCCTTACTTGGTCCATCTATTTGCTTCTGATAGGCCACATTTTTCAAAAGCACAACATTTCTTTTCACTGTTATGCAGGCTAGTCTATCTAGTCCATCCAACTAGTTTTAAAGGCAGAAGAACATCCACATTTACATCCCATGCCTTCATCTATCAGTGGGGAGATGCCAATCATGATCAATCCAGCCATGCTTTCACTGTCAGTAAAACTGTGTCCAGTTCGACTATGCCTCTGCAGTAATGGCAGTGTCACTAGAGAGCACAACACATAAATCAGCCAGCAGATTAGCCTATGGACAGTGAATAATGGAAGACCTGCTAGGACGGTGTGACAACAGGCATGGTGACTTAACCAAGGTATGTGCAACTTCTACACTGAAGAAAACAACATTTCATTTTGATAGACCAACTCAAACAAGTTCAATGATTAATTAAATGTGTCACCTAATACTATCAAAGATTTGAGTCTTTAGTGCACAATGGCCACATTGCATAGTGCTTCACTGGACACGTTGTACATAAAGTTGTCAGGGTAGAGTAGCTTGGATGTGCTAATCGAGGGAGCAAATCTCACAGGGAGTTGATGAGCTTTGACGCTGGGAATGAGGCCATTGGCTGATCGGACTAGTTTCCTGCTACTTGCCTGCGTGGGCTTACATAGAAAACAATTGGGTACAGTTGTTTTGATAATGGCTATGGGTGTTTAAACAGCACCGATTTTGGAATCAAGGAATATGATGATCCTGTTTCCAAAGGAACATCTTCATAGAGCAAAATACAGGCATATATTTAGAAATTATGCTGAAAAGGTAAAAGAGAGCTACCCTTTAAAAGATGATTTAATGTATTTAACAAAAAAAGTGCAAAATGATGAATACTCCTGCAACATTTTGAGAAGTCTTTACGAATTAGCCTCTTGAGCGTTGCTAATACAGCAGGTTCCAGTGGATAATTCTTATCTTTCCAGCAGTCAATTTCAATGATTCCCACAGTAAAAGTCGGTCCAAATCGACTCCAGAAATTTGGGTGTTATGCACCACTAATCTGCTCAGCTTCATCAGTGGGTGGCAGCAGGTGCAGAGCTCAAACTAATGAATATGCAAATCAACAGCGGATGTGAAAGAACTAAAGCTGAGGGGCAAAGGGCAACCAGTAACAAAAACATAACAAAATAATAGTATACAGCACCATACACGTTATTATTTAATTAATTAGTCTCGCATTGCCCAAGCGACCTCTACAGCGCTTTTGGAGGGTCTGGCTAGTCCACACAGCATTCTGCGATGGGAGAAAAATGTGATCTGGTTTATTGGCATTTCTTTAAACCAATCACAAGCATCATGGATGGTGCTAAGTGCCGTATGGAGCAACAGCACCTCTGCAAAATAGCCGGAGCAATCCTGGAAGTAGAACGTCGTAGATGGACTACACACTAGAGTACTGTGGTTGCCTGATTTTAAAAGTATGTGCTGTGTTCAGCTAACAAATGCAGCAGTTATATTTAATTTACCAGCAGTCTTTGAAGAGGGCACTGCCAATTTAAATTCATTTGGATGTCCATCGTTTCAGACACAGTGAAAGTGTCTAACTTTTTTTTTTTTTCGTTCAGGGAAAAATACTGTGCCAGCTTACCAAAGGCGCAATGCTGAATTACATTGTTGATACTCTTTAAAGCTTTTCTGTAGGCTGTTCAAAAGACAGGACACTAGAATTTGTTCAGTTGGTGTCGCCATTGCCTAAATTGCAAGATGATTAATATGTGGCTTAATACAATAAACAAAAGTAAATATTATATTGAAAAGTATTAAAATGTATTGTTTATATTCTTTTTTCCAAGTAGGCTTAATAGTAGGCAAGGTAGGCTAGTTTAAATTTAATTAATGTAATCTAATTCATTTTAGAGCTGGGCAATATATCGATATTATATCAATATTGTGATATGAGACTAGATATCGTCTTAGATTTTAAATATCGTAACATGGCATAAGTGTTGTCTTTTCCTGGTTTTAAAGGCTGCAGTACAGTAAAGTGATGTCATTTTCTGAATTTACCAGACTGTTCTATTATTTGCCTTTACCCACTTAGTCATTATATCCGCATTATTGATGAATATTTATAAAAAATCTCATTGTGTAAATATTTTGTGAAAGCACCATTAGTCAACACTACAATATCGTTGCGGCATCGATATCGAGGTATTTGCTAAAAAATATCATGATATTTGATTTAAAAAAAATCCCACTACTTAGGTTTATCACTGCTTACAACATGAATTTGTGTTCATGATAGTGTTTCAGAATTTGGGGGGTTAATTTTATACCTAAAAAAGGGGAATAAGATCTATATAACAAAAGAGTAAACACTGCAACAAAATGACATGCACAATTGGATGCAAATTGGATGCTCCAAAACTCTGTGTACATTTGAAATCAGAGGGTAGAATATAGTAGAAACACACGGCCACTCTAACACACACACAAATAATTAGTGCAGTATAGTGTTTTTTTTGTCCGTCTTTTGTGCGATTTCTATCTCACTCATGATGAAGCCGTCCCCATCTTATTGCTATATGGAGAATGTACCACTGAAGTCTTTCATTGCAGTTCCGCTTCTTTAGCCACAATATTTTCCTTCTTGGATTACAAAGCTGCTCTCTGGAAAAAAGTATGAGTAGTAAAGAAGTCAATTCAGTGGATGCATCATCTTGATTATAGAAATAATTCAAGGGGGGGGGGGGGGGGGGGGGGTATTCCTGAGCTCTCTCGCAGTTTATACAGTAGACATCTCTTAGGAGGGGACAAGCAGATCTGTACACTGATGCTGGACTGTTGTTAAGATGGGTATGGGGGGGGTGAAATGAGATGAGAGGGCTGCAAAGCGGAGCAGAGGGAGGAGAGTGGCATCCACGTACAAACAAATACCTCTTTAGAATTCTACACAGCACTCCGCTGCAGCGTGTTTGGTTTCCAGGCAGCACTGCATTATTAATGCACCCATCCTCCCTGACTCCCACCCCTAGAGCACAGAGAGTAGGGTGGGGACAGATAGAAGGGGAGAGAGAGCAAGTAGGGGTGGGGTTAAAATAAATTTAACAAAGTTATATGTAAAGGTTGCTAATTAGCACACGCTACTGTTTGATGTGAACATGTATCTGAAAATCGTAAACTGCCTCTTATTCCATACATTTGTTGGAGGATGTGTGCCTATGTGTATTGCACAGCCCCCGATATAATAACTGTAATTTCATTACTTTGAGGATCAGGCTTCTTGCTCTCAACAAATCCTATGAAAAGACCAAAGCCAACAATGTGTTGGCACTCAGTGATAAGCCTATTAATTCCTATTCCAACATGAATCTTAACAAAACACAAATCTATAGTTTTGTATTTAAGAAGGCTAAACTATTTCCTGGAACAGCTGGCCACTGTAGTTTTTAAGCAAACATCACTATAATATGAGTAAGTTGTGCATTTGTTGGGCACTATTCATTCTAACAAGAAAAACATGTCTCTGATTGCAACAATATGGCTCATGTATGTGCTTTAAAAAGGAGCAGTTTGCCATTTTGGGAAATATGCTTAGATGAGTTGGATGAGAAGATTGATTCCAATCTCATGTATATTGTAAGTATGGAACTAAAGCCAAAAGGGGATTAGTTACGCTTAGACATAAAGCAAGAGGAAACAACTGGCCTGGCTCTCCAAAGTTAACAAATCACCTCTTACAATATGAACTTAGAGGTGCAACAGTAGTAGGCATATTTTAAACTTTGGGGAGTGCGGGCTGACTGCTATACACAAAGCTAAGCTAACTGCCTACCACCTCTAGATACGTTCTTTATGGACAGACATGGGAGTGGTGTTGATCTTTTCATCTTGGCAAGAATGAGCATGTTTGTCAAAACGTCAAAATATTCCTTTTAGTTTTTAAACAATAGAGGTCTATGGTGTAGGATAATCATATCAGATGTTTGGCTACACAGGCAATACATATTAACAGGACTAACTCATTGGTTGGTTTTCATTAAATGTATTGACCAGACTTATTCTTTAACTTTTAAAAACAGTATTTGAACCTTTTTTTAAGAGATGGTAATGTCAGAGTACTGAGTAACTTATTTAACCAATCTAGAAATATATCATACATAATCAAAATAAAACTGTCAGGTTTTAAAACAATAATAGCTGAATTTTTGTTTGTTTGCATTTACTGCAGATCTATATTTTGTTGGCAACACTAGAACCCTAAGATCATTATCTGATGAGATCTGACTTCATAAAAACAGATAACTGTTTAAACTCCTCGCCAGACATGATGAAATTATTACCATGATAAACAGTCTCTCTCGCTCTGTCTTTCTCTCTGTGTCTAATTAACAAACCCAGACATGTTTTGAATGCCAGTCAGTGTGTGTGTGTGTGTGTGTGTGTGTGTGTGTGTGTGTGTGTGTGTGTGTGTGTGTGTGTGTGTGTGTGTGTGTGTGTGTGTGAGAGAGAGAGAGAGAGAGAGAGATAAAGATTCCAATTTCCCCAGTCACTGACATCATAAGGTACACATAGAGTCTCTTCACAGATTGGCATCAAGCACGTCTTGATGCTGCAGCCGCCAGTGGGAAAATGTTAAGAGTTAACCTTTGGCAGCCCAAATGCGGTTATGTTGTTGAAGCTAGCACATCTCCATCAGCTCTTTTAATTCCACCTTTTCCGGGGACTTTATTTCTTATTCAAGGTAATGGGGTTGGAGTAATGAATTCTTGCAGACTACAAACTATGTCCCCCTTGTGACCTCCTGTCTGTAAATGAAATAGTCAGCAGAGCACCAGGCAAGAGGTCATTGTGGTGTACAGCCTCAGCACACTGCTCTGCAGGGAACATTCAGGGAGATTCTCCCCTCCATCATCTCTAAAATGGAACTCTGCAACCTTTGTTTTTTTTCTCTAACCAGTTTTACAATCCAGCTCAATTTGTTCTTATTTTCTTTGCAATGAAATTGTGAGGCAATCCACCAAGGATGTCAATACCCATTATCTTTTGTCTTTTATTCTATATGATCAAACAAAAGAAAATAAAGTGCGGCGTTGCGCTCAGAGTCTGACTGTTGTCTAGTGTCTCTGATTACTACTTGAACAATCAAGCTAGCCGACACTATTTCCCTCAAGTGGAATTGAAAGCTGCGAGCAGAGGAAAGCAGCAGCAGTGAGTGGTTGTGTGACATCACCTTGTCAAACCAGTCAGCCTGGAATTGCCTAAGGGGAATTTACAGGGTCCTTGATCCCTTAGTAACACTGATTTCCAAACCCTAACCCAGTATAGCACTGATGTCATGTATGGATTTGTACAGAATTATTGGGGGTTTAAAGTTAAATGCATTCATTATTAGTGGCTTGAAAAGAGGCAGTGAAATAGAATGTCTGTATGAATGATGTTCCTACATATGTATGCAACTCTTTCACATAGGCAGAATACATATAAAACATATAACATATACATATAACATATATATGTTGAAGTTCTAATAAAAGATAGGTTTCTCCAGTTATTAGTTACCTTTTTATCTTTTGACCTTCTTTTCTTTATACCTTCCCATGGTCGAAAATCTGCTTAGCTAGAACAGGCCGGAACTACATGACAGTCCGGAAACCAAAGGTGAATCTGGAGCCAACTTAATCTTCAGAGCATAGATGATTTAGACTGGGTAAACTGCCCAATCTGCCGGCGATTTGATTTCACCCTGCAGCTCAGTCTGGAAACCTGTACATTTATCTATCCTGCTTCCGTTCACAATTTTGCGGGAACCAATCACAAACTGGCTTATCCACCTGGCGCGCTATTGGCGGGTTTAACACGATGACGATAGAGAAGCGACCAAGCAGCATTTTGTTTACATTCAACAAGCCGGCCACCGAAGGGCAGCACTCCATGGCAGCAACCCGTTGATGCCGCTGTCGCTGCTACGTCACCCGGATCGTTGGTCTGATTGGTTGAAGGACTATCCAATTGCGTACAGAGTCATTTGAACTATGCCCGTTGATCACGCCTCTTGTGCAGAGAAAATACAGAGCACACTCCCCAGACCAATGCTCAATCTTAAAAGATTGGCTATCACCAGACCAAGCTCAGACTACAGATGATTCATTCAGAAACCATGGCTGAATTCAAGTCAGGAACTGTGGCTCATGGCAACAGTAAAGATACAAGGTGCAAGTATTTTCAGTTGTGTACATGAATATAGTTCAGGATTTGTTTTGTAACCATTTGTTTACTCCTGCCTGTTGTGAGTGTGTAGTGTGTGTCTCTGTACTGTGAGTTATATGTGGCAAATGACAATCAGTTTTGCAACTCTGCAATGCAGTGGCTGCACCACAGCTAATGAAAACAACCATTTTACCCAACAGTTTAACTGCAGTGACACCAAGTCCTAATGATGGTGGCCAAAATGAGAATCAAATGAGAGTAAATTAGATAGTGTGAAGTGGGTTGACAGATAGGACTGGAACAGGATATAAGTTGAAAAATAATCTTTTCTAGAAACAATATAACTTCATACCTTTTCATAGATAATCAAATGTTCTATGTTGTGTGTACCGTGATAAGGACAATGCGCAATCAGTCTTAGTAGATAATTTATTATAAATGATGCATGTCAAACTGTCTCATTTGGCATGAACCTAGCATTGGTCCAAATGACTTGTAACAAACCTGAGCAGAAAGTCTACAGATTGCTTAATGAGCAAAAACAGTGGCTTCCGTTCAATTAAGTGAAACACTATGAAAAAGATCCTACACTTTATTTTAGTCTGTGTTCATCACTATAACTACATTTTAGTCTGTATTTTAATTAGGGATAGACCGATTATCGTCCCTGGCCGATTATCAGGCAGTTTTTGGCAGTCTGCAGATTATCTGTATTTGCGTTTTATTTGCCTGATAACTGATACTGAAGTTAATCAATTAAAAAGAGCGATACTTTGGCTCCGCTACAGCTCTGTGTCTGTCCCTTTGCTTCGGTGGCACTCACCACTGACTTAATGTCCCACAACACTATCTGACTTTTACTGTGTATTATGTTGAACGTTTTTAATTTATTAAATAACTGCCTAAAGCATTTAAACAAAGTGTTGTGAGTTTGTAACATTCCAAATACTTTAATTTTGACTTAAAGGTTTTAATTTTCACCGTAAATGCATATCGGTTCCAAATATCGTTATCGGTTTCATTAACTACTAATAATCGGTATCGTTACCGGCCTTAAAAAAACTGTATCGGTACTTTTAAATGTCACTATAACTACACGTTGTGTTACTACTCGTTAGCTACGAGTGTTGGCGGTACTTTTTTATTTTATAAAAACGTTAGCTTGCAAATTAAAGTGAGTTGTAGACCAATAAATTGATTCATAAGCAGACTGACATGCAATTTAAAGTGAACTTCTCTGCAGTAAGATGTAATGCTGCCTTTCCCATGTGGCTTGGAGAAAATAGGGGGGGGGATAAGGGAATGCTTCTTAACTATTACTGTTGCGGTTTTCTCTCATCCATTTATCTTCTTCTCCAAATAAACTGATAACAGTTCCCCCCAATGGCGATCCTGTGTTTATAGTGAGGGGGAGCAACAATGTAATTGTTTTATTGCTTTCTTCATGCTTTCCATCCTCCCTATTTTGTCATCTCACCGTTGACATGTTTGTCCTTCACCTTGGCAGGAACACTGCTGTAAACCTGTTTCTTTGAAAAAGTGTCTGGTAAAAGTTAAAGTATTGTGCAGACAGAGCAAACCATTCCAGGAAATGCTGTGCTATGTTTGCTGCCACAGTTCACTTTGTTATTGCTGTTTTTTTTAAAAAGATATTTGGCAGTCCACTCCCATTAATATTTTTTGCTTGACCGATTGAAGAGACAGCCTAGGAGCGATGAAAGTCACTCAGGGAATTGAAACTTTGGAAGTCATGGATATGAAGTTAAGCAAAAAGTGGAAGTCTCAGGCCGTATGCCCAAAGTCATTGAGCAGTGATCCAACACATATCCCTTATGTTTAGAAAAAGGCAGTGTAACGAGTATTAATTGCCAATCTTACAGATAAGCTTGAAAAAGACTTACCTGGATACCTATGTTATCAGTAACCTCAGACCAAGATCCCTATGACACCTTCCATCTGGATTCCATCAGCTCTTATTAAATTATACGAAGTCTGATTATCATTTCTAGGATAAACACCGGAATATTTGGTGGCGATGCGTGTTGCCGCTGTCTAACTCTGTTCTCTTTGGGAAACAAAAACAAACTTTGAGCTAACAAGCTACTAGCTGAAAATGGTATGTTTTCAAGAAAATTTGGATAGTGCAACAAGGCAGGCATCCTCTTCCAGGGAAGCATTTACAAAAAATATGTTTACGGCATTTACTATCTAACTGGAACGTTTTTGGGACAGATTGGCGGGGGTTTGCTATGGACAAATAAAATACACACGGTGTACCACTGGTAAGAGCAAATTACATTTAACCATGTATCCAGCTAATTTAAATAGCTCACGTTACTGTATTGTGTGAACAGTTCATCTCATTTAACATGGTATGTGGCGTTTTTCTTTGGCAGGGTGCAAATGTTCCAAAGCAGGGTCACTGTCTTTGTGACCAGAGTTTAGCGCTGCCAAAGACTATTGTGATTGGTTTAAAGAAATGCAAACAACCCAGAGAGTTTTTTTCTCTTATCCAGGAATGTATGTGTGGAGGGGCCAGACCTTACTCCGCAGCGCTGTGGAGATAGGTCTGGCAATGCGAGACATGTAGGTAAACAGTTCCTGTTCTTCTTGACCCGAGTCCTGCATTTAATTACACACAATCCTGTTAGATCAACTGGAAAATTGGACTGGACAAGACAGAAGCCTAATTCCAAACTGGTTAAAGCTTTAGTGTGTACATATTTGATATTATTGAACGTCCCTTACATTCAAGCCATTGCCAAATGAGTTGCTACAAAGCTAATTAAGACTGTCAGCTCCACACAACTCTCTCTGTATTTCTCAGTATGGCTGTGTTCAGAAGACTCACCAGGAGTGAAGATAATTACCTCTTCTGAAGAGTCCATGTTTTTTTAATCCTCCGTGTCGTCTTTGGCTACTAGCAACTGTGTGGAAGAGGGGGGCTGTGCGCGATCACGGAAGACTGTATCATGTGGACGCACCGACAGTGTTGTTGTCATTACTTAGAATTCCTCATGGCAATGACAGAAACTACGCACTATAGCAGACAATGACTTTTTGTCTCTTTGGGGAACCTAATGTCTAAATAGTACAAGGCTTTATATGGTTTACATGGTTCAATTAATGGTACTGTGTTATTCAATCTTTACTATTTGTTTATTTTTTAATATGTAATAAATCAAGACAATTAGGTGGAAGACACTATATTTATTAGCCGCTTCATGTATCGAGATGGATATAAACCTGTAGTATCTGTTTAATTATGTACTTTTAATAAAGTTTGTCTTCATCTTTTTTTTTTAAGAGTATTTGGGGGGCTTGCATGGCCTTTAATTAATAAGATAGCTTGAAGACAGGAAATGGGAGAGAGAAGCAGTATGACATTTAGCGAAGGTCGCCCAAAGTTTCTTTAATTTTTTATTTTTCTTTACGAATTTTGAATGAATTGTACCAAATAAACTTGCCTTGGCTTTACTCACCTAAATACAAGGACAGAGGACACATTTTCTACATAGATATATATTCTGTTTGGGTAGTGAAAACAATAGCTTACATATTTTGTTCTTACTTCTACTTTCTCTGACTGAGATCATATCTAATTAGCAGACTTTTTTTGGACATGCCTTGGCTTATTCTTTTCTGATCAGAACAATGCCAGCCACTATAGTACTTTAGTGCCATTTAAAACACGTTGCATAGCGGTCTTCAATCACAACAACCATCTTCATAAACCGTGTCCTTTAATATCGGGTATCTGCGATATAGAGTCTGATCGGTTACTTAAATTTACAAAAATGTTGATCATATGACACATTAAAATCACAGCTCTGGACTACTAAGTCTGACCGAGCTCACACACAAACTAGACAATACACAAGTTTTAGGTTGGCCCGTCATCAACGGAAGGCAATATTTGCTTTTTTAACCGGTAAAACTGGTCTGTGGCAGTTCGGATCAGCTTGGGACATCGCTGCTTAAAATCCAGTTCTAATAACCTGCTGCATCATTGAGTAAAACTGACTCTGTGCCCTCATCACACTTAAGACAGTGTAAAATGCCATTTAGCATGGCAAGGGCTTTACTGAACATCAGGACTAGTAGCAGCTGGGAATTTAAAAATGGATATTTCAGTTTTTAGGTTAGGCTACATGTATCCTGCAGCCTGCCTTTTGGCAGCAACACTGTGATTGTGTCTGTTTGAGTGTGATTTGAGAATAGCATGGAGTGCTTTTTTTTGCATTATAAAATGGTGGGAGTGAAACTACTGCATTAAAGCAACTGGTAAAACGTCCAATACATAATTCAATTTAACAGTCTATACATTATATAATACTCTGACCTATAAATATTCTGTTTTATTGTTTTTGAACAGCAGCTAAAGTTTACATATGATTTTTGGTGATGTACTGTATATGTTTATCCAGCTTTACCTGGGAATGTTTTTTTGTTTTTTAAAACAAAGACATTTAATACGGACCATACTCTGTGTTTCACTATAGTGCAGAGGTCAGAACACACTCACACAAGGTAAATGTTTGTTTTGTTGAGAAATGTGATACAAAACAGAGGAAAAGCCCTGTGTTGCAGTTATTTGAGTGGATTTCAGTATCACACAGGTCATTTTTGTTGGATTAGCTTCAATGAGGGGTTTTCTCCGGGTGTGTGACCTGAACAGACTGTGCTCAGGGACGCAGGAAATGTGAGTCATGCTGGCAGTATGTATGTAAACACCTTTACCCCCAAGTCATAGTGAGATGTCACCTTCGCCTTCAGAGCCACATGGACCAACTATTGCACAGTGTAACATACTGTTTATTCTCCATTTAATAGAGAGATGAAAGACTTTTGTGTTGAGAAGATTTTATGTTGTTTGTGAAACTCTTTACATTTTGTAAAGCCATATCAGATATACTCCATTTTTTCAAAAATGTTTTAATCAGTTATAAACTACTAAAGAGTAGAGATGGAAACTAACAAAGCTCATTTATTCAAGTATTGTATGTAAGCAGCATTTTGTAAGGCGTATTACTTTAACTTGTTATCTTACTCATTTACTACATTTATCTGATGACTGTTGTCAACAGTTACTTTGGCAGATTGTAGTTTTATATTCAAAATATATGATATAATCATATGCATTGCTGTATTTCAAACTACCCATCTGGCCACTTTCAACATTAAAATACTGCATATTAATACAAAATACTTTCAACTCTGGAGGAGGCCATTTAGGTGTACTTTTACTTTTGACACTGAAGTACCCTTTATCTTTACTTCACAAGAAGAATTCAAATACTGTTCCACAACTGATCTTCAGGGCATCTTGTCCTGAATATATAATATATATTCTCCGTGCACATTGAAACTCACTCATCCTCTGCTCAGTCCACTTCTTAAATCAACCTCAGCCCCAAGATCAATAGCCTGCGAAGGACAATCCAATCAACCACTCATAATCACAGACCAATTAAAACATAATCCATTTATCCATCACCTTTAATAAGCATATTTAATTTTCAATGTGGTTCTCAGCATCCTGACTATCCATAATTAGAATGCCTCTTTCAAGGGCGACGTGGCATAGGTGTCGACAGCACAAAAAATTCCCAAATAAGGGATGCACCTTTCCTCCTCATTATGAACTCAGCTGCATAGTGTTGACCTGTGACAGAAGTAGCCTCATTGAGATGCCAAGCGTTATCTCACCTTCTAGGGAGTGAGTCTGTCGACCATGTTAGGGTGATGAGGGAGTGCCCGTCAAACACTGCTATCTGCTTTGATATACTACTAAGTGCAAGCATCCTTAATGGCCCTTGGTTTTCAAATGTTGAGAAAAAAAAAAATGTTGCTGCTTCCACTGAGCAAACGATAAAAAGGATGATGTTTCACTCTATATAATAAGCCAAAACCACAACCTTTTCAAATGCATTAAGTGAACTGTTAAAGATCACCTTGAAGACATTCAAATGCACAGTGATGGATGGACCGTTATTGATGGTTTGGCAAAATTGACAGCTGTGAAGATAAATATGGCCTAAAGCCTGCCAAATGCTGTCATAACTACTTGGCCCTCCACTTGTCATTTAACTGTATACAAGTATGCTGCTTAGGCAGGCATTATAAATCAATTTCCATACCACTAGACTAGAGCTGGGAAAAAAAAACGATTTGATTTAAAAATCGAGTTGGTAGGTCAAATCGATTCATATTTTTTTTTCTCCCCCTCTTCAGTATAGCGTACATACATTTTGCATTCGCCAAATCTTCCTTCAGGGTTTCCGTAGCACGCTCCCTGTGGCTCCCTGTAGTTTTATTAGCTCAATCCAAATACAGTATAATAATTTGGATGTTTAACAATCTTTGTTGCACACTGCACAGTGACTTTTAAGTTAGAGAAAGGGTTTGCCTTTGCAATTTTGTTTATGTTGATGCACTTTAATTAAATACAATAAATATATATTTTTAAAATATATTTACAGTTTGCAGTTATTTTGTTTTAAATGGAAGGGGGGGGAAAAAATCGAATCGTAAATCGAGTTTTTAGTGAAATAAAAATAATCGCCCAGCTCTACATTAGACCTACAAATTCAGGAGTCATTGTATAGCAATATAATAAACATCAACCTCTTTTGACCTGTAGTACACCTAGAGTTTAGTTACCACACACACCACACAGTGTCGCATCGCTTCAAGATAAAGAAGAATTTTCAGAAAAGCCATAAAGTGCGGATGATAATGCAAAGTGAAAAGGTTAAACAGTAAATACAATCCATCCCCAATACCGAGATACCTGATGGTCAGCACAGTAAAGTGTCTTACAATTGCTTAACTTGAGATGGTTCTGTGCCCACAATTATTTTCAGAGATTTTTAAAAGATTTTTGATAATCAAATAATACTTTAAATAATTTGTTAAGCAACAATGCTAAACATTCTTTGATTCTAGGTTTTTTTAGGATTTGCTGTTTTTTTGTTTTATGTCATCGTAAACTTTATATAAATAAAGTTTTATTGGATTTTTACTGTTGGTCGGACAAAATACATCACCTTTGGCTATAGATAGGGATCGACCAATGTGGATTTTTTTCAGCCTTAGCCGATGACCGATACTGCTTTTGCTCCCTCAATTTACATCATAAAAATGACACAATGATGATAACAAATGTTACAAGTCTCAATTTAAAAAAGGAAACAATTTTGAACTTAAAAAAACAATATTTAACAAATAGTAAAAACATGTGAGGTAGAACAAGTAAAAAAAAAAAAGAGTTCAGTGCTGAAAATAAATATTTAAGCATAAATAAAATAATTACACTATTGCACACAGTAGCAACCATTAAAGAAAATAAAGTGCACAATGTACTATGCAATCATTTGCATAAAGTTTAGTGGTTGTGTCAGCAAGGTAGATGGAAAGAAATAGAAATTGTTAGCCAAATAATCACAAATTCAATACAGGAATTTATTTTACCTTATAATTATTACTTAGGTAGCCTATCTTTGAAGTAAAATAATGTATTCTACAAAGGGAGGGAAAAAGATCGATAAAGATTTCTCAAAGAAGGCTGGCTTGCCCAGGGCCAGGCCAGCTCACCGACATCTTTCTCCCGTCGCGTCCCGCTGTCTCTCGTACCTACACCGGCCCCCGCACCCTGTCCCTCCTCCCCTTCTACCTGCCTGCGCACTGTGCGTAGTGCTGCTGCACATGAGGAGAGGGGGGAGGGGCTGCTCCCCTGCTCTTGTCACACAGAACAGAAGAGAGAGGTGACTGTTTTGGCGGCCACAGGAGAGAAATACCTTGCGTGCTCGCTGGACAATACTGGTGACTTTTTTACAGAAAGTCGCAAGATTTGTCGCTAGTCGCTTTTGTGAAAAAAAGTCGCTAAAGGGATCTGAAAAGTCGCTAAACCTAGCGACGAAGTTGCTAAGTTGGCAACACTGCTCATATATCGCTGTGATTCGTGTGTTCCACACACAAACTTCTGTTTGGTAGCTGACACTGACTGAAAAACTCAACCACCATTGAATTGGATTGATAATGATAACATCAGCAAACGGCTCTAAACACATGTAAGCCATACACGGTGCACTTATGTCTGGTACATGATAAACGTTAACACAAATGAATATTCAACTACGTATAAAACATATCTCTCATATCATATAGCTCACATATAGCTCTTATATCACAGTGATGGCAACTCCGCCCAGCTCCAAGTAGGGAGAGAGCGAGACACAAAACACACGCGTCCAAACCTCAGCCAGGTGGTCGCTGAATAAAACTCCCACAAATACCACGGAACAACGTCGGCATTACTTAATCCTACGATCAGTGTTCGTAACAGCTATCGTATGCATACGGATAGCCTTTAACTTAGCTAAGAGTGCTCCGATTGATCGGTCACCAATCGGTATTGGCCGATAATGGCTTTAAATAGTTTGATCGGTGGTCTCCATAAATGCCGATCAGATGACGCACTATCATGGATGTATTAAGAGCGCACTACTCGTGAGAACATTTTCTACATGGAGCTCTTGCAGTTCTACAAGGTCTCAGAACAGCAGTTGGCCCGCAGGCCGGCCGCGGAACGAAGGCGGTAGGAAGGCAGCTACCGCTTTTAAAAAGCGGCTGCCACCGGTGGTGCGCCGGCAAACGTGTTTGTGATTACGCCATTCTGACGCTTCTACTGCCTCTGGAGCACCGCCGGTGGTCCGCCGACTCATTGCTATCTGGGAAAAAGACAATACATTAGCGATTTGCAAAGTGTGTGCCAAGGAAATACCACAAGGCGGAAAGCTCCAAAGACATTTCAACACCACCAACCTCATCAGACATTTGAAGGTTAGTCACGGAAAGGAGGATGAGGAGTTTTCAAAGAGATTTTCAGTTCATAAAAGTGATCGGTATCGGCCGATACGTCTTCCAGCAATCGGTGATCGGTCCCAAAAATCCTGATCGGAGCACCCTTAAACTTAGCCATTTGCAGCTCCCTAAATACAATGGCAAGCAGTTTTATAGACGAGGCATTCAGCATTCACATTCCACTTTCAAAGTGTACATGGCAATATTTCAGCTAAGTCAAACAGTTATAAGATGCTTTGAAAGTTTAAAACGTACCATTGTCTTGAAGAACAGGCTTCCAGAACTCTGCTATTGGGGGAGGGGCAGTGCATGGTCTGCACATGAACTGCAGTGTCTCCAGCAACACAGAGTTGCCTGTGAATATTGCCGAGAAAAACAAATTGGGGAACGCAGCCGCCGCGTATCGATGCCGATGCACGTAAAAACGCAAATATCGGCTGATATATTGCTAGCTATAGGATATTGAGTTAGATTTTTACTATTTTTGACATAATAGAATTAACTATTAACTGAGGAGTTAGGAAAGTCACTGTAGAAAACATTTTTAACAAGTTGGCTAAACAAAAAGACTTACAAGCTATCTTCTCATAGATGTTTTATTTCAATGATCATGAATATTATCAGGATTATTAGGAAATTATGTTTATTAAAGTTGCTCTCTCTCTCTCTCTCTCTCTCTCTCTCTCTCATCAAAGCCCTTTGTACGCGAGCAGACACCTGGTCCCTCTCTCCTTGCCAAAGTGGACTCAGATGCCTGGAAGAGCTGGGAGAATGTACAGCACCCACCTCCTGCTCAACACACAACCATACACAGGCTATTGGAAGTCCAACCAAAGACAGACTCTGCTGTCCTAAGTTGCACCCTTAAATCATACACGTCCTACAGGCTCAGACACACACATTTAAAGACACATACTGTACACCTTCCAGCTAATCCATGCATGTTGGAGCAAGTGCCAGACAGAACACACTACACTGCTGTGATAGCATGGTGTATCTAATGGTGCTAAATTAACGCCATGAAGGTCAAAGAGAAAGCATGATGTGGCCGGGTTGGCTCAGTGGTAGAGCAGGCACACATATACTGAGAGGTTTATGCCTCAATGCAGAGGTCCAGGGTTTGAATCTGACCTGTGACAATTTCCTGCATGTCCCCCTCTCTCTTTCTCCCCCCTTTCTCACCTAGCTGTCCTATTGAATAAAAGGCAGAAAAAGCCCCCCCGTCCCAAAAAAAAAAAAAAAACAGTTTTGGATACGGACTAGTTTTTTGCCACTTGAGGGATTCTGGCTGAAATTTTCAAACATCTTCTGCCTTGATGAACCAAGAAATACCCGACACACAAGCCTTGATCCTAACCTTAGGCTGTGTATTTCACTCAGCAAATAACTTCTACTGTTTTTCTGTCATGTGTACAATAAAATTAAGCCATTTTCTAGCCACACTTTCTTATGACAGGAGCTAGTCCTACATGTTTTAACATTAGGCAGCTTGATGTTCTTACTGTACAATAGGGGTGGAACGGTACATGTATTCGTATTGAACCGAAACGGTACGGGCGTCTCGGTTCGGTACATGAATTTACACGGAGAATACACGGTATAAAAATAAATAAAACTTGCGTGCAAATTAATTAATGTAATGCGGAACTAATGTAATGCGGAACTACTGTTAGATACGTGGGTTCTGGGGACATCTAATTTGTTGCCCCGCCTTAGCTCTGAAGCTAGCCGAGCTCCGCCCCGCCTATGTATGCAGTTGTTTGTCAGGTTGACGGTCCAGTGAGCGAGTCAGAGATAGCAGCACTAAAGGACGAGTATGGCGAGTGGTGGCGACCCACAAGACTTCCCCGCCGGCTTCTTAAGATCGCAAGTTTGGGAAAACTTTAAGACTGCATGGCTGCAGCCTGGAGCCTCCCGTGTCATGCCCTCCCGCCTGGTGCCTTCCCGCCTCGAAAACTTCGGTCTTCGGGTCAGTTACAGCAGTACAGGCGAGAGAGTGGTGGATAAGACGACATGCTAATGCATATCTGATGCCATCACCCAGATGTGCCAATCACTGGAACAAAAAAAAACAGTGCTTAACCAGCCTTTAGATACACATACAAATAAGGTAAAAAAATTTTTTTTAAAAAATCACTGAAGCAATCAGAATTTACGTCATCTTCGATGCGCCCGTATTTGCTGTATGTACTCGAACCTCGTTACAACATGCCATCCCGTCCACATGTTTTTTATTATTATTATTATTATTATTATTATTATTATTATTATTATTATTATTATTTGTAATTTGCACTTTCATAAATAAGAGATGCTGTATTTTCAGTTTTATAGCTGATTGTCTTATTTTATTTACAAGTTCTAGATGGAGTCTGGAGATGATGTGGGGTACTTCTTGTTTACTGTTTACATCTTACTTTACACACTTCAGGTTGTTGCAGCTAGCTCAGGGGGGGAAGACTGTATGACACTAGGTGGTACAGCCCGAGACATGCACAATAAAAAAAATTGCCTTCTGCATTTTTGTTTTGCTTTTCCCTCCATTGTACCAAACCGAACCGTGGTGTCTGAACCGAGGTATGAACCGAACCGTGACCGTGTACCGTTCCACACCTACTGTACAACCATCAAACAAGATAGTAGCCTGTAACAAGGCCTTACCTCCCCATCTAGCTTTGATGTAGCAGGGGGGATACAGTCTGAGACATTGCCCAAAACCTTTCAAGACTTCACTGTTCTCAGCTGCAAAGCAAAGACTACATGACCAGTAAACCTCAAAGAGATCTGCACAAGCAACCTTTCAGTAATTCCCCATCTGCAACTGCCCAACTACACGTTGCATCTCCAAAATTACAGTGAGGTGTGCCAATAAATTACACAGCCCTCAAACACACTGCAAACTGTGTTTTGCAATTCAGTAAATACATTGTATAACCAATTAATCTGTAGGTTATCTTTGTATTCTTTCATTCTATAGTTACACTGTCATTATGTGGTAAACACTGAATAGTTACCAGAGAAGCTTGCACTGCACAACACCTTTTGGCAGGTTAACTGTATAGCATACGACTCATTGCTATAGATATGCTAAAGAGTTCTTAGCTACAGTAGGACTATGCAAAAACAGGGTGGAAGATAAGCATGCAAATGGACATACAGTGTGTAAGTATATAGTTACATAGTAATTATATACTTACACGCTTATGTCCATTCATAACTAATACATCTTGGTGGTATATGCAACGATGGTGCTGGAACAGAGAATGTGTGTGTATGATGCCTGCTGCCATTCATAGCTTAACAGCTAGCTGATGGGCAACCACGGAGCTACATCCCTGGAGCTGCTGCTACTGGAGCTGATAAATAGCCACAGTACTCACTATCTGCCACCTACCTCTTCACTACATATATTCCAGTTTACTGTTCTCCTTTGGCTCTGGCAGAGAAGATGTGTTCTGTTCCAAACAATGCTATATGATCAGTGAAGCTGTGTGTGTGTGTAGCATGTGTTGGAAGTGGGGGGGCATGCTCTGTCTTTGATTTGATCTAGAGCTTGACATATTAGTTCAAAACTAATGCTACTGCTATTAATTGCCTATCAAATGGCATAAACCCACCAATGGTTTTTGAAATAGTATAAACTGACAAGAAAGACACCACATTTCTTGGATAGGAGTTTTTCTGAAGCTGCTTTAGGTGACATTTTCCCTTAGTTGCCAAGAAGGCTGCCATTGTAAAGCCCACCTGAGTCTGTATCTGGCTAACAGTTGTACGAGCTGGAATCAATTGGATTTTTGCTGCGGTTGTGGGCCACCTCTGGGGTTAGCTTGCCCACAAGCATGTCTATGCCTCCTCAGCTGTAAGGTTGGGCACTGGGCCCTCTCCATGAAGCAGAATGGTGGACCACAATGTTAATCTGTCCTCTCTGTCGAGTCCCAGCTGTGGCTCTGCATCCCCACTAGGCCTTTTAATGTGGAGGGGGAGTCAGCTTGGACCTCTACTATTGCCACAGCCATACAAACACAGCCACAGTCACTGTTCAAAAATGATGTTTGCTCTTGCTTTAATGAATTGAAGTGTATTGTGTAGTATAAACTATGTACTTAAGTTTCTGTAGAACTCCAGACATGATTTGCACAAGACTAAACCGCTGACTTCAATAGCAGAAATGAAATAATAATTGGATCTTTCATTGATCATTGTGCATGTACTCTGTTCTCTCACAGGGAGGTCATGACTGAGAGTCGGGTACAAAAAGGGTTTCTGCATTTTTGCTCACAGACACTTCAGCAAGATGGATGCTTGCCAACAGAAGGGCTTGAACCTTTGTCCTCCATTTGAATAATTGCCTCCCTATTCACAATGCCACCCTCCTGCTCCCAAAAACGGTTCGGCACCAGGAAGATGATGAGTAAAAGAAAGAAAAAAATGGTTCATGCCATACCTTGTTGTTCTGATATATTTGCACAATAAATCAACCTCCAGTTTGTGGAAAGTACAAAATATCAATAAAATCAATATAGAAAAAAAATTCAAGTCCTGCACTTGATAACCATTACTTTTCTCCAAATGAACACATACAATATTGAGTTCATTTTGCAGCCTCACTTACAGGATCCTGTGAATTTATATGTAGGGAGCCTGAGGAAAATTGCTCATCGTTATCTTTAGTGATCCATAAGGCCTCTGAGCTACAGCATGGTCTGAGGCTTGGTTGCTAATCGTAAATTTACAGAAATCTACTTAGAGAAAGGCAAATATCAACAAGTCCTCCACTGGCTTCTCTATTTTCTCATTAGGCAGATAGATGGAAGATAGCTAGCACTGGGAGAGGTGGAGGCAGGAACAGATTAGTCTCCCTTCACAAACAACCACATATCCTTGACTTTTAATTAAAAATGCCATCGCAATTAGACAAGGTAGTTTAAGGGACTGCCGAAATAAAAAAGAGTTCAGGCACTGCTATAAAAGCAATCCGGAGCAGTTCCAAGAGAATAAAGCTTTTCACTTTTCTCACTGTGAATGTTTTTTTTTTTTTTTTTTTTTTTTTTTAAATGGAAACTTAAATCGGCTTATAGGTTTTTCGCAAAAGCACTGCAGAAATAGCAAAAGAGGAGCCAGAGAGGAGAAAATAGAACTCAAAGTCATCACAGTGGTTACAAAGGACGTAGAAGATTGAGGTCAGGGGAGGAGGAAAACTATTCTGTCGTCACAATAAATGAGAACAATTAATCAACAGTTAATGTGAATAACATCATTCTAAACAATCTGGTTTCACCAGGTCACATTACTGAAGTAATGAATCTGTGCAACGCTGACATTTGAAATACTTTAGAGAAGGGCAACAGCCTGTTGGAGCCAACATAGAGACATCGGCAAAACATGAACAACAGCAGGGCTCTAAGTGACACATACTGTACTTTTCTGCATCTGAGTCAACCACGCACATGAACGTCCTGAAATAGCAGTAGCATGTATTGTGAAAACAGAAACTAGGTCTAGTAGTATGGCCTACTTAGGGTTATTTTCTGATTGTGTTGCCTTATTTAATAGTAATATGAATGTAACAGCTCAACACTGATTGCACTGAGTTACTTCATAAGAAAATATTCCAAAACTGGTGGTATTCTTGTACGTTATTGAAAAACAAAAAAAAAGGAAAAACAACTCAGGTTGTTGTTGCTCCACTGCCAACCACCTGATGGTGTAAGTCTTGTTGTGGCTTTTATCAGCTTTCCTTGCAAAGTCTTTCTCCTAACCGTTTGATTAATTATTGTTTTTAAAATGTTCTTTTTTTCACTATATCATTTTATTGCATTAAGCTCTTTCTTGTATTATTCTCTGTTAATGTGTTGTACCTGCATGTGAACATATGGGAACACAGTCACACTCTTATCCAGGTTTTTCTGCTTTTTGCATTAGAAATAACAAAATCGGTCTTGGTGATTTAGTATTCCCCTGGGTAATTGTTTTTTTTTTTTTGGAGTGGTGACCATGTGGAGATGAAAAACAATCAGCACAGCTCTTAGCAGATGCTGTAATTACCTGAGCAGACTCGCAGAAGTGCTTGTGCACAACAGAGTAGTAGACGCACCCTCTGTGACCACTTGCAGAGTAGGAAGGGCAGAATCCACTTGAGGGCTTCATCTTGACAGGCAATGTAATGCACCACCTAACCATACTGTGAAGATATAGCAGACACAAGGTGTGGAGACAATGAACTGGAATGCCTGTAAACTATGATGTAATCCAATACAACTAACATTAAATATTTAATTCAAAAATGGATAAAACACATTGTAAATATTTATATAATATAGATATTAGGGCTGTCAAAATGAACGCGTTAATAATGTGGAAACACAAATTCCTTTTAACACCACTAATTTTTCTTAATGCATGCACGGTCTGTGATTTCGCTCCATAGTTAGGGAAATCAGGAAGCTGTAGCAGTAACATTGTGGACAGTGTTGCCAACTTGGCGACTTTCTCACTAGATTTAGCGACTTTTCAGAGCCTCTTAGTGACTTATAAATACATTCAGATATATTTCTATTGCAATTCATTCCCATGCATGCAGTCCACAGATCCTCTGTATTTTTAATACAAAGTTGAGTTTCAAGGACCTTCCAGATGGTTCTCTCTACAAGACTAAAGTTATTTGCGTAGGGCTGATGTAAATTGAGTTACCAGCGGAATAGTCGAGTCTCAAATACCACTTGAGCATGACAACATTGACCAAATATCCCTTTTAAAGTACAAATACAAAAAAAATCAAACCTTAGCACAAAAAGTAAGGAAATTTGTATTTGGTAAATTATTTCTCTGTGGTAACACTACTTTTTGGCAATAAATCGTATACCGTTGGAAAGCCTGTTTAGATCCCTTTCAAATGGTGCCCCATTTGTAAGGAACATGCAATGGCAATGGCAGAGAAGATTTGGCAAATTTTTCATGGGCGCAACCCACATACTCCGCGCTGCTGCTCATCCCACACATGCATGTTCCTTACAAATGGGGCACCATTTGAAAGGAACTAAACAGGGTTAGGGTTAGAAAAAGGATTTTCTTTTTTTTTTTAAAGATTATTTTTTTGGGGCTTTTTCCCTTTATTGGACAGTGGATAGACATGAAAGGGGGAGAGAGAGATGGGGGACGACACGCAGCAAAGGGCAGCAGGTCGGATTCGAACCTGCGCCGCTGCAGGACTCAGCCAACATGGGGCGAACACTCTTACTGAGTGAGCTAGAGGCCGCCCCGAAAAAGGATTTTCTAAGATTCCATGTACTTTAACTTGAAACATGAACTTCTTTATTAAAATATTTGAAAAATATCAAAATGTCATAACAAGACATACAAAACGTGCAATAGAGCATAGAACAACATAATAAAGCGCAATTAATGTTTATAGTGCAACAACTAGTGTCCCCAGACACATTCCAGACATCTTTTCAAAAGGTACTGTGCAAAAACAACAACCGTGCAAAACAAAACAGTGTTTCTAACAGTTGTGTGACCAGAGACATTACAAACCCCAGGTAAATATTGGATATGTATTTGAAAGATGGAGACAGCTTAGAGCCCAAAAGGACGCAGAGTTGGCTAATTTCCTCCTGAACAGGTAAGCATTAGCTTCAGGCTTATTTATCAAGGCTACAAGGGACGGGCATTTTATGTCATTTCAACATTTGTGTTCTCACATTGAATTATATAGCTAGAGTACCCGAGTTGGTTACTCGCAAAAACAATTGAGACAGCCAGTAAAGGGATCCCCACTGGTCCTGGATAACCGTGGCTGACGCCACCATGCTAACTGCTAGCTAATGTTACCGGAGGACCAGGCAAGCGGTCACGGCTGTTTACAATGTGTAGCCTGTTCAGCGGCTGTAGCCTACAACGTTGAGTTATTTGAAGCCAAGAGAGGAGGGCTGTAAATCATGAAGAGAGGACCGTAAGTTTGCAGTGAACATGCCGTTTTTTAGGTTGGGTAGAATTTATCTCCGTTGACTGTCGTTCATAGTTTTTCAAAAGATACTGGAAGTAGAAAGGCGTGACTTCGGCCACTTGTTCATAACGTCCTACTTCTGAATGTATCGACTGGAACACTCTGAAGCATATACTGCCCCCATCAGTTCCGTTTACAGAGTGTTTCAGTCGATACACTATGAACGAGAGTCAACGAAGATAAATTCTACCCAACCTAAAAAATGGCATGTTCACTGCAAACTTACGGTCATATATATATATATATATATATATATATATATATATATATATATATATATATATATATATATATATATATATATATATTGTATAGACAAAACCCAAACATTAACCTTCATGAAGGTATCATTTATTGCAGACTTGTTGTATTAAATTACGTAAGTTTTAGCTAGGTGTACCTAATAAACTGGCAACTGAGTGTAAGCTTCACAAAAGGTAGTCAATTGCCCTTGTATTGTATGGCATTATACAGTTTGTATTGTAGTGGTCTTGCTATGTGTACATCTCCATCCCCATAGCAGCCTACTTATTATGCATAGCCTAAATCTAAAGAAAGGAGAACAATAGTTAGTCAATTTGAAACATAAAAATATATATATAGAAATATCAATTTTCACTGAATAGTAAGAAAGTGGGCCAAAATGAAGGTCTGGCTTGTGTACACTTTGAGCTAATTACTGTCAGCTAGATGAGTGAGTCAGTGATGTTATGATGTACTTATGTAAACACAAAAGTGTAACCTGTGGACAACAACGATCTGTTATAATGACCTAAATTAGTACTAATAATACAACAGATTCAAACACTCTCCATCATTTGTTTTCAAACTGCAGAGAATATGTTCTCTTGCTCAGCTTGATCTGCCCGTGGGGATTCATCATTTTGTACAGCAATGTTGATGATTAAAAGGCTAAATTGCTTAAAGGGAGAACATTAGAGGTAGATGTTAATGTTTGAAGGATGTAAGGTTAATGTGCTGCCATGCTGAGAGAACTTATTCGTTCCCTTCAGCCGACTAGGCACTCCCGAATTCCTAAGCTCCAAATGACCTCTGTTATTACTAGTCATGCAAACAGTATTATGGCTATCTGGAGGTAGCAGTAGTATCGCTGCAGTACTTCCTCTAATCCAACTACCAACAGCAAACCACAACGTGACGTGACTTGAGACAAAGACGACATAGATATGACTGCAAGCAGCAATTCTAAGCAGGGGGTTGTTTAGAATATTATGAATAAGGGAAGTCAAGATTGGGCATATATACAGAATATGTATATCTCATTATGGGTCGATGCAACTTATTCACTTATTCAAAATCAAATACCCTTCTCAAAGCCAAAAAGCCCCAGATGTTGCCCTGAGGGTGGTGCAGATGTGAATTGGGGATTTGTGTATCCACTCAGCATTTTTTGTCATGATAAAGTCAAGCAATATGGAGAAACGTCACAGTGTTTGGCACAAAGGGTTCAGTCTGGCATAGGATGTGGCAGCAATGAGCCTTCATCTCAAAAGAGATGGAACAAAACTTTTCTCTAAGAACACACAGCTTACAGCTTTATCCATCACATTCTTTTTCTTTTTCTGGGTGGATCATCAAGACTAGGTCCTCCTAGTTGTCCATCATTCTGGGATATGTTTATGTACGGCCGTCGTATGTTACGTGACAGGCCTCCGACCATAGACAGTATATAAAAGCCTCCGACCATTGCCTCCCCGCTCTCGGCGATAGCTTGTTTGTTGGCCTGTAGCATGCTAAAGTTAGCTATAGAGATGCTTGTCGTAAATAGATTTCCACTTACCGGTGGCGAGTCTGACATAGTGGAAAAAGTGCAAATCTTCTTTTGGAAAGTAGGCTTGTAGAGCCATGCCAACAGCAAATTGTAAACAGAGCGTGCACGAGGAGAACGTGTGCATGCTCTCTCATGCACACGTTTAATAGGCGTTCCCTCTCGGGAGCAAGTAGAGTGTTGCGCATGTGCATTTTTTCAAAAAGTGGAGAGATCAACGCAACATACATTCAGAACACAAGCTGGTCTCAGACCAGCGGTCTGTATGTAAACGTTGGGCCGTGACAAAGGTACAGACCAGAGCCAAATAAGGTACAGCCACCAAGTTGACGTCAACTATGAGCTTGGTTGGGATTCGCCAGTTTTCAGCAGCAGTTTCAAATTGTGAGATTTGTATAGGAAAGAGGTGTTTTGAGGTTCTCTGTATGCCCATTTTACACACCGAACTGTCGTTATTCAACTATGACAAGGTAAACTCGGGTTTGCATTCTATCACCCCTTTAACTGACTAAAAATTAGTCTAGCAGTCCATGCAGTTCTTATTAAACCTCCTTGACAACATAAACTTCCGCGTTTGCGCACACACGGCACATCAGACACCGGTCCGGTCACCGCTGACTGTCAGAGTGATTTACAAAGGCTCCCCATGGTGGGATAACTTACTGCTGCAATTTCTTACCGTTACATAAAGTTAGCAAACACCAGAAAAATACACAGCAGAGGTGCAACGGGGAATTCAACCCAAGTTGGTAAGCTTGCTAGCAACTTTAATTATCAACGTTGTTGTTAAGGGTTTGTTAGCTTGTTAACGTGACCAGTTAGCTAACGTCAGCCTGTTTAATGATAACGGTACCGTTACAGTAAACCGCTAACGAGTCAAGAGCAGACGTTTGCATTTACAGTGAGAACACTGATGACAACGTTACGTTCATACGAGGCAAAACTCTGCAACAGCTCAATCATGTCACTGACGTTACCACTTAACGTTACTTCCTTAATCCTCTTCATCCCCTATGATACATAAAGATGCAAAGAGATCTATTGCATTTATTCCTTGGCAACATGCTGCGTATCTCCCTGTGACAGGTGCATCTTGTCTAGCAGCTCCTCCAACTTTTAGAAACACCAGCTAGCAGGGCCGTTGCTAGCCCAAAAAGGGCCAACTTCTTCATAAAGGACAACACTGTTGTTACTAACTTGGCCTTTGTTTGTGGTGTACCTCTAGTCTCTAATCTTTTCAGATGAATTTAAATAAAAAGGTTGATGACTGATCATAAAATCATTTCCAAAACATTCAAAACTGTTACTGTGTTATTTCTGTTTCAAAAGGCAGCAAATAAATAGCATACTGAAATATAGTGTTCATATAATTTCATACATTAGCAGTGAAATTAATTAATGGATAACAATCATGAAAACGTGATTATTTTTCAGACTATAATCATACCGACAAAATGTATAATCGTTGCATCCCTATTTCAAAGTGACATTGGGTGAGTCACTCAAACTTTAATGATGGTACTCCTTGGTCATGTCTTAACTACACTCACTACCTGACCAAATACCTGATGTCATTTTTTTTTTTTTTTTTTTTTTTTTAAATCTGTAAATGATTACCAATGATCACAATAGGTCAATTACTTATCACCTTATATTGTATATTAATGTTTCCAGCACAACAAAGCAGTTGAATATCCATTATGTCGCCATCACCATCTTGTTTGCATTCTGCTGCATCTCCCTTTAGTAGCTCCCTTTGATGATCTTCACACATCTTTATCTCTAAAAATACTACAGTAAAGTTATGCCTCTTACAAGACCTCATACTGCAAATTCTTTTAGTCTATAATTGGAATCAAAGTACATTTCTATGTTATAGAAATATAGGAGATTTGTAAATAGCACATATATTTTAAAACTAACACGCATCTTGCAGAAAAGCTGAAGACCTAATTAGATTTGTTATATCCAAATAAAATGTTTGACTATGTGGCCATTCTGTACGTTTATTGTTGCTGCCAACACCCTGAAACCACTAGATGCTGTTTACCAGTGCTTTTCGATTCAGTAATCAGGAATGTTATTGCACAACTGTAAATATACTGTACACAGCACGTAAGGTACTGAGCTGCAAACAAATACCAGCTAGACCTCTCCCTGGTTAGCTGGAAGAAACTGTCAGAAGTTGAGGTGCGGTGTTGCACATCCTTTAATCACAGGCACATCATGGTGACAGAGCCTTGTGTAGTTTAATAAAGCCCCAGGAACAAAAGACATTCTCCTCTAAACTATCTTTCTCACGTAGTGTCTGCGAGCAAGGCTTAGGAGAACTGGTTATTACCATCTCATTGAAGAGGGACCCCTCAACAGCTTGTAAAGTTGCTTGGCATCATGTCCCTACTTCACTGTATGCTGACAGCCCAACCATCAAAAACAGACACTTTTCTTTGCTAGGCTGTTTCAATTATTCACTCTTTCCTTTGAGTGTCAGTGCTGTGTCTCTGCTGACACCACCTCTGCCTATCTTTTTTTTTTTTTTTTTTCTTACTTTCTTCATTGTTCTCAGTCTCGTCTCTCTTTCTGCCGGAGATGGGCAGGTACCACACTCCGGGTAAAGCCCAGAGTCAGAGAAAGAGGAAAATGGAGGATAAAAGAGCTGTGCATTAGGGTCACAGAAAAAGGCCCTTAAACAAATCTTATCACAGCAGAGAGCCCAAATGAGATACCTAACCAAAGGGAATAATTATCTTTCAAATGAGGCTAATCTAAAGCTATCAAATAAAAACAAACTTCACTGTGAGTGTAAGGAAATGCAATTATTTAAATGGGATAGAAATGCAAATGTGGGGTCTTATGTGGAGGAAACAAGGAGCCAGGAGCTAGCGTCCTTCAAAAACCAGACTCCCTACTGGCTCATAATTTTCTTTAATGGATGTTAATGTCCTTGTGGACAAAAGTGCCATATTGTAAGACCAGTGGAATTCTGGTGAGTCAGCTGGCCCCTAATCAGGGATAATGACTCTAATTGTATATAAATGCCCTCATGCAGCACAAATACATTTTCATTAAATGTAAATCTAATAATAATAATAATAATAATAATAATAATAATAATAATAATAATAATTTGTGCCAGGGTATTACATTTATGCAATGTATATAAAACAATAATTTTTCACATTTATGAAAAATAGAAAAAGACACTGAAATGCATGAATCAATGAATCTGGAAGTGCTCTGGGGATTTAAAGAATATTAGTTTGCAGAATATACCCATTATTGCCCTCTCATATAAAAACTAAAAGTATACTGGTTGGCTTTGCAAAATAAAGCAGGAAATAATTAATATTCTGATGTTGCCTAGAACCTGACTGATACTTGATTGTTATGCCAAGAGAGTTTAAACGGAAGAGTTTAAAAATTTGAAAACTGTAAATGGTTCATATCCATTTTTAACATGCATAATATACAAGGTTTCCTTACACGTGTTTACTCAAGAATAGCAACCGCGACATACGGAGTGGAACATAGTCCTGTGACAGCTGAACATGTCTAAAGGTCGACAGCGACAGTGGCGGCTCCACGAGGCTGTACTTGGACACTGTGATGCTTTGAGCTAAATGCTAACATCAGCATGCTAACATGCTCACAAAGACAATACTTAAATGCTGATGTTTACAAGCTTTACAATGATCACCATCCTAGTTTAGTGTGTTAGCATGCTTACATTTGCTAAATACAGTTGAGGCTAATACAATTGCTTTAGTTTAGCAGGCATCAGGACATAAACCAAAGAATTGGAAATAAAAACACATCAACCTGTTGGTGGCGCTAGAGGAAAAGTCAGGGATCACCAAAGTTATTCGGATATAATATCTCAGAACTTACCATCTCTAGAGACAAAAATGAATGTCATTGTCTCTTTTGGACACATCTCATACACACATACAAACAAATTGTCCTTCATGCTGTCATATAAAACACTGCAGGCCTATGTAAGAACATTTCAGAAGACAAAGTGCAAAGTATGCCAGCGCTTATTTTGCCAACGACAAAAAGATAAACAAATTCATTCCAGAGTTGCCCGTGATTAGCTTTAAAATATTACACAAATGGGGAAAAATAAGAGGAAGAGCCCATGGATTAAGTTAACAACACAGAACAGGTGGTTCAGTGAATGCAGGATTTAAACAGCTCTTTATCTGCTGTATTATTTAACAGAGAAACAATAAATCATTGTATAGTATGACCAACACAATATAGATAGATTAAACAAACTGTTCTTTCCTGTAGGCCAGGCCTCTATGCTATGATGAAATTAGGTGATGCATGAATTTATATGAATGACATATTATTTATCTATACACTACTTCAAATCACAGTGACTAAATTGTTGAATGTCCAGCCTTGTAAACATACAATAATTACCCGGACAACATAAAGCATTGACAAATAAGCCCGGTGTAAACATTAATTATGAAAATCAGTAACACATACACAAACTAAAGTACAGATTGCAGAAATGCACTTTTTAAACACTGTATGTGAACTTTCCTGGACAGTCTTTAAATATGTATATGTGCACAATGAATATGGCTGCCAGCCATAGCGATCCTACGGCTTAACCATGTCAGTTTTAGAAGCAAATTACACTCCTTTGTTTTCAGCTCTGCTGCGACTCTCTCTTAACATTTTTTGTGTAGCACCGGTAAGGCGACCTGGCTGAAATATGTGAAGGAGGGCATGTTGTACCGCTTATCCTTAGATCACAGCCGTGAGCCCAGGCAAGGTCACCGTTGTGAGGTGCATCATATCTTTTGCGATAAACTCTGTTACAGCTTGAGTAATTTCCACGTTCGGTTCTTAAGTACGTTCATATGGAGTTACGCTTTCAAACATTTTGGTCAGTGATTCCTATCGGGTGATATTTTGCTTACTTGAGACACTGGTGTTTGGCACTTTAACCATGCAACTATCGTACATGGCTTTGTGGTGTTTTAAGTGGTGATACAAGTTAGCAGTGTTGCCCCATGAGGTAGCAACATTAGAAAGGCAGGTTAATACCCGATGCTGCGCAACAGCTTGGCTTGCTTCCTCTGCAGACTCGTTTACTCTTGTGTGTCACATGACCAGAGTGTAATTGCAGCCTTGTGGTTAAAATCAAATTTTAACATATCGCGATTTAATTGCAAAAGCAATTAATTGTTCATCCCTTTGCATTATAATTCATATACTTTCTACACATCTAAACATCTAGGCCGGCAGACGTGTTGAGTGGTCAAGCCATATAAGAGCTAAACTATAAAATCTTTGTTATGAAAATAGTTAACCTCAAAGAAAAATTCCAACAGGAAGCCTAAACTTAAACTAAAAGGCTCTATATCTTCTTCTGCAGTGTATTATCCATTGCGTACACCTGGTGAAGTGCTGCATCTGCACTTTCTCTAATTCATTTCCATTGGTTGCAAGGTTGCTCTAATCGAGTTACAAAGATCCTTGATTGGCTACCAGTGCCACGCCAGGATCCCTTTAGATTATTGTGGTCCAACAGCAGCGTCTGAATGACAGGAGGCAGAAGATGAGTTTGGGAGCTGGAGCACACACATCCAACATGCTCCGTCAGCATGGTAACACATTAACCTCACATCCCAACAACTCTCGGAGGCTTTTCTCCATTTACGTTTCAACTCTCCCTTCTCTTTGCTGAGCCACGTTGCTTCTCTCATTTGACATTCGTCTCAAGCATCAACATAAATACTCAATACACATATTTCCTTTAAAGATTAAAAAAAAATCCTGAAAGTCGATCTTTAAATATAGTTTCTTAGCTCTCTTCAATACATAAATAATTGATCACAGAAAGGCTCCAGGGGGAGTCGTGTTCATAGATATGTTGATTTCACACTAATTTGGTGATTCCTCACACATATCGCCCAATCTCTGCGTTTACCCTGCATAGAAGTATCACATACTGGACAGAATATCCAAAGCTCAGTCAAAGACTGGAGCTGAAATACAGGAATGGCAAATAGAGCCTTCAATATGTAACATTTTGCAAAACGTGAGTAAAATGGCTTGAAAAATGAGGCAGAGGAGGCTCTCACATACCCACAAGACAGAGTCCATGATCCATATTTCTCTGAGAAATCACCAAGCCGCAGTATAAACAAGAGAGTGACTCTGCCATGAGATCAAAACAAATGTTAATTGTCAAAAGACTGAACAGAACAACTAAAAGATTTCAATATAATGTTCAACATAACAATCAATGCAGTTTCTATGACTGTGAAAGCAACACAAATCTTGAGCACATGTGCTGCTGGCAAAACTACAAAAATCATCAGTTGTGTGTTTTCTACAGAGACGGGAAAAAAGTTTTGAGGTTTTCAGCTTAGCAATATTGACAAAGATTTTGCTGAACGATCCCATGAATAAATATGTCCAAAGGTTTTGTCTAAATACATGTCTTAAAGAAGTCGCAAAGTAATGTTTTCAGGATGTTTTTCCCAGAATAAACACACATTTTATTTGTATAAATGGAGTTTGATGTCATCAACAAAAAGAGCTGACAGCAGTGGGAGGGGAGGGAGGGGGGCAGATTAGTTTTGAAGCACCCTGAGATGAAAGAGAGCTGATAAATCCACTTCAGATACAGGAAAGTAAAGCCATGTTGTGCGGGGCTGCCCTCACTGCACATTACTATTTGGATGTTAGCGTATCAAATAGTCCGTTCCTCAGACCCCTATCCGTTCAATTTTTTTTCCCCTTTCTCAGTTGTAAGTAAAGGATGCCTGGCAGCAATTTGTTTCTGTCAGGGTGATTAATGGCCCTCAATGATATAACAGCTTATATGGATATGGGAATGTGCATCTCTACAGCGACCAATCGATAAATCTGTGATCCTCCAACCATCCACCCTTATTGCGCCAAGAGATATAGAGGCCATATGAGCAGCCTTGAATCCCCATAGAATAAGTCTTATGCAGATTAATAAACACATTCCTTAAATGTGCTCTAACTTTGTCTAATAATACCTAAGGCACTTAACCCTCCAGGCTGACATCCTGTGCGAGATTTCTCTTGTGTGGAGTCTGTACACTACATATTGCGTGTGTATTGCATAGTACATTGGTAGTAAACATACAGCCTAATGTTTTGAAACAAGCAAGGCAAGCTGCTCTGTCTGTGTATGTGGTTGACAACTGTTGTGTAAGATGTGTTTCACGGATGCTATAGAAGCTCAGACTTCAGGGCAGATCAGCATGGCCTCGGATGTGCCTCCCACTGGCTCACAAATGCAGTACAAGAGAGTAAAAGAAAAACTGCCATGGGGACCTGAACACAATTATGTGCTCCTGTGTCATACTATTATGCAAACATGTACCACATTGGCCTCTGCTCATGCCTTGAAGAAAACAGCAACATGTCCCTCAGACCATGGATACTAGCATTTTGGTGATTCTTTAGCATGTGAACCACACACAAATAAAATAAGCTCAGCCACTACAAGTAATGCATTCACAATAAATAGCAATGCAAATACTGCCCATGGGTAGACCGCTGCAGCATATGAGCAAAAAGTAGCAGACAAGAGATTCCATTAAAACATGACCACCAGGCACCAGCCCAAACACATCTGTGGAAACGCAGCTCCAGCAGTGTTAATTCACTCTCACAACGTTAGCTTTGTTAGCTTACATTGCTAAGCACAACTGTGGCTATAGCCAGGTCATTCAACAGCAAGTTTGAACAAGCGGCATAATTTACTTACCTTGCTGAAGTGAAGCAGAGTTGCTTGGCATATCCAATGGGAAAAGTCGCCTTTACCCAAGTTGCCGACAATGACAGGAGAGCGTCTCTTCCGGCTTGAAGTGCACCTTTGGCCGCCGACGGGTGCGAAAAACAAACACTTGTATTCCTCCACAAACCCCTACAGAGGCGATATTTTCAGACTGTCTACAAGCAGCAAGTTCACAGTAGTGATAGGCTACTTGCAGCTAAACAGTGGCATGGCAAAGCAAAACAGCAGGCCAACACTGACAGCTTAAATAGACCGCTGACTGGCAAAGGCTGCGTTGGATAAATGTTGCCAGGTGGATAGACTGTGGTCAGGTGTCACATAGACAGTATAAAATAATGCACAAATCAAACAAGGACATTTTTAGCCATCTAATTACATTGTCCTTTACTTCATCATGTTATAATAATAGAATTGTAATTTTAGAAAAAAGAACAATATTATGAGAATAAAGTAGCCTAATAATATTTGAGTAAAATATTGTTATATCCAGGAATATAACGTCTACTCTGCTGTATACTAATGCTGCATTCATGTGGTGTCGAAATAATCGGAAAAAATATTTTGCAACTGAGAAAACCCACGTGGAAAGAAATACATGCATCCGGCGGAATTTCCTGCAGGACCGGAACAATCCCATACGTGGAATGGCAAGGATATAGACTAAGTATATTCAACTCTGAATTTTGTGTTGTTTGTCTGTGTAACCTTAATATTGTCTGTGTTACCTTATTACTGTAGGTTATGTAGTAGGCTATTTATTTAGTAGCCTAAATCTGAAAGACATTACGTTATGAATCAAATAACAGTTTGATATAATATATTTCTCAGCTCCACACAACTCCACACAGGTTGTGTCGTCTGGTGACTTTCACACGCAGACGCTCAAAGTGAAGATAATTACCTCTTCTGAAAAGTCCATTATGTTTTTTTTAATTCTCCGTGTCCTCCTTGGCTACTAGCAACTCTGTGGAGGAGGGTTGGGGGCGTGTGCGCAATCACGCAAGGCTTGTATCACGTGGACACGCCGACAGTGTTGTTATCATTACTTAGAATTCCTCATGGGGGAAGTAGAAACTATGCACTATAGCTTTAAAGCTTGTGACATGAGCACACCGAAAAGAACGACTTCCCAACTTGGGAAATGGGACTTTCTGAGGAGCACATGAATGCAGCAAAACAACCAAACTGTTGTAGGCCTATATCATGACAAAAAGTCATTTGATTTTTATTATAATTGTTGCCTTATTGGGCTTTAATCATTTTCTGATGCCAAGTTGCGTTGATATGCACTTTTTTAAATTCTCAATCTTGAGTGACTTTACGTAAAACGGTGCATTCTGCTTCAATAATGGCAGCCTCAGGAGGTTCAAATGACTTGGTGAGAAGAATTCAGTGTGAAATGGGATGTGATGCTGCACAGAGGTGTTCCAGTCCCACAGGCTGTGTTGTAAAGCACGGCTGGACTTCATTTAGTCCTGCCCCGCCTCCCAACAACATCCTTCTCCCTCTGTCTTTCTTTCTCTCCTTCTCTCACTTCCTTTCTTTGTCCCCACCTGGAGACAACCTCCATTTTCTCTTAATACATCCATTTTCCTTTGGCTATCGCACCCTGTGAATAAAACTCTGAACCATGCTGAGAATTTGCTCCTCTTAATTATTGCGTCGTAATGAATGAAGTCTGAGCTCTAACTCTCCAGAGTAGCTCATGCTGATCTCCACCAGAGAGGCTAGTGCCTTACCAGAGGCATTGCTGCTCACCCACATCAGTCTCATCAAGCGCTATGGTTTCGCTTCACTTACAGCTTCATATATAAAGGAGCTTAATAGAGACTGATTCATTGATATTCCAGCCAAACTGCCCAGGGATTTGGCACCAGCAGAGGAAAGAGACAGAGAAAACAAAGTGATCGAGAATGAGTGGGAGGGGAGAGACTGAGAAAGTTACACCATATTTTGCAG
The DNA here is from genome assembly GCA_023631565.1 of Gymnocephalus cernua. Lineage (NCBI taxonomy): Eukaryota > Metazoa > Chordata > Actinopteri > Perciformes > Percidae > Gymnocephalus > Gymnocephalus cernua. The sequence continues at coordinate 19,500,876 of CM042431.1, forward strand.
ACACACGCCGAGATGCCAGACATGATAAAACCATCTCTCTCAGACAGGCCACTGTGATAGACTTGATTCGGTGCACTCGCCCACCCCACCCTGCCTCCCTTTATTCTCACGCTTGTCTCCCACATTCTTCTTCTCTTATCTTCTTTTCTGACTCAAACATGATGAACAGGAGCAGGGGAGAGATGAGCAGCTGGCCTGGTCTCGGCGGGGCGAAGGAACACATTTGACTAAATCAAATCAGGTCGGTCAAAGGTGAAGCCTGCCAGTCTCCCTGTGGAGCAGCGGATGGTATTAACACTGTACATATGACCAGGATGCTCCAGATGAAAATGTTGCACATCCCCCTCTTCCAAACTGAAAAACAAATTCTTCTATGCTCTGTTTTATAACATCCACGCATTTCAAAAGGCCACCCTAATGAAGCAGTTTTGATTTGATTAGATCAACTAACTACCTTTACTCCTTAAATTCTATTAGATATGTAGTTATAATGTTCAATGTCTATTTACACAGCTGCCCATAAATGCTCACCATTTTTATCAGGCAGATGAAAGACTTGATTGTATGGCTCCTCATCTTCATTCTCGGTAATCAGAAGATGACATCGTACAGGCCTTCAATTTGCACAGATCCACCTCCTTGCGGTTGGAAGTCAGCTGCTGCTCTATTGCAGAAGCTAACACTTTGATATGCAACACCTCATTGAGCCAAAGCACCAATTGAAGCCATTATACAGTGTTCAGCTCACTAATAGATTTATTAGAGGGCTGGAGCCAGCTTGTTACAGAGGGTCTTGGGGAAAGGCCGGAGGAAGTGATCTTTGCATCTGCATGCTATGCCAGGCTCGAAAAAGGACCATAAATTAGTGCTGCAGAGAGGGAATGTGAAAGAGATATCTGGCGAGAGTCCTCTGTTCTCAAATTCTGGTGATGAGGTTGAGGTGGCATCCTTCTACTTCTATGCATAGTCATGGAATCAGGCTCACATTTCTCTCATCAAGGCCCATCACCATGCCTCATCCTTAATCATCAACAGCAGAGAAAGGTCATTACCCAAGTAAATTACCTCTTTAGCATTTTATTATTCGCTTTTTTTCTTCTTTTCTCTTTTTCCTTCTCTGGAGGCAGGAAGCATCAGGCAGCCTGGAAAATATATATATATATATATATATATATATATATATATATATATATATATATATATATATATATATTCTGCATGTCCATCTAGTATGGAAACCATGTAGCCACCTTTGCTTCAAACCAGTAAATATATTGGATCACTAGTAGTAAGGGTGCTCCGATCGATCGGCCACCGATCGGTATCGGCCGATAATGGCTTTAAATAGTCTGATCGGTGGTCTCCATAAAGGCCGATCAGATAGGCCGATCAGATGACGCACTACCATGGATGTATTAAGAGCGCACTACTCCTGAGAACATTTTCAAAATGGCGGCGTCCCTACATTCAGCGGTCTGGCAGTTCTACAAGGTGTCTGAACGGTGGCAGAACAGGAGTTGGCCCGCGGCCGCGGAACGAAGGCGGTAGGAAGACGGCTACTGCTTTTAAAAGCGTCTGCCACCGGTGGTGCTCCGGCAAACGTGTTTGTGATTACACCATTCTGACGCTTCTACTGCCTCTGGAGCACCGCTGGTGGTCCGCCGACTCGTTGCTATCTGGGAAAAAGACAATACACTAGCGATTAGCAACGTGTGTACCGAGGAAATACCACGAGGCGGAAATCTCCAAAGACATTTCAACACCACCAACCTCATCAGACATTTGAAGGTTAGTCACAGAAAGGAGGATGAGGAGTTTTCAAAGTTAGCTAACGCTAAGGCAGAGCGGAGTCGTGTAGCTAGCAGCTCCGGCGCCGCTCAAACAGCTGTTTCGCCGTGTGTGTGTGTGTGTGTGTGTGTGTGTGTGTGTGTGTGTGTGTGTGTGTCGGTGTCGGTGTCGGTGTCGGTGTGTGTGTGTGTGTGTGTGTGTGTCGGTGTCGGTGTGACTGACTGTGTGTGTCTGTGTGTGCGCCGCTCAAACAGCTGTTTCGCCGTGTGTGTGTGTGTGTGTGTGTGTGTGTGTGTGTCGGTGTCGGTGTGTGTGTGTGTGTGTGTGTGTGTGTGTGTGTGTGTGTGTCGGTGTGACTGACTGTGTGTGCTGAAGAAATGTGCAGTGATTGAAAAAAAACAAAAACTAAAGCGTGTGGCAAAATTTCCCAAAACTCCCTGATTGACTTAAACTCTCTATATGAGATAAGGACTCTGAAGAAAGCCCAGTCAGTCCTGGCTGATATAACCCACCCTCTGAACAGCGACAAGATGTTTCCGTCTGGCCGCAGATTCTGTCTGCCAAAATGCAGGACAAACAGACATAAAAACTCTTTTGTTCCTGCTGCTATAGGCTTTGTAAATAAGTCATTGCGAGATGTGTATGTCTGTGTAGTTTGTATTTATTTTGTCTATTATTGATGGGGTTTGTTTTCTGTATAGTCTATGTGTTGTTTATGTTGCATTCTATTGCTGCACAACGAATTGCCCCTCGGGGATAATAAAGACTCCTTGAACCTTGAACCTTGAAAGGACATTTTTTAGATTTTGAGCTAGGACAGAAAGCCAAACAGTTACTGATACATTCTCTAAATATGTGTGACTGTTATGTAATGGCGTAATTTTCAGTTCATAAAAGTGATCGGTGATCGGTTATCGGTATCGGCAGATACGTCTTCCAGCAATCGGTGATCGGTGATCGGCCTCAAAAATCCTGATCGGAGCACCCTTAACTAGTAGTATGCTGCTGTACACTACAATATAATCTTGGTCAAAATTAATTTCCACTTCGAAAAGTTTTTCAATTGTTTTTCATTTTATGAGAGGTCTACATCTCTTCATCGTCCCTCCAATCCCCTCTGGCCCTAATAAAGTATCCTCAAAAGATGACATTGAGTGAAAATGGTAAAGTTTCAGGCTGCATATTTGCATTTACCGAAAATACTGAATGATAAAGTACTCTGACAGTCCAGTGCACTTACGCAGCACACGCCGTAAAACATCTGTTGAAAGCTGGGCATAATTCATTCCCCAAACACTCATGCACGTACGCTAATAAAACTCACGCACTCTCTCTTCATTTATCTGTGTATAGATGTGCGTGTCAGTCTGTCTGTCAGTTTCTCACTCTCTCTCCCACACACAGGCACCAAAACACAAATCTGTCCATGAACTTACATTATATGACATTTGCAAAGAGCATCGTCCTGTCAGAAATATTATAAAATGTTGAACCTGAGGGTAAGATAAAAAGGCAATGTCACCTTTGATATTCAGTTGCCACCGGGAGTTATAACTGTTATCAATTAATGTGACAGGTGTAAAATGAAGGGTTAGGGTCATGGAATTCTGGATTTTAAGGTCTCAAAACGTAATAATACAAACTAGCACGAAAGATATCATGGTCTATGTCTTTGTACAGGCAACTAATCGTTCCCTAAACCCCTCCCCCAAACAGTGATTGTCCAGTCATGGCTTAGCAACTCTAACTAACTCTAGCTATTTATCAAATTAAGGCAAATAAAGTCCCTCCTCATCCTCAAATGATTTGTCTCACGTAAAAGTGAAACATTAGAAAATACCTGCAATAAGGTATATTCTGGTCTCGCTTTGCCAGACCATCCACACGCTGCGGAGCGGAGGAGGTTCTGGCAACTCCACACAGCATTTCGGGATGGGAGAGAAAACGTGCTTTGTTTCATTGGCATTTCTTTTAACAAATCACAATTATCATGGGCGGCGCTAAGCGCGGCACGGAGCCCCTGTAAAATAGATGTGAGAGAGAAAACTCAGATTGGACAGATAGTCTAGCTAGCTGTCTCAATAAACCACGCAGAGATCTGAGGAGCAGTCAACCATAGTCCTCTTAAATCCACCAGAGTTTCAAATTCCAACACAAAGAAAGCGGAAGGAAACGATCATCAGTGAAAATACATGCATCCGGCGGAATTTCCTGCGGCACTCCTATCTTATAAGTGGAACATCAAGGATATAGATTAAGTATATTCTAACTCTAATTAAATAACAGTTTGATATAATATATTTCCTTACCATACTGTACCATAATACTAGGGCTAACTGGCTACCTTGCAATACAAAAAACATGCGGCTCCTTGATGTCCATGCCTTCGACATTTTCCTGAACTTTGCCTGTGACCTGAACGCTTTGCTTTTTACGTTTGTAGCTATAAAACCCATATTTAAGATCCATTTGCAAGTTTCTCATTTACATTTAAAGATTAAAAAGTCAGGCGAGGATGAAGTTTTCATGAAGGTAATTTTGTTTAGCTAATAAAAGCTACAGCTAATGAAATTTTACAGCCACAGTTTTCATATTTACAATCGACTAAATCGACTGTTGCTGACTACGCCTGCTTATTGTCTCTACTTCTGTCTGAAGTATACTTCTGTCAAGTTTAAAAAGGAAATGCTATGAATTTCAAGTGGTAAATCTGCCACAATTATTATTGTAAACTGAACACATTGGGTGCTAGAATGGACAGCTTGACAGGCGTAGCAACAGTAACCAAAGGCAGTAGGGTGAAGTGAAGAGTCAATTAATCTAATTTCAAAGAAACATGTCTCTCCATCTATTGAAATATTAAGCTATATGGATACAATAATCCGTCTGTTCACTGCGCTTTCAAACCGCACAGTATCTACATGGAAATAGACAAATACAAGCATATTTTATCATAAATGTCGCATTTACACCCTGGTCAGCTTTCTCCGTTTCCTGCAAGTCAGGTAGAGGTTTAAATCACAACACTTTTGATTGTTTTCTGCATCTGTCGAAAGTATATTCTACCCAGTAAAGCTTACTTAGCTGTTGTATAGCATTGCATTGGTATTCACTCCCTCAATCCTGTATTCCAAAGATTACTACTCATTTAGAGTTCTGAACATTTGTCATCCATTGCCTTTACCAGCCACCTCACTGGACATGCAAGGCCAAACAATAGTAACTCAATAGCCAGTGGTGTATGTGCACAATTTCCACCTCTCCCTCATTCTGTATATCTCCCCCAACCCTTTTGAAATGGTGGCTATGAATCTTCATTGCATCCGGTGGTGTGGAAAGCGGCTCTCTCCTAAATGACTATTGATGATAATGCCACACTGTAAGGAATGTGAACACAGTATGGAAATGGTACGGCAAGCATGGAGGACTGGAGGGAGGAGGTTTGGGGTGGAGTACTGTGAAGTGGTAGGCTATGAGGGGATGCAGCCTAAAGCCTGAATGTAAATGTTCTCCAATTTTCTCCAAGGGGATATAATGAGTTACTTATAAATAATAAGGTCCACAAACATTTATGTGAAGTTATAGGCTTCAAATCATTAAACACACCTAAGAAAAAGGGGGGGACTTTACTTGGAGACAGAGAATTTGTGTCCTTGCTGTGTCTAGAAATAAAAGAGAACATCCCTGTAGGCCAATTCTAGTGTTCTGTGGGATAAAACATTTCATTATTCAAATGGCAAATTAAAAGGTAAAGGTAAAGGTTATTATTATTATTATTTAGGGCTGTCTGTTTAACGCGTTATTAACGGTGTTAATGAAAACCCATTTTAATTTCTTTATCGCAAGATTAACGTTCTTTCGGATCTAGCTAGACCGGAAACAAAACAGACACACGCCACAGCTGCATACACTTGTTTGGGTTTGCGAGCCGCGTAGCTAGTAGGCTCGTGACAGCAATTAGCTTCGGAGCGAGTAGTGACTCTACAGTCAGTGAGAGAAACAAAGTGTCTCCCCTGTTCTTTCTGACCACAGTGGGAAACCTGGAGCAGGAAAAGCTAACCCTCTCCTTGATTTTACGTTATTTATGGAGGACAACCAGGAAATGAGTCGGGGGAAACCATAGTCGCTATGACGACCAGCCACGCTCGCCTCAGGCATGAGGTAGTACTATCTGCAATGGAAAAGCGAGGTAACAGCGTTACATTGTGTGAAAGATTATTAGCTCCAAGTGTGAATGTTAGTGTGAAATTGAACTACGTATATGCCAGTGTTGTTTTCAATAAAAAAAAGATTTGCACAAAGCAAGTCGATCCACTTTTCCATGTTGATAAGAGCATTAAAATGAGAAAAAATAATGGGACAAAAAGAAATCAAGGGACATTTAGAATAGATAAAAATGTGCGATTAATTGCGATTAATCGTGAGTTAACTATGACATTAATGCAATTACGGTAATTGCGATTAAATATTTTAATCGTTTGACAGCACTATTATTTTATTATTGTTATTGATGCTCAATTAACTATGGAGTAATAAAGACAACAATATAGACACATATTAATGGAATCGTACACATCCTCACATTTCAGATTTTTATTTTGGTCTGATATTCTATCTATCTATCTATTTGGTCTAATTTTGCAAGAAATGTACCATGGAACACAAATTGTAGTGCGCAATGGTGTTCCTATACCTTGTATTATTCCGAGTTCTGACCTTCCTGTGTGCTTGAAAATAGAGCTGTTGAGTAGAAAGCTGCATTTATTATCAAAGACACTGAATAAGTCTTATCCACGGTCTTCTGAAAATCATCCTCCAACGTTTGCTTCTGGGTCTTATGTGCACTGGTGATATCCACTTCCCCAAGGCCTATATAACTCGTCCTTGGTTGTAAGAAACTTTGAAAAGTTACCCAGACAACACAGTAATCATCTGTTTACAAGCCTTGAGAAAGCCAAGGGACGCTGCCTAACAACAAAGATGTTGTTCATGCGAAGCATTTAAAAAAACATGTAGTGAAGGAGTTCAGTCAAACACTACGCCAGGGGAGTTCATGGATTAGTCCTTTCTTTTTGATTAAAGTTAATCAGAGAACTCAGCTGGGGTCAAATGTATGACAGATGCATGTACAAAAACCTACATACTGTATGCCGTTTCCCACAATGGGAACTTATGAATGGGTATTTTAAAAAGAATGTGTTGTGAGACTGGTCACGGAGACTGTACAAACGCAAGCTGAGCGTGATTAGTAGGTTGACCGAGAATATGAGGGACTGAATCTAACATGCAACATTGTTTAACATTGTTTACTCAATCTCACTGAGTGTGCATGATTTGTTCTGTACACACAAAGCAATTTAGATTATATCAGTCTATTGTGCTCAATACTCAATTGTATTTGTGTATTAATACAGAGGTATTCATATACAAACATCAGATTAAGAGCATGCCTACATTCACGACTAGCACTGAGTGGGCAAAAAAGGCTTTTGCGCATGCACACGTTACAATGAGTGAGATTCATAAATCAGCAGTTTAAGTGTTTGGGGGACTGAACTAGAGCTGAAGGATGAGTTCATGATTTATGTGATGCGTAAGGAGACAGCTGGGATACAGTCCTTACTACAACATTATTTTTTGTAGTTTTGTGAGAGTTTACTGTGTTTAAAGAAATCCATGCACAACATCGCCCGGAGACAATTGAGTGTCCAGCATCAGTTGTCAAGACGCTGCTAACCGCTATTGGCCAACAACACGGTCGCATCAGCTGATCTGCATCAGCGCAGCAGCTGGTCAACTCCCCTCGCTGCTTTAGTTTGTTCCTAACTGCTTGCTGCTTGCATCTATGCAGCCCACCTCCTCCCCTGCACCACCTCGTCGTGTATAACGTGACATACTGTACGCTTCTATGTCATCGTTGCCACTCTGTTCATATGGGGGAATGGTTTAGCTCTCCCAGTCCTAAACTGTGTGAGCGTCCCCTAATGCTGCTGCTGTCCCCTGACTCTCTGCTTTTTCATGGTGCTCATGAAAGGTCAGGGAACTCCTCTGAACAGAACCATACTGCCAAATTTAATCCAAAATGTATTCAATAAAAAATTCTAAAGCATTTTTATTATCTGTGTTGTTCTTGCCTTTAATGGACCTGACAGAACTACTGTAAAAAGACTTAAAAGGGAGAATCGACCTACAGACTGCTCCTTCTCTGTCTTTACAGCTCCCATTGCAAACAAGATGCTCAGTGCCGCTTTTGCCCCAGCCTCCACACCAGTGAGACCAATCTTTACAAGAGGCATACAGCATTGCAATTCTCCCACCAAGGCCACGCAGTCACCCACCACAGAACATTACAGACTCTGACAGGAAAAACGAGACCCTAATCAAGACCTTAATATACTTCCGAAGGCACAAATCATCTCATGCAGCATGCAAGCGCCTTTGCTGTATCTTTCTCCCACTCTTGTGTCTTCCCTTGGACTGTTGATGTGGAATAGCACGACAAGGAAGGCAGTCGTGTCACAGAAGATTTTCTGGAGGCCTTGACAGAACGGATGGGTCTCCATTACTGTAATGAGGCTACAGGAATGGCCGCCACGCTTCCCTCATTTACGCCGTCTCAGCCCGCGCCTCCTCCAGGGGATACACTCTTTCCTCTATAATAGCCTACTCAGTCTTCTTTTACTCCCTCTCTCTTTTGCTCTTTGCTCTCATTCCCTTTTTACTATCCCAGAAATGTACAAGAGGTATGCACATTTGTGTGTGTGCTCGAGGGAGAAATGTATCACATGAAAAGCTTAAGGTTAATGAGGAGTGCTGGTTTGTGTCCAGCTACTGGACCTTCATAGCATGAACAGGGAGTTCATAAAAATGCATGACCTTTTTAGGCTGTTTAAATAGTAAGCTAGGGTATTTAATTCAAGTATTCTGGGTGGCATGTACGAGAAAGATTGTACTGTTAATCACCTACTTTGGCCATGTTCGAAAAGTAGACTGTAAAAGTGAGTTTGCTGTTTTCTCAGTTTAGTCTTTGGCAGCATCTCACCACTGGAAGTAATTTCCCATTCAATCTGTATCTCTCTCTGGTCTCTTTGTATGGAAGATTAAAAATGCCTAAATAAAAACAAAGACATAATGTCAAATACAATACACAAAAGAATCGAATTGATTTATTGTATCTATGTATGTATGCATTGACTGTGTCATAATAACATTTATTTTGAATTACTAGTGCGACATGAATTTTCCATGCCACATTAAAGTCAAACAACACAGAAAACAAAGTAAAAAGGTGAATTGCGTATCAGTCTTGTTCAGCAGAGAGTAGCATTTTGGTAGACCTGCCAATGCTATAAATGCATTGGGACATGACTGTGGGCTTATGTCTTATGACTTATGTCACTGAAGGCAGCCATTTAAAATGTAACCAGTTTCCTGTCGGCCAGCTAGCTGGAGGGACACTTGACTGTATATTTAGTTACATTTGTGATTGACTGTGATTGACAAAAAGTTTTTCATTTAATTATGACATACTGTATATAAAAAGGAAATACATATAGTATATTGCATTTCACTTCATTTCTTTGTTTGATTGGTCATTTCGGCATTTTAAATCTTCCACATCTTCGGGGAGCACAAACACCAAGTGTGTTGGAGCAGATTATTTGAACTCAAATCTTTTGCTTTTTTAAGCGTATGCACCAAATAATTGCAAAACATGAAGTTGCCTGTCCTTTTGGATGTAACTGCAGTGAGATTTTGAAGCCTGGCATTACAGGATAAACCAAAAGAAAAGTGTTAATCATCTAAAAGCCATATCAGCTTCTTACTTCTTCGAGTGGTTCCAAAAAGGCTGTTTACTTGCCTCTTCACTAGGCCCTGAACCCAGCATTATCAAGTTTTCTGAAGTGTTAAATCATTCATTTCAGCCTAGTGGTCTGCATATTAAGCAGTCAATTTAACAGTCACAACAAATACCTTGTTTTAGTGCCTAGTTCTATTTGTGTCTTACAGGGTGTGCTCGCTTAAAAGGTCAAGATTAGCAGCGAATACTGGATGCATCGTCTCCTCAAAGCAGGAGAATAAATTGGTAGGTATTTGACGTAAATGGTGATAATGATTAAACACAAATAAACACCACTGACATATTAAAATATCACAACAACAATTGTACTTTTTTATGTTTTTATTGAAGGCAGGACATGCTTTCTCAGTCTGGGCTGAAAATACAACCCCAAATCAGAAAAAGTTGGGACAGTATGGAAAACACAAATAAAAAAAGAAAGAAGTGATTTCTAAATGTACTTTGACTTGTATTTCATTGCAGACAATACAAGAGCACATCATTTAATGTGTTCCTCATGATTTTTATTGTTTTTGTTTCAAAAAAACAAAATTCCTATTTTGGTTCTTGCAACACATTTCAAAAAAAGTTGGAACAGTAAAGCATTTAGCACTTTGTAACGTTGCCATTCCTTTTCACAACACTTAAAAGACGTTTAGGGACTGAAGACACCAAGTGATGAAGTGTTTCAGGTGTAATTTTGTCCCATTCTTGCTGCAAACAAGTCTTAAGGTGGGCAACAGTACGGGGCCTTTGTTGTTGCATTTTGCGCTTCAAAATGCGCCACACATTCTCTATTGGAGACAGGTCGGGACTGCAGGCAGGCCAGTCAAGTACCCGTATCCTCTTCCTCCGCAGCCAGGACTTTGTAATGTGTGCAGAATGTGGTTTTGCATTATCTTGTTGAAATATGCATGGACATCCCTGGAAAAGATGTCTTCTTGAAGGCAGCATATTGTGCTCCAAAATCTCTATGTACTTTTCAGCATTAATCACAGCATCACAGAAGTGCAAGTTACCTTTGCCAAGGGCACTGACACAACCCCATACCATGACAGACCTTGACTTTTGGACTTGTTGCTGGTAACAGTCTGGATGATCCTTTTCTTCTTTGGTCCGGAGCACACGGCGTCCATTTCTCTCAAAAAATACCTGAAATACTGATTCATCTGACCACAGTACACGTTTCCACTGTGTGATGGTCCATCCCAGATGCCTCTGAGCCCAGAGAAGTCGACATGCTTCTGGACACTGTTAACATAGGGATCCCTTTTGGCAAAGTACAGTTTTAGCTGGCATTTGTGGATGTAACTACGTATTATGGTACTTGACAAACGTTTGCCAAAGTAGTCCTGAGCCCATGTGGTGATATCGCTTATAGATGAATGACGATTCTTGATGCAGTGCCGCCTGAGGGATCGGAGATCACGGTTGTTCAGCTTAGGCTTGCGCCCTTGTCCTTTACGCACTGAAAATCCTCTACATTCCTTGAATCTTTTAATTATGTGATGCACTGTTGAAGGTGAAATAAGCAAATGTCTTCCTATCTTTCTTTGAGGAACATTGTTTTTAAACATTTCAATAATTTTCTCACGTATTTGTTGGCAAACTGGCGATCCTCGGCCCTTCTTTGCTCCTAAAGGATTAGACCTTTCTTGGATGCTGCTTTTGTACCAAATCATAATTACAATCACATGTTGACATCACCTGTTTCAAATCACATCATTATTTAACCAATTTACCTGATTACTAGCCCTAAATTGCTCCTGTCCCAACCTTTTTTGGAATGTGTTGCAGGTCTGAATGACAGGAAAGGATGTATATTTACAAATGAAATTAAGTTGACCAGAGAAAACATGAAATATTTTGTGTTCACATTGTCTGCAATGAAATACAAGTCAAAGTACATTTAGAAATCACTACTTTCTTTTTTTATTTGTGTTTTCCATACTGTCCCAACTTTTTCTGATTTGGGGTTGTACACAAACCTCTCCAAGGTCACCAAAACAAAGACACGTTCATGTAGTATAATCCCTCTAAGTCAACTATTAATTACTTCATGAATGTCTGAGGACTAAAGGGCATTGTCATGGGCCAGGTCCAATTTTTATGAAAGGTTGTAGTTTGAATCAGGTAATTAAGTCCATTTGATAGTTTTCAAATATGTTTTAGAGCTGCCTTGTCAAAAAGTGATTTGTTAAAAAAAGCTGTCTGTTTTCTCTACTTAAAATGAAAATTATGAAAATAAAAACATGAATTATGTTATGATTATAATTAGGTACTCAGATAATTGTGCATAAACTGGATAGTCTGGAGTATGCTAAACACTGTGAGATTTTAGAAAGCATCCTCTTCAACTGTAGTTGAAAATACTCAAGCCAATACAAAGAGCCCTATCTATCTATCTATCTATCTATCTATCTATCTATCTATCTATCTATCTATCTATCTATCTATCTATCTATCTATCTATCTATCTATCTATCTATCTATCTATCTATCTATCTATCTATCTATCTCCACAGATTGTTTTTCAGCATTTTGTCTGCAGGGTGAAAATGATTTTACACTTCTGTACCTCACAGGAACTACACATCTATGAGGCACATCACCAGTCGCTCCTCTGTACAGTCTAGTTACAAAACTGTAGCAGTAGGTTAATTCACTTCCTTTCTTACAGCCTTTTATGTGCTCTTACATAGGTCCATAACACCCTGGGTTATGTTTTTATTTAAAATGTTTGTTTTTTCTGATGTTGAATATGTTTTGTTTTCCCTGTGGTGTGCAAACTGTAGTGCACTTTGTTTTATAAGGCGAAGGTAGGTATGTGTGTTGTGATTTAGAGAAAAAAAATGTGAAAAATACTGATCGAACACATTCCATTTATCCTGAATTTAATAAAAGAGACTATAGATGCATGACATTTCACTCCAAGAGTTGTCCAATCCCAGCAGTCAGGGTTTAAATGCTATTGATCCAATTTTAGAGCAAAGAGAGGTGGAGAATTGCCCAGCTCGAGTTACCAAAGTCCTTCAAAAGCATGCCTCTCAGGTATGCTTTCAATAGCATATGAAATCCCTCCCAGCCTTTTCATTGTTTGCACACACTATAACAGGTAGATGAATGCAGGCATTACACAAAGCGACAGCAAACACACAGAAGCTTAAGCTCTACGTTTGCTCATTCCTCCTAAAAAATGAATTTGTATGTATGTTAGAATATTAGTTTTGGGAAGCACATCCACTGTGTTGTGATTTTATAAAATATGTGTTTAATCAATCATAAAGTAAATGCGTGGCGCATGGTAATGTCACCCTGGGGTACAGGGTCTCCTGAGTAAGATCAACTAATTAACTGATTGCCAGAAGAAACCCTTTTATCAAATTCCTCACTCTAATTGGAGGACAGGATGTTCATTTTCGGTGTCTGCATAACGAGCCCAGCACATACAGTTTTTTAGTAGTGATTGCAATGTAATGTCTTTGCCAAACAATGGGAAAACAAGCTAAAGGATAATTACTGTAAGAAAAAATCGTGGTATTATCCTTGTTTAAGTAAAATTTCTCACTGAGGAAACATCACTCTGTCACTCTCGTGATTATTTCTCCCTATCTTTCAGGTATGTTGTCAATAATAAACATTGTTAATTTGGCTGTAACATGTTGCTAACATGTTACAGTAAGTGTCAAGAGATTCACATCTACACCTATGGTATTCTTGTATATTTTATTTGTGTAATTCATATTCCACAGTTTTGTGAGAGGTTGGTTAGTTGAGAAAGTGAGGATTACATCTCAGGGAAATATGTATTGTATTGTGACTTAAATAGGATTTGTACTCAGACTCTACAAAATGTTTTCCTCTGGATGTGCTTATTTGTAAATTGTTATATTTTGCACAAGCATTTCAGTAAAAGTTCTCACTAAGGAAACTTTATTATGTCACTCTTGTGATTATGTATTGCACATACATAGCAAAGTATTGGGTGATGATTGACAGCCGATAACTGCAGACTCACACTGCAAAGTTCCATTAGACAGAGTATATACCTGCTCTCAGCACTGATCTGACCTATTGGACACTACGCTGCCTAAAAGCTGGCGTTCAAAGCGTCCACAATATAGCACCTGGCTAAATCATTTCCATACCCAACACCTGTCTCAACAGTAAGCCAGAGGCATAAAGCACTATCTGACCTGAATCAGTCAATTCAAAAGTTTAGACACTGCTTTGTCTTAATGGTCTCAGATTATTGGGACAGTTGACCCCGTAGGCAAGAACGCTCTGCTCAGCAGTTCAGAATAGACGTTATACGTGCACACCAAAGACTCAAAAGGTAAGCTAGAAGCTGTTGGTGGTGTATGACTAACCAATAATACTAACTAAGAGGGCACTTCTCTCTCACTTCAGAGCCCAAACAAATTATGAAGTCCATTCAATATTACTAGATTCGTAGTTTCTGAGAAAAAACAAAACAAACACTCAAATTATATTAATTATTACAACTGGACTTAAAGACTGACAAGCTTGAGTTTGCAGTTTACGATGGAAGTGTCGAGGACAAAATTCAGCTTTAAAAAAAATCTCATCCGTCCAAACACTTTTTGTCTCCCAAAACAATGTAGGACAAAAATGTGAATTTTGCAATTAGGAGCTTGATCAAATTCAATCAATCATTTGATCAAATAGACTCTTGAAGAGGCAAAAACTGTTTTAAAATCCAAGCTTATTTGCACTACAAGGAGTGACTCAGCATCATGGACTAATGATTTTTCACTCGTTCAGGTTCTTGCTAATGGTAATTTTGCTTTGGAGTTCTGTTTCTCTTGGTCTCAGTGAGGGTCTTAGGTTAGGAGGCATCCCTTTTATCCTTTTCATGTATTATTTTATAATATGTACGTTGTGGAGCTCTTTGATAATGAACTGTGATTAAGGGATATCATTCACAGACATAGAGTTCAGTGCGCACGCAAAAGTTGTTAGGCTTTGAGGTCTACTTTGACAAGAAGCCATGATCAACAAAGAGGCTTTGGTGTTCACTCTGATCATATCATTAAGTCAGACATTCCCGAACCATGATCCATGATGTAACCACATGTATCTTCCCACATAGACAAATCTTAGGTATTAATCCTTAGAAGAGATACAAGCTACAGTTCAAGAGGAAAGCACATAAGTCAAATGACAGGTTGCCAACATGGCCTATTTCATCTTGAAACAGCATGCATTTTCAGCCTGTTTCATCTACCAATCAACTTAACACATGCCTTGAGATTAATGGAATCCATTATCTATGAAGGTCAGCCAACTAACTTTTAAAGTTATTGTCCAAAAAAAGGACACAGCAGTGGTGGGGAAACATTTCCACTTTCAAGAGCTACCTCACTGGATGTCTGAAATTTCTCATTTGGAGTTGACAAGGTGCTGCTGGAAGCAGAGCAGCATCACTCAGGGACAGCTCCCTGGCTGTGGCTCCTATCTCTCATTTTCCCTCTCTTCTCTGCAAATACGCCCCCATACCTACTCACATAACCCAAAGACAGCCAGGCTGCGCAGCAGTGTGGGCTCCCCACTCACAACAACACAGCGTGCTGGCAGGCTCACAACAGAGAAGCACTCTGGCTGTGCTTTACAACAGCATCATTGTGCCAGGTGATGTATATTTGTTGCTAGAAAGCTGTGACTGCAAGGCCTCATGTTGGTCATAGTATAGCCTTGATTGGTAAAGAACATGGTGTAATCCTACAGTTTCATCAACACGGAAACCTTCACTGCAATTAATAAAAAAATGGTCTTAATTAGGAGGCAAAGTAAACAGGATGAGTGGTGCAGCGCAATAAGCTTGCAGGATGTGTTTCAGACCGTTGATCTGGTAAGGTTTTGAGAGAAAGGTTTGGTACATTTTTGCTACAACCCTAATGACTTTTCCGTGGGCCATGGCCCATGACAACGCCCTTTAGTCCTCAGACATTCATGAAGTAATTAATAGTTGACTTAGAGGGATTATACTACACGAACGTGTCTTTGTTTTGGTGACCTTGGAGAGGTTGTCTAATCTCTCTAATTGAGTAGTTGTAAACACTATTGTTCCCACTCTGGTCCAATGTCAATTTGTTCATGTTTGTTGACAAGTTCTGGCACAGTATTTTCACACCACGAGTGAAGGTATTATGACAATCTATTTATCCAGAAGCTATTTGGCACCACGAGACACTGCTTCCAGTGAAATTCTTCAGATGAGGGAAGAGTGCTTATAATTAATGTATTCAAACCCAAAGAAGAAAAATAGCTTTGCTTTGGAAGTCACATGTAATATTAAAAACATGTTTTCAGTGTTCTCTTGTCTGTAGCACTCTGCACAGCAGCAGAAAAAAAGTATTCTAAATATTCATACTTTAATAGAATTTCTGCATTTTACAATGCGATGATGGATTTCGCTGTCTATGCCCTCCTTGAAAACCCAGTTTCATACATATTTAATAAGGTCCTCTAAACAATTGTTACATTTTGTCATCTTCAATGATGCATGCCATCAAACTCACAGAAAAAGTGCTTCATTCCACCCCCATTGTCTGCGGCACCACCACCACCACACCCAGTTTTGTAGACTGCCAACTTTCACAGGTCTGTATTTATTATCAAATCTCTTAACCCTGACTCAAATAGATGGCTGCAGTCCCAAAGCACCTATAATGGAGCATGTTCATATGATATATTACTAAACGAAGACATGAATTTGAATGATATGATTGCACCTCTCAAGAAGCATGTCTAGAGAGTGTAGATGCGCCTAAGCTAAGTGGGATACATTAATCACAACATCCCTGAGGCTGTTTCAGTGCATGCAAAAGCAAATGTTCCTGTTCATTGACAGCGGTGGAAAATGAATGTAGATAAGACACATTCTGGAAATAAATCAATACACAAATGAACACTGTGCTTGCACAATAGCTCCCAGTGCTTTCAGTGATATCTAGGTGAGATACACATGTACATTTTAAAGTATATGTATGTACTGTACTATACCTTGCATGCAACAACTGGTTTTGTTCACCCAGTTCTAGATATGGGAATGGAAAGGAAAAATATGAAACCAACTATTTGTGCATCCTTAGGAATGTGTGCGTCCTTATGTATGATGGCCTGAGACATCGTCCTGGACCCAAATTAACCTGTGATGTATCACTGAACAGTTTGTGACAGTCCATTTCATTCTGACAGAGACACTATAACTTTGCTGAAGGGGAACCAACTGAGAGAAAACATGGAAATTGACACTTAAGATACAGTGACAGTCAGCATTCACACCCTCACCTATCTCTGTTTCCCACAAACACACACGCACGCACGCACACACACACACACACACACACACACACACACACACACACACACACACACACACACACACACACACACACACACACACACACACACACACAAGTGTTGCATCAAGCACTCAGATGTCCTCCTCCAGAAAACTCACAATTAATTCTTGTAATAGGATTTTTGCTCCCCCTTTTCTCCTAAATGTATCTCGCTACATTGGTCACAGGATAAGATAACCTTTGATAAAAGTAATCGCACAAACACATGATAGTGATAATATTAAATAGCCAAGAGTATCATTTAGTCTCTTTCCCCATCTGCAGCCACAGGCTTTCAGAACTGGGAAATACAAATAGGCTCCAATGTCCTGGCAGCTTTCACGTTACTGTTGCCGGATAGTGATATGCATTAAATGTTCTGATGTCTTAATTGGCATGGGAGTAGAGCATCGATGAAGCATGTATTTAGTATTTTAGCCTATTACTGTAATAAGGCTATTCACCACCAACAAACACAACGGGACTCCGAAGAGCATCCAGGCTATGAGGGACTGTGTGAAGAAGCAACCAGAGGAGACTCAACATGGTTTGACATTAGTTTACTTCTAATAAGCAACAAATGACACTAAAAGGCTATGCCTGATATTTGTTTTCTAATATGAGTTGATTTTTGTGACTAGTGACTAAGTATAGTATATTTTGGCTTTAAGATGGCAATTTATGCGGTTTCTAATCAATGCATAATGTAGGTGTATGGTGTCTAACGTTACTGTAATCAGGGTATAACTGTGTTCGTTTTCTGTCTAATAAAGATCACATAATTTCTAGTTTTGTTTTAATTTGATACAAAGTAAAACGTATTAGGTCCTAATGATGAACTAATTACAGCATCATTTAGGTATATGGTGTATAATTAGGGTATAACTGTTCAATTTCTGTCTAGGTAAGGACGCATTATTTCTAGTTTGGTTTAATTTGATACAAAGTATGTCTTATTACGTCACATTATTGTACTGTAAAATAAAGTGAGACCATATATTAGTGTGCTGATGTTAGCATTTAGCTCAAAAGTACAGCCTCACTGAGCCGCTAGCACGGCTGCAGACTCTTAGTCTTGTTATTAATTTGTTTATTTGTTGATTCAATTCTCTTGTTTTGTGGAAGACAACAAACCACAGATCCAACAATAGTCTTGTCTAGTGTAGAGTCCCAACAACATACGAGGTTGGACTTCTGCCGTGGCTCACTTTGAAAGATACCCACACGATTTGGCTAACTCAGACTGTTGAAGCTTCACAATTTAATTAATCACAGTGTAGTAATGTTAGGAAAGGATCGCTTCACAGCCAGGAGAAATTATCACAGTGAACCAAAAACCTATGAGCAATAAACTGTATGTGCTCAACGAAGCAAACCAAGGCATTATTTTAAATAAAACTCATGGGTAAAAATACATCTCTGATGAGACTGTTCGATGGACACAATAATGTGAATGACATTAAAGCTCGTGCGTGCAATGATAAAACCGCTCAGTTCAAAGTCTGTCCTTCGACACAATAATTAACTAAGATTACGCACTAACTTTTAACCTCACTCTAAGTTCTGACTTCAAAAATAAAAAAGGTCATTAATTGCATTTCCTCCCACCCATGTGGCTGATTTAATTTCACATAAGAGCCTCTTCTCCCAGTTGGAATCATTTCATTTAAAAAGACCCCCCTCCCTCCCCCACCCCCTTCTCGCTTTCGCTTTTCAACTCTACTATTTTCAACTCCACTATTTTGATAGTCCCCATCAAACTTTCTGAAATAAACTTTCCAGCAATGGATTTGACTTTAAGTCTATCAACAGGTGCAGCAAGCCATCCTGAATGTGATATTGTCTCCTCTGCCGAACAAATGGACTGTAATATATTAAAGGATTAGCATCATTAGCTATGTCAGATAATGAAACTTGAGTTTATACAGATGGTACTCGCCAATGCTTTGATGATAAACACTGTAAATAGACCAGGATTCAGAGGACGAGGACCCTCCTGCATGTGTGTCTGCTATCCTATAATCAAGTTCAAATTCCATTAACAGAGCCTTGTCTTCAGCAAAATTTCTCCCTCATTATAAGGTTTAGAGACTGCTCCACTTTCCCGTATCCGCTCCCACTGAATAACATGCTCCTGCCTAATTCATTTACCCATGCCTCCTATACACACCAACGGTATAATTGCAGTAGTAATGAACGTGCAAAAGCAGCAAATTGGGATGGGAATAATATTAGTAACCCAGCAACACTTGCTGCTCTTTCCAACCTAACCACCATGTCTCGGTATGGAACCCGAGACATGGTGGTGGAACCCCCCCCCCCCATACCACCACCACACACACACACACACACACACACACACACACACACACACACACACACACACACATGCAGAGCGAACATTACCACAAACTGATACATCTGCTCTCTGAGCTCAGTTTCCTGGTCGGCCTGATTCGGGTAGCTCTTTGCCAGTGTGCAGCTGGCACTCTTGAGGCCTAAAGGAGGTCCACAGGGATCTCTCTGCCCTCTGTAGTCAGCTATGCAAAACTACAGCTGAAGGTCACACGGCTTAGGTCACATGGTTTTAAAAAAAATAAGCCCATTACATGTTTATCAACAACAGAAAGAAAATAGGGGGAGCTTTCAAAAAGCAATTACCCATGATATTCCAAGTTGCATAATGGTATTCATTTTTCATGGAGGGGTTAGAGTGTGCCTTTAGAGCCAAAAAAGGAGCAGTTTTGATGAGAGGCTGAAATGAATATATGGAAGTGAGTATAAAGGGATGGATAAACAGTCCAAGCCTTGAAGTAAATACATTTCAAAGAGACGAGTGAATCACACCCCAACATTAGAGTCGAGAAGTGAAAAGCACATAGTGTGCATCAGCTATGGGAGTTTAAAATGTGCAGTATTTCATCTGTATAAACACTGTTTTGAAAGGTTAACATAGTATGTATCAAAATGTATCACGAGGTAAAGTCTACCAACTCATAAATCTGCAGTGGTCACCAAAGTCAGTATGGCTTCACTCTCTGGCGATCATGACCGTGAAAGTGCTCACCACACACCCAAGACAGAAAGTTAAGATAGAAGTTATGCAAAGTTACTGGACACGTAAAACTCTAACTGAGCCACACAGACATAACTTAAGACAAATTATTATACAGATCTATAGAAGGTAAATAGCTTCAAAGCACAGCTCATGAGCACTCCACTAGTAATCCCGGTTGCTTTGGATCAAATATGCCCCAAATTTTATGCCGTCTTTGCTTCTAGGTATAGCTCTTTCTTCCTCCAACTCAATTAATGTTACACACTTTGCATGTAATGAGGCAACAGCCCCAACTTCATGTTGGCTGGCAAAAATGCAAAAGCAGGGATTAAATTGCATTAGCCTCATAATTATTTCCCTTAAAATGGATCATGACAAAAATGTGTGTCTTGGGCTGTATGCAATAATGGACTACTGTGAACATTCCTGTGCTCTAAATGCTCTCACATTTTAATTCCAATTTTTTGTTTGTTTCCTTAGATATATAGTAGCCTACACGTCTTTTTTATATCAGTCAGTCAGTCTGTCTGTATGTCTGTCTGTCTATCTGTCTGTCTGTCTGTCTGTCTGTCTGTCTGTCTGTCTGTCTGTCTGTCTGCTTGTCTAAATCTGCCATACTCGAAACATGTGTTCACCTTTGCACCCTCACATATACTGTAACTGTGAGTGAGTGTAAAAGCTATTTCATGCATGCATGCTTTCGGCAGCCAATTCAAATGCAATGCAGGGAGACACTGTGAACTATGATTAATGGCTATTTGCCTCTTGCATTAGAGATGAAAGAGAGGACAGTCCATTTGCTGTAAAAGAACTGGAGACCTCGTCTATCCAAAAGGGTTTTGTTTTACTAACTTTTTGGAGATTTGGAATGAAGTGTCTGGCAGCAGCTCTTACTCACCCAACCTTGAAAAAATAGCACACTGCAGCATGATTACGCCTCTCACATTTTCACAAACTGTCACAAAAGCAACAAGCAGAGGACACACATTGCTTCAGGGAAAAATATGCGTACTAAGATATTGTTTCCTTTGAAAATACATTGGAGACCTTTTGCTTTGGTATCTTGGCTTCTGAGTGTTGTTTTTGCAACGCTAAGCACAGCAACATGTCTTGGAGTAGGTTAGAGTGACACTGTCAGTCCTGATGGAAGAACATTAGTCAGCTATCGCTCACAAGTGACAAAACCAATTAGAATCACCTAGAGAAATTTGGTTTAGACTTGCAATTACGTATGCTTGATAAGCATTATTACCCAGGCAAGGTGTTGTGCGTGTTTGTGTGTGTGCAGAATCATATTCTAACATGATTCCCATGGTGAGGTTGAAAAGCTGAATATACATGATCTATCTGTAATTCATTTTCAACAAAGCACATCGGCGTGTCTGATTATGAAAACATTTCTCCCTGCACCTAGACCAAACAGCTTGAACTCAGCAGCATGTAGTCTTTAACAGTAGGACATGTTTTATTTATAGGCTGCATAGATGTATAGGATAATACAGTGTCAGCTGGTTCATTGACTCACAAAGGTTATCAGAATGCACACACACACACGCACACACACACACACACACACACACACACACACACACACACACACACACACACACACACACACACACACACACACACACACACACACACACACACACACAAACCCAGCATGGAAGCATTCAAGTGAAACAGTACTGAAAGATGTGGAGTCAATCCAGAATTGTATTTCTTGGTTGTGCACTTAAACTCAAGATGTTACCGTTACTTCTCTCAACGAAGCTTGAAAACAGGTAGGGAGCCATACTAAAACTACAGGAATCCATTTTAACTAAGAGGACTATTTAAAGTAATTTCTTCTCTTAGATAGTCACAACCATCTGGCAAATAGTCAAGGGCGCAGGAAGGGGGGTGCGGAGGGTGCTGCAGCCCCCCCTGCTGGCAGGAGCTGGAATTTATATTTTTATATTTTTTAAATGATTACTAATTCGCTGTCTGACATTATTTATATTTTTGTTTATCAAATACTGAGGCAAATAGCAAAAAAGGGTTATGGATAGGTTCTAAAATATAGCCTACTAAAAATGAACCGTTATAGCTGATAGAGGTGACAGTGAAAGTGAGTGACGTGACTCGCTGAGAAGCGAGCAGGCTGAGACTAGTTGACTGGAACGTTAGTTGTAGAGAAGAGTATGTTGCAGAAAAGAATACAAGAGTTTTTCTTCCGTAATAGTAATGCGGCTAAATTTAGCAAGATTTTATCTGTAGATGTCATGTTATAGTTGATGTTTCCTCGTCCACCGCCGAGGCAAACTGTTGATTAGCTGTAGAGCCAGAGTCTGAAATAATGTCAGCAAGCAGCAGCCGAGAGGGCATGAGGATAAAATATACAATGACGAGTCCATAGCAACCAGTTCACGTGTTGAATTTGTTATTACCCAGTGTGCTTTGTTGAGTGGTCTCAATGTTTTATTGTTTTATTTCATGTGAATACTAGTTTACTAGAGGAGTAACTTAGTATTTGAAGTAATGTAGTAGTAATGCAGGAAGTGTGCATTTATTTTCCATACTTATTATATTTCCACAACAATGTTAGTGAATAAATCTACTGAAATGGCCACCACACCATAACAGAGGAGTGTGATGCAAAAGATGAGAACGCAGAGGTTAACATGATTATACTATGGCTGTAAAAGAACAAATATTATTTCTATGACTTTGCTAAGTGCAAGTCAATATAGAAGTCAACATTCATGTGTTTACATTTATTTTAATTATAGAAAAAGTATTGCTAATGAAGTGAGGGTGATGTTTAAATTTCTAGAAAATCCCATAACTTCTCCACTATTCACTTATATTAATAACAAATAGTTCATGAACTGTTAAAATCTACCTTGGGGAGAAATGGTCAGGCATCCACTGTTTTGTTATTCAGCCCCTGTGGTCCCATGCGCCTGCAAATAGCGAGTGATTCAAGGTAACCCTGCAAACAGGTAGTATTTCTTTCACCAAGTCCATGTCAGTTGTTGAGCAAGGAGGGACCACAACAGTGTGGCTGCTTCTTGTTCATGTTTAATTAAATGTGTTCATTGACTCCCTCAGTAATTAAACTCTAGCGTATTTTCTTTCAACTGTGGATCATCTCTTGGGTGCAGACAACCCATTAGGATCAGCAGGATGTCCAATGGAAGGATGTGCTGCTTTCAACTTGACACATCTCAAACAAGGTAGCTCAGACTTTTTTCTCCCTTTTCCATCAGAAATCAGACAGAATTAAGACTAGGTTAGTTAGTCAGTTAAGCAAGAGTTTTCTGTAAGTTTAGATACTTTTTACAACCTAATTTCCATATTTAAGAATTTAGTTTTGAGCCCAGTATCTCTGGCAATTCTGTCCATATTGGACAAATCTGCACTTCACAATTGAGACCTATTGAGAAAGTTATGTGCCAATGCAAGAAGTGGTGTGCTCCGTATGCAGCAATGCAGAAAATTCAACACATTCTCACTCCCATCGCATCAAAAAGCGACGCTTGGTCAGGTCTCCTTTAGCATTATATTTAGACGCGCTTGGTCGGGACTCTTGGCGGCACTTTATGATGCTCTGGGTCGGGACTCTTGCGTCACTATTCGACGCTCTCGGGACTCACGTCTAGCCCTTTGGCGTCATATTTAGACATGTTTGGTCAGGGCTCTAGGCGTCACTTTTTGACTCTCTGGGTTGGGCCCCCAAGTCCTGTGTTGTTTAACCCATCCACCACCCCAACCAACCTCTTTTCGTGGATTTTCGGTCTTTCATACTACTCGCTTCCACTGTTGCTCTTAATATTACGTCATCTTACAGGTCAAGCGTCTGCTAAGCCCGGTGTGTTCCATACAGACGCTAAGGGGTGATTTTTGCGATGGTATCTGACGCTGAGAGCCACTGACCAAGCGTCAGTATTTAACGAGTTGGGAGTGAGAATGGGTTGGAAAATTAGGGTGGGCAGGCGGGTGTGGGGCATGTACCACTCCTGACTGGCAGGAGACCAGAGCATCCCAGGCCTGCAATTAGCATTCGCCTTTTAACTAACCATAAACACGATCTTTCCCTAACCATACCTTAACCCTAGTTTATTTGCCATAAATACTATCTTTCCTTCACCCTAAAGCTGCACATCCATATTTTTATATCACAATGGATTACATGACTCTGTACTTTTTTAGGGGTCACTCTTAGTGATGATTCCGGATGCGTGAATAAGCACTAGCACTTGTGTGTTTGCTAACAAGTTTGCCATATCAATTTAAAGGATAATATTATATGGCAATGCGGTGTTAATAGCTTGTTTCAACTAATCAGCCGAAAACCATTTAATACAGGTTCAACCATATTGTAGAAACTGTAAAAAACATTGGCAGGAAAACTCACACAACATAAAGGGGAATATACAATGTACATGGCACTCTACAAGATAAAGAATTTACTGTAGGCATGCGTGCAGGAAGAGTGAAATCTAAAGTAGCAAATATATGAATATTAAAGCTTTTGTTGCATTTTTTTACACTTTTGCAATAAAATATTTTAACCAGTAATCACAATCAAAAAAAACAAAAGTAAAGCTAGTTATGGTTTATCATTTTCCCAAATGATATGTGGCCGCCAACACAATAAGAGCTGCGAATGCTATACAGCATGTTGAACAGAGAAAGCTACGATGTCCTAGTGATTTCCCCATTCCATTATTTTTTTGATCTGTGATATGAACTTGACAGCTATTCTGTTTAAGTACTTAGCACGAGAATATGCGGTAAAGGAAAATCCTTTTAATCCTAACTGGGGTTTCATGTTGTAGAGTCTTATATGTACTATTGCGTGATTACGGGGTCTACAGGCAGATTAGTTTGTTTGCCCAGGATAGGGTGATCATCCGTGACAAGCAGGTGTATCTGCCAGTCAACAGCTTGCTACAGTATTAACAAGATCCTCACTTGGGAGCAAAACATAGAACATCAGACACAAGGGACTGAGTGCAGCTGATTTATGCCAATATGCATCCAGAAAATTCTGGTCATGTCGTTGCTAAGACTAATGATGCACACAACATGTGTAAAAACACATGTTTTGAAAGCTTACTTGATTCTGCGAAGGTCAAACTGCATTAAAGGGTAAAATGCTTGTCTATGTGTGTTGAAGGCAACAGACATTTGAAGATGACTCACTTTGTCACAACAGAAATGGGAGATTGCAGAAAAAAATGGCATTTGTACGGAGGTTTTTTGACATCCCATCAGTGGCCAGGTGAGAGTCCTTTTTCCTTGTGTTGACATTTGTTCCATGTGCTTTGCCCCGTGCAACTTCAATTCATCATTGTTTTGGCTCCCTCGTAGAATGGATACAATAAAGCTGCAAAAGTAGTATTCAATGAATGTAGTGTTTAAACTGACTACACATGATCTCGAACAGTCTGCAGCTTAAAGTATTTCAGTCCTTTCATAGCCCTGTATCAGCACTTGGTATTAACTTCAGTGTGTCAGTGAAAAGCAGGCTTCCTGGCACCATCAAAGGAGGGCTAGGACTTCTGAATCCTGCCTGTCAAAATTCAAATGAACCCTTTGGGAGCAGTGTCATTCATCTCTCCTCAGTCAATAGCGGGCAGCTCTGTCCCTCCATTGATTATCAACTGCAAGGGAGACGAAGAGGGACGACAGGCAGGCCTTTTGTTCGCTCTCCTGAAGGAGGACTGCCAGCAAAATAGCTCTCCACAATTAAAATCAGTTGGAGTTTACGTTATGGTGGAGCCCAGCTGTTATCTCAGCCACCCGATGACAAGGAAACAGAAGAGGTCCAAATGCGTAATCGTGTGTACGGTGCCAAATATGGTTACCTGTTTAATTTTTCTTGGTTCTTGTCTTGTTTATTGCTTCTTCCTTTTTTTCTGCTTGTTTTTATTTTGTGTGTGCAGGAATTGTTTGTCATGTATCCACAAGACAGAGATTAGACTTACATTTGTTTACAAATTAGAAATTACTTTAAAATATAAAAGAACTGGTCAATCTACATCAACAGAGGAATTGATCATCTGACAAAGGGCTCAGGGGTTAGGTTTAAGGTTATAGGTTAAAGACAGCTCGGAGGCAAAGGCCAAGAAAAAGGTCAGTGCACTTGTTGCACTATAACCCTGCAGATGATTGCTCATCATGATGAATTAAGTCTCCTTGACAAAGCAGGGAGCCAAGTGGACAAGGGAAAGGCCTGGAGACATGAACTTCAGCTCGCTGTGTCAACTTCCATAGCCTCCTGCAAAATGAATAAGTTAACAAGCTGTCACAACATTTGCGATTGAATATCTGCCGATTTGGATTCTGCATGTGTCGCCCCGATTTGCCAGCGTTGTGCTGAACGGTCGCAACAATGTAATATGAACACAAATGGAGTCGGTGAAAACAAAAAAAAATGTGCCGTCCAGTCCGTCAGGCTATTGGTGCAAAAACTTTCTGCGACTATATGAATATAACATTTCAATCACACAAAAACAACCGATGAATGCTTCCACAGCAATGAGACACGGTAAAATGGAACTAGGAATGAGGTCAGATTTCACCCTACATTCATCCAGCGAGGCACCGTACCTGTGTTTAATGTGAGGAGTATACATAAAGAGGGACTTTAATGGATAGATGCAGCAAGTAATTCAGGCACTGCACGGAACCTAATGAGGGATAGAATTCAGAGAAACCAATCTTTTTTTCCCCATTGGTGGTGCCAGGTTGTCTCATAGAGCTACACTGCCCTCTTATAGGGTCTGAGGGGTACTGCAGCATAGGTTTGAATACACCCAGGCTCTGACAATGTCCCTTTTTGTGCATTCTAAAAAATGAAGATTCAATCAAAGCCTCAGTGTGTTTGCACCACTGACCAGTAGCTTTTACTGTCTGCATATAGGCATGTTGCAAAAATAATGAACGTAAAGGTCTGCCACACAACACAGCCCTGAAAATGCCTGAGGGGAAGCCAAGGAAAGCACAGATGTGAATTGATCCCTCCAATCAACATGATGAACGAGGAATGCCAGGCATTCTTTCTGCAATGCCAGGTCTCGCTCTGCAGTATTGTTCATTCTATTGTGTTTTGGGAGAGGATTTTTGTCGATATGCCTTTAGCCATTAGTGAGTCTTTGTGGTTATTACACAGGTCAAGACAGTATTTACATGGAGGTATTTGCAGATTTCTTGCTGAAGTCTCTAATCTGATTAATCGTGCAAAAACAGAATTAGGAATGCAGTCAAACATTTCCATCACTCATAACTGAATGTTGGTAGTCTGCAATCTTGCATCTCAGAGTACTTACATTTTTTTATGGACCATAGATACAGTGAGAGGAACAGTTTGCAGTTACTTTATTTAAAACCTGGGTTGCATTTAAATGGGTGGATACAAAATCTTTCGAAAACATTTCAAAATTATACACATTGTAATTTGGAAACGGAACATGCATGAAAGCCAGAGCTATGTTTTCGTCATCTGCCGATCACATGTATAGCACAGGGTACAGTATATCACATAGCCTACATAATTGCTTTACATCACTGAGGTATTCTTGCCACCTGTTCTGAGAAATACAGTGATCACATCAAAACAGGTCAAACACAATATGAGTGTTTTCTTCCATGTCTTAATTTAATAATGAATGCAACAGTTCTTTTCCAGTCTTCACACTCTCTAGACAACAGGGTGAAACCCAGCAGATGGTAACACCTGTATACTTTACCTCAGATTGCACACCATTGGAGGATCTCATTATATGTGTCGCCTTGCTTTATATACTCTCCATAAACACGTTTTTTTAAATCTGTGTCATTGTTACAGCTTCACTGGGCTGCGGGGTTGTGTCTCTGCACTTTTAAAGGAAAGTAGCCTATAACAAAAACACAAGTTGTTTTTTGAGATTTCTTTTATGATCATTCATATTTTTATGATAACAAGTGAATCACCATCTACACTGTAGTACCACAGCCAAACATGTTCAGTTACACTAAAATATAATTTGTAGGTAAGAAGGAAGGTGAACATCCCTTAACTGACCCCACTAGAGAATTTCACAACTGCGTGTTTAATACTGTTCACTTTCACTTTCATTCGGGTTAAAAACATCCGTTCAGTAGGCACATTTCTTGGACAGGTGATGAATTAAGGCGGGAAACTAAACGGTGATCGCTGATAGACAGGTGCAGAATGAAAAGTTAGTTTGCACAACACAGAGAATAATCAGATGAACCAGGGGCAGAAACATACCCAAATTATTTTGCAGTTTTATATGAATATATGGTAACACTTGATGAACACGTGACACTGTCATGACACAGTCATGACACATGAACCCTAACCCTAACTCTAACCCTAACCCTAACTTGTCATGACAAAAACCGAACCGACACTTACTAAAAGAAGCGTTATGTCATAAAAGTTTATGACTTGTTTATAATGTTTATAACACATTCATGACCGTGTCATGTCACTCTTATCTAGATACCTTTAAGTAAAGTGTAACCAAATATATTATATATTTGAAATATTTTAGGGATTCTATCAATAGCACAAAATGATTTAAAATAATCTTTTCTTAAGTCTCAGATACTTTTAAGTCCATATAAGAATTATCACAATATTATCCAGGGATTGTGAGTGATGATCTAATTATTAGGAAGGAAGTATTATGAAATTGTATTTGAAATTCTGAAAGCCTTTTTTAAATATGTCTTACCAGTGTAATGATTGCCCCCAAGACACAAACATAAGAATAGATAAGCAAGTTTATTTCTTTCTTTTCATCCTACTGTCAGCTGTGCTGATTCCAACGCTGAATGTCGAACTTGCAAAACAACTTTCTGCTCTGCAGATAAACATTAACATTTAAACTGTAAAGTCTTGTTAGAAAAAAATTGTAATAAATAAAACCAAGGTGAGTCAAGTGCATCGTGAAGTGGCGGTGGTTGATCTGTTTAGTCTGTAATTGGAAGGTTGATGTGTACATGAGCAATGCAGCACCATTGATTTTGTGATTCCAACAGAGCAAAGCAATCGAAGGTTGACGTTTTACCTTGTCAGAGGTCACGTAAACAGAGTACCTTTCCTCATACAGTTTGTCTGTCCTTCTCACGGTAATGTCACAGGGAATGATTCTTTAACGTTGATCAATTCTGCCACCTGACACCATCATGAGACCAATTAACTGCTGTTCCAGCCTTGGAAGGAGACATGAGGGGAAAGCTAGTTCTGTGGACAGATAGGCTTTGTTCTGAGTGCTGGTTTGTGTGCCAAAATTTCCAGTCTCAGTCCCATTCTGCAGCCCTGTGTGTAATGTGTCTGGCACTGTTATCAAGTGGGCTCCAGATTTCTATCCTCCCCACTAGAGTGGCTTTCAAACTTCTCTGGGAGCCTGGTTTGTTTTGTGACCCACAATAATGTAATGGACTATTGTGTGGGCTTATGGAGCAAACTATATCCTGTTTTCTGGCTACTGCTAACCTGTATTGTTTTATAGTGCTTTATTCAGCTCAACACACATTGCTGTGACCAGAGGGGGCATTGGCAACATAACATGGCCATACTTTTGATTTAAGCTTATACAGATTCATTTCCTGACCCAGTTTAATTTCCCTATGAGTCATCTTTGAGTTTCTACCCAAACGCTCTTGAGCGTGTTAGTTTTGAATGCAGATTCTGATTGCAGCCAATTGTCTTTGGTACTTTAATTATTATTTCCTATTACACGCAAGTGATGACACTAGACAGCAAGAAAATAACTGCCTCCAGATGTCCCTCAGGGGTGTGTTAATAGGAAAGAAAACAAAGGAAAACTGACAGAATAATGGACGGAAATACTTTTTACTCTCTTTTGTTATATGATGAAGTACCACATCTTCACAAATGTATCCAAGCATTCACACACCATTATTTCCTAATACTCTCTTCTGTGTGAGCTTGGCTGGACCCATTTCTCCTCTGCGTGGCATCTTCCCATAATCATCTTGTGCTCTGTAACTCTCTCACACACACATGGCGATGTGTGTGCAGAGTGGTCTGGAATATAGCAGAGTCAGAACTGATGGAAAGACAAAATGAGAGAGAGAGGATGAGCTCACTCATCCAGGCCATCTCTGCCAAGACAAAACAAACCCTGAGTGAAAATCATCTTATCAGGGTGATAGCAGACAAATAAAGAAATTATCGCGTTGGTATTCAAGCCGTGACTTGCTATGTCTTGTCACAATAAAACAGAGGGAATGCAAGCGGAGGCTCAGAGAGAGAGAGAGAGAGAGAGAGCGACAGAGAGAGAACTGTTGATCTGTTTAGCCGGCTTGCTTCTTGCCACTGCAGTGCATCTCCTCTGAAATGTCTGTATTTGAAATCAGCTTTATAGAGTAGAAGACACTGTGGAGCTCTGTGTGCCCAGGCATGCCTGTCAGACCCAGGAAGAGTAGACTTCACGGATGAATTGGGATTGCTTACATACACAGCTACACACCAAACATTAATCACAGACTGCAGTCTCTTTCCAAAAATGCTAAAAAACAGTGGAGGATCAGAGACAGGTGCAGAGCTGTGTTGAAAGACATAGGGCAGGACAGAGCGGGAACACAAAGAGTGGGTGAGACCTGGAGAAAATTAGGTGCAGGCTATATGTAGTTAAAGGTACAAGAACACTTTGTATTGCCTTGTAGAAAGAAAGAGTGGGGCAGAGAGAGCGTTGCTTGCAATTTTAATGCAAAGCACGGCTTTACTGCAACCTGTCTGAGACAGCAGGGACTTTCTCAAGTGGCGCTGACAGGGACCGTCTGTGAACCTGCCTGTGGATCATCGTAAACCCTGCACCTGCTCATGACTGTATCACGGCGCCCCGCCGCTTTATATACACATTGCATACGGCTCACAACATGTTGAATATGTGCCCGATTATGGACCATAATTCATTCATGTGTCCAGGGGTATTGACTGTGTTCTCAGGGATAAGGAACATGCTTATTGAATATGGATAAAACATGCATATGCATTAGTTTGTCCACCCATCTAATTACTGATGAACGCAGCCCCAAATCATCACAGGGGAACAAACAACTTTAATTAAACAACACTTGTAAAAGCTCAGGAGATGAAGGGCAAAGTAAGCAGGCCTGCCAAGCCAAAGACATCTTTGGATGAGAAATGTGCACTCCCGATCCCTTTTCTTCATTTGATACAGACCTTTTTTTCCTGCTTTTCACTCTAATCGATTTTCAAGGCACAAGTGATTTGTAATTAATGGTGGTTTTGTAACTCATCTATATCCCTGAACCCTGACGAAACCGATCAATAGCTCTGCCTGTGGCCCGCTCTGTGTTCTGGCTCTCTCTGTCTCACACACACTGCAGCAGAACTCAGAGTTCCCTCACAAATGGCCATGTGTACACACACACACACACACACACACACACACACACACACACACACAAACGATGATAACCCATAGGAGGACATTTTAGTCAAAGGTATAGTACTGTATAACCATTGTCAGTTTTGTATGAGAACAGTTTACAGTGTTTTATGCTTACTTTTTGGCAGCAGAACAATTTGTTAATACAACTGACATTAACATAGTATTACCTTATAAAGTTATAAAGGCAAACATTACACATTCAGCATACATTGAGCAACATTAGTACACATGTTGAGTCATATTCCTGGCCTTCCAATTAATGTAAGTCAAGTATTTACTCTCCTTTCATCTTTGGTTTAGTCTTCAGCAACTCCAGAGTTTCTTTAGAGGCTAAACACTCCACTAGCAGTTGCTAACCTTTTTCTTAAAAGAGGGTCAAATGCTGCGTAGAGCTGAAGGGAACTGCAGGGCTGGGTGATAATTGTCTGTGGGTTCAACAAGTGTTGCCTTTTGTATTACATATTAGGTCGGTTATTGGTTATTCTTCCACTTCAAAAAAATAAAATTGCCTCAAGTGATGTCACATGAGTCAGCAGTGTGGTCGTGGGCCGAAGACGACAAGTTTGAAAATGAAAAATAAATCTGGGGGTGTGGAGATAGAAAGAAGTGAGATTACCAGACTTATGTAGCCTGCTCCTCCTCTTTGCTTGAGGCTAGCGGGAATTGTGGGCAATGAAGGCGGCAGGCAACAAAAAAAGATCTGCTGCCATGATTTTGATCATTTTTTGTAGATTGTCAGTCTGACAATGTCATATAGAAATGCAGTACTCAATGGATTATAACTTTAACTCTCAGCTGAGCTGTTTTGTCAAAACAGCCCTCAGCTCATTGCAGTGCTGCTCTTCAGTTCATATACAGTAGGTCTCCCAATCTCCCAACTCACTCCCTGGGCTCGTAGTCTTTATTTGATTTTATGTCTCTTTCAGACAAGTGTATTTCAATCATTCCCCTTAGGGTCATACCCCTAAGTTGTTCACATAAAGAACACTGCACCACACACTCCAGTACAAAAAAAGAAAATGTAATGCAGAAAGTAAAAGAAGAAATAAGAAGGCAGGATGGGGAGAGGGCGAGAGAAAGAGGGATGGGGGTTAATGATAGACACTAACCACATTTTTCCTGAAAGGTCACTTCACAGACGGATGGCAGCCCTGTGCTGTTCTGCTAATGTTCCCCATCATAATAGGTTCGGATTTTCATCTTCCATTTCCTGTATTTTGGGAGTCACCCATTCATTTGGCACTGGGGAAATTTTCCCTTGGCGTTGACACAATATCAATCACGCCATGTGTCACAAACAATGCAGGCGGCACCAGTGTTAATAACAGCAGCCTTATCAGATAAGACAAACAGCAAACCAGCTACCTCTTACACTTCAGTCTCCAACGTGAAATGACATGAACAGGTGTGCGGGGATGACAAAAACAAATTGGAGGAGAAGGAATGTGTGACAGGAAGTGCTATCACCTTGTGTTAGGTCCAGGAGGAGTGGCACTTTATCCAGTTGTGTCAGCACTCCTATAGCTCACAGACACACACAGATCCACACATGGCTGCTAAGGAGTCTGAAGAGCAGGGAAGAGGTTGCTGTAAAAGCAATTTCCTCATGAGAGAAAGGCCTCATAATTCTTATGAGACAAAGCATTTGGGATGATTGGGGACAGATGGGAAAAACTGTATGAAATTCAACAATGTCCTCATTCACTGCGATTGTGTTTTCGGTAACCTTTTCTCTCGAAAGTTTCTCTGATGTATATCCACTGTTTTTGAGGGACTTCACATTAATCACGGCTGACATGCTGCAAAGGCTTTCCTGTTGACGGCAGTGTTTCAAATGTGGAGTGTGCCTACAGGCATAATATATTGCGGCAGCAATAATACATGTATCCAGTCATCTAGTCCACTGCACGCTTTCTTGAGCACTTATCACTGATGTTTCAAATGCACATGAACATTTCCTGTAGAATATGCTAGATATCCATCTGAAAAGAAAAGAAAAGAACAAACATTCTGTGCTTTGTTTTGTAGCTCACACTCCTCAACAGAGCATGCTTTCTAAACCTAAACCTAAACCTTTTTTTCTGTAATTCTGCAGCAACAAGGAGAAAATAGTCAGCCAAGCGAAAGACATAACCAGTAGCTCGACCCTGTTGTTATGTCCAAACATGAGACTGGTTGGCCGGGCTGATTTAAAAAAAATGTTTGTGGCAGGTGAAATGAGCAGAGCCAGGGACTAGGCTCTGAAGTGGTGATATGTATGCCTCTTCCCTCCCTCCCACTCTCTTTCTCTGGTTTAGTTGCAAAACTTAACACAAACAAACACGTAACACTATCACTTCGCTAATTTCCCAGCTGTGCCATTGCAGTGTCTTGAAATTATGAATCACTGGCTTTAAAATCGATGTTTGGAGGACCACATGTATTACATTAATACATTACATGTCATTTAGCTGATGCTTTTATCCAAAGCGACTTACAATTAAGTGTTTTCAACTGTGAAGGAACAAACTCCAGACAACAAGTAGTAAGTGCAAGTACATTAGCTTTAAATAAGTAAGCTACAAAGAGACATATGAAAAAGCAGGTTCAAGATTTTATTTTTTTTTTATCCGAGGTGTGAGGGAGCAGCAAGCAGGTTGGCTGATGCAGAGCGAAGTGGGCGGGTTGGGGTATATGGTTTGACCACGTCTTGGATGTAAACTGGGGCTGATCCATTCGTGGCCCTGTATGTAAGTACTAGTGTCTTGAAGCGGATGCGGGCAGCAACTGGTAACCAGTGAAGAGAGCGAAGGAGCGGTGTAGTGTGAGAGAACTTGGGGAGGTTGAAGACAAGCCGAGCTGCTGCGTTCTGAATGAGCTGCAGGGGTCGGATGGCACATGCCGGCAAGCCAATCAGGAGGGAGTTGCAGTAGTCTAGACGTGAGATGACTAGAGCCTGAACCAGAACCTGAGCCGCCTTCTGCGTTAGAAGGGGACGTATCCTTCTGATGTTATGCAGCATGTATCTACAAGATCGGGTGGTTGCAGCAATATTAGCAGTGAAAGAGAGTTGGTCGTCAAGTGTCACACCCAGGTTTCTAGCAGTCTGGGTGGGGACTACCACAGAGTTGTCAATTGTTATAGTCAGGTCTTGGGTAAGAGAGCCTTTCCCTGGAAGGAAAAGGAGATCAGTCTTGTCAAGGTTGAGTTTCAGATGGTGTGTAGACATCCAAGAAGAGATGTCAGACAGGCTGAGATACGTGCTGCTACTTGAGTTTCAGACTCAGGAAAGGAGAGTATTAGTTGGGTGTCATCTGCGTAGCTGTGATAAGAAAAGCCGTGGGACTGAATGACAGACCCGAGAGAGTTGGTGTACAGAGAAAAGAGGAGGGGTCCCAGGACTGATCCCTGAGGAACCCCAGTTTTGAGTGGGCAAGGATCTGAGCTAGATCCTCTCCAGGTTACCCAGTAGGTACGGTCTGCCAGGTAAGATGTGAGCAATGATAGCGCAGAACCTGAGACACCCAGATTCTGGAGTGTCGAAATGAGGATCTGGTGGTTCACTGTGTCAAAGGCAGCAGAAAGGTCCAGAAGGATGATGATGGAAGAGAGATCGGTTGTTCTAGCGATGAGAAGCTGCTCAGTGACAGCAAGGAGGGCAGTTTCTGTTGAATGCCCAGCCTTGAAGCCAGACTGGTGGGGATCAAGAAGGTTGTTCTGGTGGAGATAGGTAGAGAGTTGATTGTAAATGGCAGGCTCAAGAGTCTTAGATAGAAATGGAAGAAGGGAGAGACGGGTCTATAGTTATTTACATCAGAGGAGTTGAGTGTTGGTTTTTTGAGTAGTGGGGTCACTCTTGCCTCCTTGAGCGCATCGGGGAAACAGCCTGTTGACAAGGAGATGTTAATGAGATGAGTGAGGAAAGGAAGGAGTTCAGGAGCAATGGACTGGACAGGGTGAGAAGGGATAGGATCCAGGGGGCAGGTGGTTGGGCGGGCAGAAGTAATCAAAGTAAGAATTTGATTTGGAGATAGAGGGGTGAAAGAGGAAAGAGAACTGGATGTGATGGATGGTAAGGTGATTTCAGAAGGTGTGGTGGAGAATGAAGAGCGTATGTCATCTGTCTTTTTTACAAAATAGTTGCCAAAGTGGGTTGGTATGAGGGTGGAGGGAGTAGGTGGACTGGGGGAATCTAGCAGGTTAGAGAAGATGGCTGCCCGTATAGTTGATCTTTCAGCACGTACTGAGTCAGATAACCACGGCGCTGGGGAGGACATGCATTGCATTAATCTCACGTCATATTGTCTTTTTATCGAAGCTGTAAAATATGTTTATATTCAACCAATAAATAGAATAAGCAATTGCTTTCATTTTCTATTATTCAGTTACATTTTGATCAATGATCAACGTAGCACAAAGACAACATGTAACCATGTGCAGTGCTGCCATAGAAGGTAGTGGTTTGAATAGTTTAGTATTGCAAGTTTTTAATTAAAAGCTAACCTTTGGATTAACAAGGTAAACTATTGTGTTTAATATCAAGGAACAAAACATCCACAAAGAGGTATAGTGGAGAAAACAGTGACACTAGAAAGGATCAAACTTTATTCTTAATCGTCACATACACACAGTACAATGTAGTGACATTCTATTACTGCATTTAACCCATCCTAAGCATTAGGAGCAGTAGACAGCTATACATACAGCGTCCAGGGAGCAACTCGGGGTTCAATGTCTTGCTCAGGGACAAAGTTTGACATGTGGCCGGGTGACCTGGGATTGATCCTTGTGGGGCAACCATTTTGCCTCCGGGACACAAGCCGGCCACAAGCTGGGTCACACACACGGAGCAAAGTTTAAACTGGTCTGAGAGAAAGAAGAAAGTACGTTTTTTGATCACCAACCATCAGCTCAACCTCACGTTACCATGTTCTTGTGCAACCCCTATGTTATGTGGAGCAACACAACAAACACTATGAAGAATGGAAGGCTCTTTGCCAAGGGTTAGGATTTCGATTTGTATTTAGTCAGCAACTGTTGTGCAGTTTGTGCACTACAATGTTGCATTTAATTCTAGAAGAAATACACATTGAATTAATCCAAAGCTGCTGGAGCATCTGTAGTATGGCACCACTTTTTTATTGAATGACCCATCTTCAGTATTAAGCTTTAAGAAGCAAACATAGATTTTTTTTTTTTTCGTTTTGTTGCAACACTGACACATAATCATTAAGAATTTGTTATGGAAAAAGTTAGCAAACAGCTGGCAGTTTACACATCCAGCATCCAGACATATTCATTTGGAGTCGCGTTTCTGGCCGTCCGAAGATACACATTGAGTATTTATTTTCCTTTTAGCTCAAGTTTGGTCTCCATCAATTCCTGAAGAAGTATTTGTGTCTTCAGCTGCTAAATGCTTCACTATGTTCACAAAATTCTTTTCAAAAATATTGATTAGTGCAGCTTTAAAAATTCAATCATGCCTTATATTTAAAAATAGGTGCAATTACATAAAGCTGGACACCGTATTGTGCATACGCATGCAAAAAAAGTTTTGTCGTGTCCTAAAATAGGATGAGTGCTTTTTTTTTAAAGTGCATATGTATATATGAATAATTTAAAGCTTTGGGCTGACGAGATTTCAAAGGTCTGGTAGAAATAGATGAAAATGCAAAACA
The DNA here is from genome assembly GCA_023631565.1 of Gymnocephalus cernua. Taxonomy (NCBI): domain Eukaryota; kingdom Metazoa; phylum Chordata; class Actinopteri; order Perciformes; family Percidae; genus Gymnocephalus; species Gymnocephalus cernua. Next base: position 19,538,030 of record CM042431.1, read on the forward strand.
AAAATGTAATGAACTCTTGAACATTTGAGGTTGCACAGGGAGGGAGCTGCTGAGACAAGCAGATTGGAGTCTGTGCTCTCCTGCACTGTCAGATGAACGCCTTTCTGGGCATCAAAGACACCTGCAGCAGCAGTGTCTCCAGTGATAAAGATGCCACTCTCCTTGCTTTCCCTCTCTGATTTTAATTACAAATATTTATAAGCAGCTTAACTGCATGGACAGGGGGTTTTCTTTACCAAACGAGGGTGTCGGGGTGTCTGGGTATCAACGCAGCTGTTGGATACGATAAGATTATTTACCATTTTTTGTTGTTTTATTTGTTGTTTTCCTGTTAATTATTCATACTCCCACACGATCATCGACTCCACTTTCTCCTCCTCAATACGTTAAATAGGGGATAACATAGCCTAAGAAAATAAAAAAATAAAAATAATTAATTAATAAATCACACTCAGGATAAACATCCTCTGTGAAAAGCTAGAGGGTAAACTTGTCTCCCTGAAAATTAGACTCTTGTCTCGTGTGTCTTAGACTGAGAGAAGAAGGTTTTTGCATGTCAATTCCTTTAGGATCTTAAACTCCTTACTTAACAACTTTCATATCTTTAGATTTTTCATCTCCCTTTGCACACATTGCATTAGGCATAATGCTGCGTGGCTCAGAAGTGTTCGCCTGACAACAGGTTTACTTTAGGATACCTAATTTCACCAAAGGTTTAGAGCCTGTAATAAGAGAACGAGAGAGACAGGCAGGGAGAAGGGTGGGAGAAAGTAGAGCACACTCGTCTCACACCTCTGTACTCTAACCTCCATGGTACATTATCATCCAAGAGAAGTGTGGAAGTCACCTTGTATGAGGAGAATGTAAAGGGGAGACAGTCGGAGGTGGGTGTGTGAGAGAAAGAGATACAGACAACACGTGTTTTTTCTGTTTCGGTGCACTTCAGAAACTCAAGAAAGCAAAATACATTGTTTTCCAGTGAAACCGGCTAACGGGTTGAAAGAGGTTGGAGGGGAGGGGGAGGGGGGGCATTTATCTTATTTGGTTCAGATCTCGTCTGAATAAGCAGTTCGGCAAACTGTCTGGAAAGTTTCTGTAGGATACTGTTAGAAAGCGCAGCACCTCCGGTAATTCTTTGTTTTTTAATCACTTCATGGATGTCAGGGAGACTATGGCGGCTGAGCCATCAGCTAATAGGAATCATGGTGAAGAGCTTGAACGCCGAGCTAAGTAGTGACAGGAAAGCCCATTGCAGCGCTGAGTGGTGACGTGAAGAAGGTTTATTCTCGTCCCTGTGTTCGGAGCCCCAAATGGGAGTGCAGGAAGGTTTAGTTTGTTTTCAAATCGGAGGTGGACAGTAATTACATTTACACTCATTAGTCGTTCCCCCTTGACTCTGCATGGTCATCAAGGTAATGTATGTGGCCCTTCCTGTTTGGGCGAAAATGGATTTGTGCTGCATTAGCTGATGAGGCAGATAAATTACATTATGTCCCCCCCAATGTGATCTTAATGTCAGTGATTCTGGGATGGATCAGCCTTCTGGACAGGTTCAGACGTGTTAGCATACATTGTTTCACCACTCTCTCTCTTTCTGCAATAACACAGAGTACAGAGACAGGGAGCGGGCTGCTTATCCTTGAAATCCTCATTTCAAAGAACCTGAAAGAGTCACTCAGAAATTCTTTTCAATTCTGACTTCAATTTGTGCCAAACAGGACTATTGATGAGTTGCTACAGAGGCAAAGAAATGATGGTCAGTGAATTACTCGGTAAGGCACAAGGTGTGAATGAGTGGCACAAAAGGTGGAGAAAAGGCTTTTTGGAAAAGAATGAAAAATATAATATCATCATCAGTTTCATCAATTGGTGGGCTGTTGAAACCTCACGTGTCCTCTCGCTATCTATCAGGGAAAATAGATTGAGGTTTGATCTTCTATATTTCTCATATCTAACTAATATTATTTGTCTAGTTTAGTGTGGAAAGCATGTGTCTCAGTCTAACAGAGGTCTCCCAACAGCAATGTCACACACAAAAAAAAGTCCTGTGTAGCCCCTGTGTAGCCATGCAGCTGTACTCTGTGATCTTGAAAATCTCTGAGGAAAAAGAATGAACTATGAGTAACAGCAGCAGCCAACAGTCTTTATCATTTGGCCTGACATTTATCAAGACACTGATCACTGCCATATCTGTCAGAGCTGGGTGTTAGGGGTAATTTGGGGTTGAGCATTAATGCAGACACTTTGACATTATTCAATATTATGTGCAGTATGCTTGTGTGTGTGTATCTGTGGATGTGTATATGGGTACAGTGTTATTGTGTTGTGTGATTAGTGTGCATGTACCCGACAAACGTTACAAAATTGTTAACTTTAATGTCTGTGTTTGCCAGTATAAACTGGTGCCATGTCACATCACAATCAATAGAAATGCACTGTATCCAGTGTGCATACACTGTAATCAGTAGGTATACCATAGTATTATAAAACATAATATGTTTTAATGGCATATTGAAGTACAGTATTACTTCAACATGTCATTATTACTTTATCATGCCATTAACTCAGACTCAAACATTAACTCTTTTTTGTTGAAAAGTGTGTGAAATGAACCTCCAGACTTGGTCCACGTCTAAGTCCAAGACCGAGAACAGTTGAGTTGCAATGTTACCATGTTGTTTTTTCATTTGGCCTGATTCAAACTATTAAAAAAAAACAAATTAAATTAAAAATAATAAAATCATTCAAGGCAATCCTTCGGAGCTAAACATTTGATATAAGGTAAATAATTAGTGGTATAATCATTGCTGTGATGGCATATGACTATAAATTGAAATTTCAACACAAATCCTGGTCATCCTCTAAGTCAAGGTGAGCATGGCGCACATGTCTGTTCTCAGGTTGTTTACACCCCTAGAGATAACAGCAACTCATGATGACTTAACTATTGGTTGCATTGGTTTATGTTATATTTCACAGACTGGACTAGAGCATAAAAACATCATATATATACACATGAGCATTTTTTACATTTGATATTTTTGTGTTTTACAATATTGCAACAAATAAAACTCATCATAGGTTTTACAAAAAAACCTATGATGAGCATTTAAAACAAAATAGCATTGGAATGGCAATGGAATAAAAGGTGCAATGTAGCATACCATTAAACAACTAAAGTAAACCCTCAGAACTGTAGTGTGTGTGTGATAGAGGTCTCCCAACAGCAGTCATTCACCAAAAAAAAAAAGAAGTCATGCATAGACATGCAGCCATATTCTCAAATTAGTGAAATCCAGCAATGAATTACTTTCCACCACAGGCATTCTATAATTAGAGCAAAAAGACTGCTCCTTTCTGGCCCTGCTGCTATCGCAGGTGTGCCCAGAAAGCAGTAATGTTACCGTTTGATTCGTACAAAAATCAGAGATATTTGAGAGTTGTGTGTTCTGCCTGGGCAACCGTAATGTGTTTGGTATCCTCTACTGTTTTGTTTGATTTACATTCTGTTACCTTCAAGGGAAAAGATATGGGGATGAGCAGGAAAAACTAGGCCATTAAAAAAAATGGACTCAGTGCTTAGTCAAGACCTGCGATTGTAGTATGTGAGACGAGACCAGAGTTAGTTTTGATTCAGACCCAAGGTCCTCATGAGAAATATGAGAAATATAATAGCCAAAGCGAATAGTTTAAACCATGCCATACAATTTGCCCACCTGCTTTTATGGGAAATTATTTGCTTTTACTGAACATATTCAGAAAACCCAGGGACGTGCACCGACATTTATGCCCCCCTCCCCATTATTTCCTTATCTTGCTTCTACTGACATGGCCATTTTATAGGAACACTCACCACTTTCATTATGTAGCCGTCTGAACACTGACACTAGTGCTGCCAGTTAACCTTAAGACTGTGGCTGCTCTCAATGATTCTGGTTGAGACAACTATGTTATGATTTGGCACCATAAATAATAGTTATGTATATATACTGTATATATTATAAAGAAGAATTACAACATGACTACAGCCAGTAAAAGTATTTTACTCAACTGGAACTTCTGATATACCTAAAATAATAACTAATTTGCAATGCTATACACGGCACAGACACAATTTACTGTGCATTTATTATGAAATTAAACATGTGTTTTAATGAGTTATTAGCCTACTCCAAAGACAATGCTTCTGATAAAATAGGCCTACTTCACATTAAATGAATAATGTAATGGTGGCTTGACATTATCAAATGCCTCTCTCACAGCTGGTCTGCTGGAAGTGTTAATCCAGCTCTGCAAAGTTGCAGATCTAAGCTGCTTCTTCTTTCTCTCTCTTATTCAGTCGTCTTTGTTGTGAAGGCATACTTAAGCACACTAAACTAACGTTAGGCTATACATTTTATTTTTTTTGTAAATGCAAAGTTTATTACATTAACCAATTGGGCCACTAATTTATCATCTAATAACAAAATAAGGTGACTTTCACTTTCACTAACGTCACATCTGTTTGTTGGTTGAAAACTCACGTAACATAGTGACTGTAAACAACGTATAACCTAGCATGAGTCAAGAGCCCAAACCATCCCATCCCTAAGCCTAAGTCATGTAACGGACGTAACGTAGCTACGTTAGCCTGCTGCTGCAACATAGGTTGTCATTAGCTTTGGTTGATAATGTAGCATTTTACGTTAATATAAGGCAATGCTGTACGACGTGATGCACACGTTACAAGCTGAAGCTGCACTTTATTCAAAGCTCAAGTGGATTTTTTGGTTACTGTTCACAGGGCATTTGTCATAATCTCCATAACTTTAAAAACTCACGTGAATGTGGAAGGGCTTGGCTTTCCCTCTTTCATTTGCACTGCTCCGTGTGAGACTATAAACAAAGTCACGTGACTGGGGGCAGAGGGCTTCACTGAGGGCAAGATTGGATGATATAGCAATTTAATTTGATTTAACTTTAGTAATGATTGGCGTATTATCGGAATAATGCAGCCACCACAGCAACAAAAAGAAAGAAAGAAAGAAAGACAAGTTTATTTAGGCTCTTTTACCAGAGAGAGAATCAGAATCAGAATCAGAATCAGAATCAGAAATACTTTAATAATCCCAGGGGGAAATTATTGAAAACCCATCTACCCTTAAAAACAAGTCAAAATATTGCTAAGTTATGTGAAACTATAAGAGTTTCACCGAGACCCTCAAGGGATTACTATTGGTCCCAGAGCTTTCAGCCACAGGTTTACAGAGCAAAGATGTGTCAATTGGGACCAAACCAATAAAAACAGCTGTTTGGGATAAAGGTAATTCCAAAAGAAAATGAAACATGTAGCCTTAGGTCCTTCCACAATTCCTGAACACGGTATGAGAAGCAGAAAACGTAATTCACCAGGAGGGCCAACTGTAGTAAACAACTCTGTGAAGTAAATACACACCAAGTCAAGATGTCACACGTTCTCAATGAAACACTGTCAATAACAGCACGGAAGCACAAGTGAGCATGCAACTAACATGTACACAACATCAATACTGTGACGTTTGGATCATGGTTACGTTGGATGATGGTAAAATACTCTCACACTGAAATAGATATACAGGATAGCTGTGAATGTGTATTCTACAGCTACACTGTGGAGCTTTACTTATCGCTCTGTGGATCGGTATCCGATGTATGAACTCCAATCCATTTCTGATTCTTTGTTTATTGTTACCCAGAATGGAACATATTCCTGTGACACAAGTGTGAAGCGGCAAAAACAAATATATAAGAGCCACCGATTTTGCAAACTGAAATTAAATAGATTATGTTAATTAGGTGATGCTGCTGCCGGAAACATACATTTAGCATTTATCTGTGTCTTGTCCAGACTTTGAACAGGCCCTGTCTGTAACTCCACTTTTAAGGGATATTGTGCAATAAACAATAAAGGAAACCGTCAAAGGAAAAGCTGTGATGGAGTTTATGTTGTTATTAAAGAAAAAGCTATAGTTCATTACAATCTGGATTTAGTTTTTGGCATAACAATGTAGCCCACTCACCAAAGTAATTGCTGAGATCTTGAAACATGGCAACATCGCTGACAATAGGTCCAACACGGCAATGGATATGAGCAGTAGGATTGGGCATCGAGAACCGGTTCCAACTTGAAATCATTTTAGAAATCATCGTTCATCATCGTTTTTTTTTTTTTTATGGGAATCAAATGGAAAATTTGGTTTTGAATCTGATTTTTGTTTCAACTCCACCCCTCAAAGAATCAGAATTGTAATCAGAATTGTTAAAATCAAAATGACGCCCAACCTTAATGAGCAGTCAGATAATCATGCAGGTTGTAAACAGGACGGTGGTTTGCCATATTGGCTAAAAGAAAATCGGTAAATGCACACCAATTAACCTGTCAAACATATTTTTTTTTCTAATTGTTTTAATAGTATCAACATATTTTCATGTAGGCCTTTTAGCCTCAGTTTGCACTATGCAGCACTTTTGTTTAAAAATAATAGAACCAGTGTTTGGAATAACGCCGTTTAAAAGAACGGCGTTAGGTAACGACGTTATTTTTTCAATAACGAGGTAATCTAACTAATTACTTTTCCCGTCGTTACAACGCCGTTAACGTTACTAGACATAAAATGCGGTGCGTTACTATGCATGGATTGAATAAACTGTAATAATTTGAATGCACCCCGGGCCGGGATCACAGTTATTGAGGAGGCGGGTTAATAACGAGGTAAGCGATTATGATTGGCTAAGGCAGAGTCATGTTTCATGGTAGTAGCCAATCAGAGACAGTGTTACACACATGCCAGCAGCCCAGCACACGCGCAGCGCGCGCCACACACACACACAACAGCTAAACGGAGATTCAACGGAGCAACAGAGATGGCTAGTCAGGAGGAGCAAGAAAAGTTGGCATTTTCAAGGTAGAGGTTTGAACTAAACACACTTTTTTGTTGTTTAAAGGTTTACTATTGTTGTGAACATTACAAAACACTTGGAAGTACAGGTTGCTTACTTGACCAGTTGTCTCAGGTTGAGAGAGTTTGATTTAATTCGCTAGAATTAAATGCACTTTATATTGTGTAACTTTTTACTTTTCTTACGAAGATAATTTGAAGTGCAGGATAAACCTCTGGCTGTCTATTGACGTGCAATAAATATTGAAAGTTATGTACAAACACCGGTCTGTTCTACTCATTTTAGTTGTGAAAACTGCAAAAAAAAAAAAATAATTCTTTTACATGTAAGCAACTTTTTTTTTAACAGTAACGCAAATAGTTACTTTCCCTGGTAACGAGTTACTTTTATTATAGAGTAATTCAGTTACTAACTCAGTTACTTTTTGGAACAGGTAGTGAGTAACTATAACTAATTACTTTTTTTAAAGTAACGTTCCCAACACTGAATATAACTAATCAGGCTGTGACTTGTGTCTGCAGGATACAGATCAGGATTGACGGCAGAAAGAATCTGCACATGCCAGATCAATTGATTACGCAACATCACATTTTTCTGCAAATATAACTGTCAAAGTGTGTCTGAATAGAACATACCATCAATTACATTAACTATAGAATGTCACAGAGTGACACTATTTGTGCCTCCCACAAAAGTACAACAATAAGTTAATTATACAGATGTCACTCCTAACCCACTCGCATGTTGTGTTTTGAATGTTTGCTGTCATCACATATAACATAATTGCTCACAATAAGTACAGAAAATTATGGACTAAAATTGACAGTGAGTCACAATGATGATGAGAAGACTGGGACATATTTGCAACAGAACAGGGAAGTCTGACCAGAACCTGCTGAGTGTAACAAACAACAGATCAATCTATGAGCAACTTTATCATACGCTTGAGTGGTTTTTTAGAAATTTTCATTGTGTGTGTATGTATGTGTGAGAGAGCAAGATTTCAACAAGTCCTCCAAATTAAACAGTAACATTATTTCATTTTGTCCTATAGACTGACACATATGATCATTTTCTGATGTGACGCCCCCACAGACAGGATGACAGTGTTTGTTGGTGCCTTCTAAAAAAAATACAAATCACTATTGATCGCTATTGGGAAAATACAGTTGTTTGATCATCTTGAGTCGATTAGGCTATAGGGAGAGCTCACCCCAAAATCAAAAAATACTAGTGCTAAATATTTAATCGCGATTGAATTAATTTAATAGTTAGATTAGATTAGATAGATTAATGTCATAGTTAACTCACGATTAATCGCAATTAATTGCACATTTTTATCTATTCAAAATGTCCCTTGATTTCTTTTTGTCCCATTATTTTTTCTCGTTTTAATGTTCTTAACATGGAAAAGTGGATCTGCTTGCTTTGTGCAAAGGTTTTTTTTTTTTATTGAAAACAACATTGGCATATACGTAATGTTCAATTTCACACTAACATTCACACTTGGAGCTAATAATCTTTCACACAATGTAACACTGTTACCTCCATTTTCCATTGCAGATAGTACTACCTCATGCCTGAGGCGAGCGTGGCTCGTCGTCATAGCGACTATGGTTTCCCCTGACTCATTTCCTGGTTGTCCTTCTCCATAAACAACGTAAAATCAAGGAGAGGGGTAACTTTTCCTGCTCCAGGTTTCCCATCGTGGTCAGAAAGAACAGGGGAGACACTTTGTTTCTCTCACTATGACTGTAGAGTCACTACTCGCTCCGAAGCTATTCGCCGTGACGAGCCTACAGTACTAACAAAACAAAAGTGTGTGCGGCCGGCCACGCCAAGACCCGCCCTTCAATCACTACTATTGGTCAGGCGTCCAAGGTAATGTAACCCCATTTGTTCAGGTCCTATCCCCTGACCAATCCGCTATCCTAACCTTAACCACTCGAGGTGAAATGCCTAACCCCAACCACTCGAGCTGCTTCGTAGGGCGGGACATGGCGTGGCCATAGTGGGATTCGTAATTTTGCCGGCCGTGTCTGTTTTGTTTCCGGTCTAGCTAGATCCGAAAGAACGTTAATCGTGCGATAAAAAAATTGTCGCCGTTAAAATGGGTTTGCATTAATGCCGGTAATAACGCGTTTAACTGACAGCACTAAAAAATGCATATTTGTCCTCCTACCTGTAGTGCTACTTATCAGTCTAGATTATTTTGATGTAAGTTGCCCAGTGTTGGAGATATCGTCCATAGAGATATCTGCCTTTTCTCGAATATAATGAAACTAGATGGCACTCGGCTTGTGGTGCTCAAAGCGCCAAAAAAATACATTTGAAAAACTCTTTCCAGAAATCATGACCTGGTTACTCATAATAATCCACAGCCCTGGTTGCAAGCAGTTTCATGAGGGAACTATTTTTTGTTTTACTGAACTACACCCGCCGACTGTCTGAGGCTTGTGCTTATTAGTGAGTTGAACAGATCGATACTACCAGCTCACCGTTGAGTAGGACGGCATTAACCTTTAAATTTCACGCTGACACGAGCATGAGCCTCTCCTCCATCATCAGGCTGTGACTTGTTTAAATATAACTGTCTAAGTGTGTCTGAATAGAACATACCATCAATTCATTTGTGACTCCTATAGAATAAAAATAATTTTAAAAAGTACATCATTTATTTGGAGAAAGAAAAATAATTATCATTAAGCTTATAAATAAGAAAGGAAGCATGGCAAATGTAGAGGATCTAAAATTATTGATTTGTCAAGTCCTTTTGAGAATTGAGCACTGATGATATCTCAAACTGAAGCCCAGAAAATACCTCCAGCACTGTACACACTGGACTCTGGGTGGATGTCTTGCAGAAAATGGACAGAAAAGATCAGAAAAGTCCCTTTTTCTTTCAAGTATTCTTTTCTGCTCTCTCCTCCTTGTCGAGCTCCAGCCAGAGGAGGAAAGTGGCTAGTGCACACAGGAGGGCTGTAATGTGGTTTCAGTGTCTGGGCCCCTGTGGTACATTACCCTTAGGTGGAAAACCTCTCAGACTGTGTTGGCACATCACTACTCCAATTATCAACAGCAGGAGTGCCCTTTCATTTCTATTACATTTTTCTTCCTTTCTTCTTACTGGACCCTTTTTCTGCTATGCCTGCGCTCCCATCTCTGCCCCGGACTCCTTCACCCTCAACACTTTTTTTCTAATCTTCTGCCTCAACTATCATAGCTTTCTTTCTGCATTGAAGTACTTACTTTACTCGGCCCGGCCAGGATTCGGCCAGGAAACACCACTCTAAATTGACGCATATTGGACTCTGGAGATGATGAGACAGGATAGGATGTGATGATTCAACTCATCTGTCGCAGAGTATCACTAAAGCACTGCAATCCACAAGAGAACTGGACTACCACATTCAAGTTAGGAGTCTCTAATCAGAAGACCAGTCGTATTGATTTCCGACTTCCTACTTTCACATCACAGGCCTCTTCCTCTTCTATTCCCTTGCTTTTTCATTGATTCATCTTTTTGTTTCTTTCGTCTTTCATTCCAGTTACTTTTTACAGTTAAGTTTTTCTCACTTCTCTCTGCTCGTCACCTGTGCTGTAACTTTCTATCTTATATGTATTTAATCTAACATTTTATAACATGTCTGTAAATTGATTAGTGGAACATAGTAAAGTAATGGCTGATTCTGAATCACCATTGTTAGATTATTTGCTAAATCATAGATAGTTGTAGAGACTATTCATCTATTACAATTACCTTAATTAAAGATTCAAACATATGAAGTGTGGAATTTCAAGACACTTGCATTGATGATTTCATATGTAGGCGAGTAAGATTTTGCACTGATGTGAGTGGGACATTTTTTTCTGGGTAGCAAGGTAATGAATGCACTGTTTGGCAGCTATACAAATCAGGCATCTAGTTCACTTTTTTTTAAAGCTTTATTTATCCAGGTAAGTCGATTGAGAACAAATTCTCATTTGCAACGACGACCTGTCACATTCACAGTTCCACATTCATACCTGGAAGCTGCCCAGTACAACCACAGTCTGACCTGCTGGCCACTGAGCAGCTCCACTGGAGCAGTCGGGGTTAAGGGCCTTGCTCAACGGAAGCTCAGTGGTGGTAATGAGGGAGAGGTTTTCTGCTCCACCAAATCAGATAGATAGTCATATTTGATGGAAATACTTGCAGATTCTAGTAAGTGATTTATTAAAGCATCCCTTGGTGTGACGAGAGCCACCGTCCCCAGAATGACCTCTTGATACCTGAGACATTTGCTTCTATAACCACGATTTCAATAAACACAGCCAAGCTACTTGGGTGGAATGTGAGGTCCCTAGAGGATGAACTTTACACTTTATGTTTTTGATAAAGTCATCAAGACGGAGTAACACTATAATGATTAAAAAAGCTCATATGATAATATGATGTTATCGAACAAATAGTTTGACACTTTGCTTATCTGCTTTCTTGCAGAGAGCTTGATGAGAAGATTAATACCAGGCGGTGGTTAGCTTAGCATTAAGACCTGAAGCAGGGGGAAACAGCTAGCTTGAGTCTGTCTATTCAAACATATAATTAACTTGTATCTTGTTGGTTTAATTTATGCACGGACAGATATACATTTTGACTAATAACGGTTCATCCTTTTTTAATAAGGGTATAATTCCATAATTAGTGAATACAACTTTGTGAACACATCAAAGTCGTGTGAAGTAAACATTGGTAGAAAGAAAATGACAAATGAATAAAATAACATTCCTGGAGGATACTAATTTAAGTTTACTTTCTCCTTTCTTGTATAAACATTTCATCACAGAAATTCAAGTGAGTTTCAAGTGTAGTTTGCTAGATGACAAAACTACACACAATTCACAATTAGTCACAGTCCACAATTAAAACGTATAATGGATGATTTTCCCGAATTTTAGAAAAGAACCGTCCTCTCCACTTTTTGAAAAAATGCACATGCGCAACACTCTACCTGCTCCCGAGAGGGAACGCCTATTAAACGTGTGCACGAGAGAGCATGCACAAGCCTAGTTCTCCTCGTGCACACTCTGTTTACAAGTTGCTGTCGGCATGGCTCTACAAGCCTACTTTCCAAAAGAAGATTTGCACTTTTTCCACTATGTCAGACTCGCCACCGGTAAGTGGAAATCTATTTACGACAAGCATCTCTATAGCTAACTTTAGCATGCTACAGGCCAACAAACAAGCTATCGCCGAGAGCGGGGAGACAGCAGTCGGAGGCTTTTATATACTGTAGGCTGTACGACGGCCTTACGTAAACATATCCCAGAATGATTGACAACTAGGAGGACCAAAAGCCTTGATGATCCACCCGGAAAATGAAAATCCTCCACTATAACTTTAAGAGACATACATTCTATATATATATATATATATATATATATATATATATATATATATATATATATATATATATATATATATATATACACGCTATTTTTTCTCAGATCGATTAATCAAAATTAACTCGTTATTTTGACAGCCCTAATAAGAACGTTTACTTCCTTCCGTATTTTCCTCCACAAACAATGATAAAAACTAAAAACACTAAGGCCAAAATTACAATAACAGTAAAGTAAGACAATCAAAATGCTGTCTAATAAAAAACAGAAAAAAATAATAAAACAAAGATTAAAATAACAAATTGAGTCAGCTGGTGTAGAATTCTAATTGCCACTGGCAGTCTCTGTGCTACAGGGACACAAAGACTTGCATTAATGTGCATTTGTTTAAATAGCATTGACATCGACAACCAGTCCTGACAAAATAGTTTTCCTTGGCTGTAGCAACGCTCCTTATAGGGATTATAAACAACTCTCTCGGCCCGAGCGGACTTCAAGGCTTTTCCGATTGTGGCGTGGAAGCGGCAATACAAGGGACCTCGGTCTGGAATACATTTTACGAGTATGAAATTACATATTTAAAGGGATACTTCACCGATTTAGCATTCAGCTTTGTATCAGTAGAAACCTGGTAGTATTTCTGAATGACCGTGCGTCCCTCCCTCATATCCCCCTGAGACAGGAGATATCTGCATTGGGGGGTCTGGAAAAAAATCTTCCGATGACGTAAAATGACGATTTTTGCGTCATCGGAAGATTTTTTGGCCAAAGCAAAAGACTACAGACAGTAGTAGGACCTACTTCCGCATGTTTTAAACCCGCCCATCGCCCGAAGCGAGCCGATCTCAGCAAAAAAAACGAAAAAAACGAAATGTCAGCCATCTTGAATCCTCGCTAAACAGGGCTCTCTCTCATGGATGTATTAAGAGAACTTCTCAGCAGCACCGCACGTGTACCACCAATATAAAGGGAACGTTATTACAGACGGAATAATCGGCCCACTACGAGAGCTTCGCCTGCCACGGAGACCAGCGGTCTCGCTCGTACCCCGAGCCGGGTAGGGGACATCCACGTCGGCTAGGTGGGAAGCTAACGCTAGCCGGCCACCTGTCCCATCAATCCTGCTTGCAAGTGTCCGTTCCTTAAACAACAAACTGGACTACATCCAACTTCAACGATGCTCCCAACGCAAATTCAGAGACTGTGTTTTTTGCTTTCGTGGAAACATGGCTGAACAACAATGAACCGGACTGTCCAGCTACCAGGCCTGCTAGTCCTCCGACGATCCGAGCTAGAGGTGCTCTGTATGAAGGTGGGCTGTGTTAACATGGACTGGTGCAGAAATGGGGTGATTTGTATTCAACCAACTGCTAACCGCTGGAGTTTGTGACTGTTACATGGCAACCATTCGACATTCCACGCTAATTCACGGCTGTGTTTATACTCGGTGTTTACAGCCCACCAAGCCTAATGCTGGTAGGCTTAGCTGAACTTTACGGAGCCTATAATGTGTATGTGCACTAAAGGTAGCCTGTTTCGTATGTCGTTTTTATATAATGTCGTTTTTATATATTTTAAATGTGTAACACCACTTGAGCCACGATGAAACGTTGTTTTGTGTATATGGTTGAAATAACAATAAAACACATTGAGTTGAGTCGAATGCCTCACTGTCTGTCTGTCAAGCGGTAGGCGTGGCTTGGGAGTGGACTCAAAGCAGTGAAGCGAAGTGCATTCTGGGATTTGGTGTCTTTCATCCATATGAGCCAAAAACACATTTTCTGGCTTTTCTCGGCCTAGAAGGCACCAATTAAATTTTTTTTTTCACATTTCTGCTACATAAGTGACCCAATTTAAAGATATATTCAGCTTTCCAGCGGTGAAGTATCCCTTTAAACAAAACAAACAACGCTATCACAACCTGACCGGAGCACGCTACATAGCCTACCTCACATAGCCTGGTTGACACCAGACCCTTCTCAGTTGTAACTGAGAGTTAGTCTGGGCAAGGTTCATTCACAGCCCATTTCCAAAGGGGCGTCACCAACACACGCCGCTCAAATGCCTCTGGGCGTAATTGGATAGTCCTTCAACCAATCAGACCAACGATCCGGGAGACGTAGCAGCGACAGCGGCATCAACGGGTTGCTGCATTTCGGTGGCCGTCATGTTGAATGTAAACAAAAAGCTGCTTGCCGTCGCTGAGCTATCGTCATCGTGTAAAGCCCGCCTCAACGGTTGTGATTGGTGCCTAGATTTGGAAAAATTGGAAATTTGCCGGAAGTTCGTCAGATTTTTCCCAGGCTATACCTCACAGGGAGAAACGGGAAATGGTGCAGAGCGAATTTATGGGGTTTACTACCGGTCTTTATTACAGAGGGGACTGATCTGGAGACTCACAGCATTGGTTTGTCATAAGGGAACAGGTGACCGAGTGAGCGTGACAAGGTGGAATTTACCTGCTGGTTACATTTGCATTACAAATATGTCAAAGTGTGTCTGCTCCAGTGCTCCAGTCCCAGTCATCATCCAACAAAACACACGTTGTCCTCTGCCCTAAAGGAAACAATACCAAGTGCTCTGTATTGTTAAACAAACACAATTCATAATTTTACCAATGACTGCATGCTGTGAGCAGTGAGTGATACAATAATAAACTCCTTATAGCTGTGTAACTAAAAGACGTGATTCATCATTTTGTTGATCCTACTATATTTCTCTTTACTTGCCCGCTGGGGAGACTTTGTCTTCCCATTATAATTAGCATCAAGGCTCCCTCTGTCTAGAAGCCAGCCAGCAAGGGCACTCAGGGATGGTTGAGTCAATATGTCTTCTCTGCACTTTTTAATACAGAAGTGCAGACTGACTGACAAGTCATTTCAACAGGGCTTGGTTCCCAGATCCCCATCCCTACTCACAGTGGAGTCTCTTTTGGAGGTAAGTGACACAAAGCAGCTGCTTCAACTTACCTTCAACACATTTTCAAGGACTGAGAGAAACTTACAAAACCTGAAGAATAAAAAGAAACAAAAAAACATGCACCCATTGACAGCTAAAATAGTTTAAAATAGCTGTAAATGGATGTAGATGTGAAATATTATAGATTGTAATTTCGTACGAATTATCCCACCAGTAAAAAAAGATATCTTTGGGAACTCTTGACAGGTGGAACATGACAGTGTTGCCATTCAATTTAAGCAATGCGTGTCAAGACTTAGACACATACGACACTGGAGGACTCAAATGTACGACCCAGAGACACGGTTGAAAGTTCAAATAATATAAAATCTTTACTTGCAAAAATGTACAAACAAAAAGCGCTCACAAGGAGGATATAACAGTCAAACTTAAAGCTGTGCAAAACCTGGCTGCTGCGATGACCTGACTGACGTGGAGACATAACAAGACAAACGGGCACTAGACAAGCGGAGACAAGGGCTGTGTCTCAAACCGCCTACTTCGGTCAGTACACTGCTAATGTACACTGACCACTTACTGCTGTAGTGCCCACTGTCGATGGTTAGTATTGTCCCAAATGGAACACTTATGATAAAGCACTTACCGGAAATGACGAGCGGTCGGCTCGGCTCGCCGCCTCTCAAAATCTGATGAAAATCTTCTAAACTGACCTTAGTTGATCTGAAATGAAGACAGATTCAGCAACTGCACGGCCTATTTCTCGCTTAAAATGTCTTCAGAAACACGTTTCGGTGAACTATTTTCGTAAAATTCGAGATCGTATTCCAAACGAGCCGCCATCTGGCCGCCATTAAGCTCGGATGTAAAATCTGCGAGAGCTAATATGCACGTGACGCGTTCGTCCAATCAGCTGCCGGTCGACGTCCCTGGCCCCTCCCCTTTCCGCTTTGTAGTCAAGATGGCGCAGGTTTAGTGTGCGTAGTGTCCATCGTTCTACACTGAACTTTTTGACTTTTTTTAGGGGGTCATCCGGGTACTTTCAGTGCACTGACTTTTTCGTTATCTACACTATATACTTAAAACTAAGTGCGTGAAGTGTGCAAGTAGGCGATTTGAGACACAGCCAAGGACTATTTATACCAAAGGTAAGGGACACCAGGTGAAAACTATCAGGGGCGGGGTAGGTAATCAAACTGGCAGGAAATCACACAAAGGGAGGAAGTCAGGGTCTGAAACGAGAGGAAAAGGTGAATACAAAATAAAACAGGAAATGCTCAACAAGACAAGACATGAATGACAAAACTTAACAAACTTGACGAGACATAACAATGAGTAAAATAGTTTGAAAATGCTGAACATGTGCCAGAGAAATAAAATATATGATGACTGAACAAAAACAAAAACTTTCCAGACTGCTTCAACTGAGCTTGACCAAATGTAAAAATGTATTCTGCGCTGTTTTTTTGTTTCATACACTAATTGAGTGTACAATAGCACATAACTCTGAACCTGAAAGCTAAAAAATAATATTGCTTGCAAAACCTTTTTAAAAGTCAAAAGTCTGTGAATTGCAGCAGATCAACCCTATCTCCTACAAAAATACTTCATGTAGCCTACACTTGGGCATTAGAATCGTAATTCCTCCCTGGATTATGTTCGCAGACAATGTTTTATCCGGTAGGTGCAACATTCCTATACTGAATAGAGGGAGGAATTTTGAGACAGGATGGAGGATTTAGCTTGTAGCTCAAAGCACAGCCTCACAGAGCTGCTGACACAGCTGTGTAGTCTTTTCTTCTTAATTTTGTAGAAACATTCACTCTAAAGGTTTCCTTGTTTTTACATTACTATATTTATTTAGCTAACGTGTTTGTTTGTAAGTGACTTACAATAGGGGCATTCAACAATGTAAATATGACCCAAAAATCGCAAGAATCATGCAAGTACATCAACTTCATCATATAATAAAGTGCTACATTCCTCCTAAATTGACAAATCTGCTGCATCAGGCAGTGTTACCTTTCACACAAAACATGTTCGCTATAGCAAATTTAGAAACTTAGGTTGTTCAGCAAGTACGGTGTAAAACTGTACTAGATATAATGGAGACAGTATCTATCGTATCTAAATGGTCATTTAAAAAATAAAGACATCTTAGCGTCTGGTCCATCAATAGTGAGAAAATCTTTAACTTATGCAATTTTGTGTTTTTTTGTTTCCTGTATGGATTTAGTAAGGGAAACCGTTATCACTACTAAAATACAGGTAAGATACAAATACAAGGCATACAAAAAATTAAAAATAAGATTGAAGCAGAATCCATCCTTTATCATCAACAGAACTTTCAACGATTTAAAAAGCGTGTCTATGATGTCACAGTAGCCAAGGTGTTATCAAAAATCAAAAATGGCTCTACCCCAGTGATATGAAATTCGGAAAAAGTACCCAAGCCTTGTTTCTCCGCCACCTTTACAAAGATGAGGGTTCAGATAATCACTCCAAAATTTAGAAGCGAAATGTTAGAAGTGATTGAAACTGAACACTTTGCCCTTTAGGAGACGAATGAGTCCATATCACACGAGAAAAAGCAGCTTACGTTTTTTTCAATGCCACCATTAGTGACAGAGTTATTTTGTAGAAGTCGCCATTAATGTTGCCACACCCTGCATATTTCAGCTATCCTGCATGCACTCTGTGCAGTCTTGGTGCTGTGCTGGGACTCCTCATGCAGCTACGGTGGTGGCCTCCCCCCCTTCTCTGTTTTTTGTACATCCTGCCACTGTAATGTATCTGAGAGTACAATCAAAATAAATAACTCAAGCATGCGACTTCACAGAGCTGAGTAAAGGGAAAGTGTGGGTATAAAGGATGGATTGGTGTAGTTGTTCAAAGGTAGCCCAAAGTGGAGCAGCATTCCCCCCCCCTGAAGGTTACAGAACAACAAGATTAAAGAGGTGTCAGTTTGTAGCCTTAAATGTTTGGCATCTCTGTGGAGAAAATGAGGGAGTGACCGGGAGAGGAAACGGGAGCATTCGTGAGGGATAGTTGAAGAGGAGGAACAATGGAGTGAAACGTGAGAGAGATATTGGGGGAGTTTGGTGAGACATTTAGGAGGAGACGACAGTGTGATGATGGGTGAAGAGGCAAGTGATGGATGAGACAGTGAGAGAGAGGGGGAAGCAGAAAGGACGGGGGAGAGCAATTGTGCTGTTCTTGACACCTCCACAGAAAACACCTTGGCAAGCTGTCAATCAGACAGACTCGCTTGATTGATTTCCTCCACTTTTCAATCAGCATTTCACTTTACGTCCCTCTCTTCCTGCAGAATGCCAACGTTCTGCTTCTGTTACGTCCTTTATGCTGCACACCAGTGCCAAGTGGTGACTGTCACATCAGTTGTCTTGAAGCAGCAACATAAATTAGGTTAGAAATGAGAAATATGGTCTTGTTAATGTCACCTCTGAAAAACTAATCAGGGAAAAATTATTGTTTTTACATAGGGTATGTTCAATCTGGGAAATACTGTAATGGGACATTCAAACTCCCCTGCTGCAGCTTACTAGCAGGAGGGTCTTCAGAGCATTTGGTGATAACTATATTCAGAATTATTACACCGCTTGGCTCAATACTTGATTCTGATAAGTCAATCGCGGCATTCTGCGGTCTGCTATTTCTGTATGACCCTTGCTAAGTATAACTAACCTAACGCCATGGACGGAGCTCTGATCATAGACACTGGTGGACCATTTTTAAATCCACCCTCAGAGTGGAGGAAACAGGGATCACTCGCAGCACTATTGGCAACAGTGCAAACAGAGCATTAGTTATATATATATATATATCATGGTTAGCTCACTCAACAAGGCGACCTGGATTCCTCCATAAAGCGGTGCTCATCAGCGGTAAAGGTTGACCATTCCGACCGGGACGCAGGCATTATCAGCGGGTAACCTCTGTATGAGTAGCCATGTGATAAGCGAGATAATGTAGAGCGAGTCGGTCATTATCACAAATTGAAGCCTTTCAGGCTGATTCAAGACATCATCACCCTGTTGGGGTTCTTATTTGCAGTAATGGCTCGCTCTTCATTATCCCTTACATAAGATATAAAATGACTCAAGAAAAATTCCAATGAACAATTAAGGAACAAATTAGGAACTGCCGGATAATTAATGTACCACTAATATGTAGTTGCTAAACGTGAACGCTTGGGTGTGGTATCATTGCCTTTCCAACAGCTAAATAGGTCTAGCACTACTAGCCTGGTCCGTACTCCCATATTTACTTAATGCTTTGTGTATGCTTTTAGCTCTGTTTTGGTCTCGACAGACTTCTGAGGGAAATATCTGATTATTTAGCAGTTTAATGCTTAGCTATGTTCAACTAGCCTCGTGAGACCATCCTGATCTCGCGAGCTCCAGTTTTCTGCTCGCAGATCAGTCTGGCATCTTGAGGCAGAGAAAATTTGCCAAACGACCGGGCAATCAGCGTTGGTTTTGAGGCGGGTTTAGGTGTGATGCAATGAGAAGCTCGCGAGATCAGGATGGTCTCATGAGGCTCAGCAAGCGGAAGCAACTCATGCAAATCTGACCTGATCTAAACACGTTTTCAGACAGCGGTAGCCCTGATTCTGTTAGCCGCTCGCTAATGCTGTTTTCTCTTGGATCCTTCTTTTGGAATATGGACCGGGAACCTGAAATGGGGCCTTTTATTCCTAAATGCTCGTTACACAAACGCCAAATATCCTTTACCGACATGTTGCTTGCTTGCTGAGCTAACGAGCTATGCTTTGCCTGCAGCAGCAGGGGGAGCCTGGGGTCGTCGTTGCTGTGTTGGTACGTCATACGCTTCGTTGATCTGATTGGTTGATTTGGTCCGTCTATCACCAACATAGCTGGTGATAGACGGATGGTTTATCCAATCAGCTAACCAGTATTTTCGCCCCTTCCCAAACGTTCTCCAATGGAAAGTTCCCAGATGGATATGCTGAGCAAATGTGAAGCAATCCATCTGGCGGAGTCAGGTTAATGTTCAACAGCTAGTTGCTAAATTTGTCTGTTAGCCGTTTGGTACTGGTAGTGGCTTTATCCAAGCTTGTTGGCGAAGAACAGCTGCCCGCTGCATCTGGATCAACACAAGATGAGAGTCCTGAGCCAAAACATTAAAGTTACAGTCCGTAAAATCAAACAATGAACTGAAAGACGCAAACCTCTGAGACGTAGAGCTGAGGGGAACTGCAGAATCAAGCTACTTTTTTACTTTGGTGGTTACATAAATAATCACTATGATCCACCATCATAGTGAAATATGGTAGTGATTTATTTATATATAATAAGTAATTAACGTGTAGTATTAGTTCTGTGCCACTTGGCCTAACCAGACTTCACTTGTTCAGAAAGTGGTCAATATGTAAATTCATATATAATTAAGACTCATTACATATTGGGTCATTTACAAAGTATCTTGAAGTTTGCTCTCAATTGACCTGCTGCATAGCACTCCATCGAGAGTGCAAATACAACCAAACTAGACCCATAATACCGCTAAATAATGTTTGCATAATATACATTTCACAATATCATGCACAAAATATACTACTGAGCAACATCACGGCATGTATTGCTATGACAAGATGACAGTCACCTCCTTTTGATAGCTCATAGCACAAGCAGATTGTACAGTAAGTGCACCTGCTTTGCCTCTGCAAATAAACATACAGGAGAGCAAACTTATAAATCAGAGGGCACAAAAACAATGAGCAGAGTAACCTTTTCACTGCAATCTAAAAGGTTAACAAGCAGGCAATAAAGCCTGGGGCAAAGCCACTAGGCTCATTTGGAGAGCAACGAAAGCATGTGGTGTGTTGCAGCGACACACCTGCTATACTGTATACCTAAAAAAAGCTCTGCAAAACTTCATCGCTGCCAGTCTATGTCTCAGTTCCTCCTCCTCATACTCAACTTGTTCTAATCTTGCATCACAACAGTATTTCTGAGACTGTGGATTTTCTAAGGAATAATAGTCTTTAATCTTTAAATGTGTCATTTCATTTGAATTTATGCAGATTACTGTTTATTGCAGCAGTGGGACTCAATGCCCCTGGCTGTGTCCACTTTGCATTTGTGCAGCTGACTCAGACGGTGGGCAAATCTCCTGTGGTAAAAAAAAAAAGTGAGCGTGGACACTGGAGGTGTGTCTGAGAGACAGAGCCTATTGATTTCCATGCGGATGGATGAATAGATCAAATGCTTTTGCTTTTTCCTCCTCTATTCCCCCAGCATCCGTGAAGGCCAAGGCCAATCAAATAGTCACCAATTGTTGTATGTATGCTAAAAAAAAAAAGAAGAGTGATGCATAGAGAAAACTGAGAAAATACATGCATGCGTTGAAAAAAAACAATGGAAACAGAAAAGGTGCCAGCAGAGAAAGCGGAAAATTATTTGAGATGTGAAATTTGCCCCTCCGCCAGCCGCAACAACATAATAAGGTGATAAAATCCGACAGCTTTGCTTGTTACTTTAGCTATGACATCCATCCATCATTCAGCATGCATCTTCACAGCTTAGCGACGTGTCAATCACGCTATCCTTCTCACATCCCACCAGTTCCAAGACTGTCCAGAAAATGAAATCAATTATCTTACCAGCCCTTTTCTTTCCCCCGAGCTCTTGACCCTGTTGCTTTTTAGCATTTACCATGAATATGAAATTGATGTAGATTGCATTCCTGATTACAGAACTGCCGTCTTCCTTTTGCAATGTGAATAGTAGGTAGATGTAATCGGGGCCCGGTGGCAAAGGGTTCCTTATTTAGTTTGTGAGTGAAGATAGAAGCAGGGAAATGAAAAACCCTGTCTCATTTCCTGTCTGCTACAGCCGCTATGAGGTTTCAAAGCGCATAATGTTACTCTGGTGATACATATCGCTCAGCCCTTGGACTTCAACCGTAAACCAAACATAAAATTGCTTTTTTCACTTCCTCTATAGGCCACGGTGAAGGCCTGTGCTAAAGAGGGCTGGTGAAGGGGGCCCATTATGCAAGGAGCATTGCATTTCACGATTTCCTTTTGTCCTTAGCGTGGTGGCCAGGCCTAGAAGTCTCATTCACCAGGGTCACACTGATAGCCATGACTCCAGGCCTAATTAGTCCAGAGGAAATATAGTAGCATTTATTGCATTTTATATCCTGTCTGCAACAGATACAGGCTTCATAAATATTGTAAGTTCAAGATAGCCAGAAGGTTATTAAAAATGAAAGGAATGGTTGACCTCCAAACACACCATACATTTCCTCTTGTTGTGCCTTGCACTGCGCCTGCATGTGGCCTCCCAGGGAAGAGAGGGATGAGTGGACCTAGAGGAGCCTCAGCATCATGTCAAGGATCCCTCGCTTCTCATTTTGCTCCAACAGAACTAAGTGTTGATTGTCCTGAGCCTGCAGAGAGCCACCAGGGAGAAAGGCCAAAGATTAATGCTGACAAGTCAGCCCCCACTTGTGAAGAAAAAACATGTCACAAACATACATTAGTGTCACATTAGGCCGACTCCCTGGTATGGGAGAAGACAATGCTGAATTGCTAAATTTTAAGGCTGCTGTTTTGTATTGCAGCAGGTTACTGGATGTCTTGTGTTATTGGGCAGGAACACAGCCAAGTCACACTTGCAGTCATTTAATTTCCACATGAATGACAGTACATGACATCATGGGACAGTCACCAGAGTAGAAATGAGGGGGTATTGAATTACCTTGCATGGCAGCTGGATTATCATAGTATCACACCACACAAACATTCATCTTGTCAGGCTTTGTCAGGTAATGTGTTTGTGTCTGAACTACCAGCTTACTGAACCAATCAGCGTCCGGTGAGGAGCTACTGGCAGCTTCGGGTGTAGTTGAGATGTGTGTGATGGCCACAACTGTTCATTCGAAATAACAATAGCGGATGTGATAGACAAACGTTTCATCCAATCATCTGCCAGGTATTCCAGTATACCAGTTTCCAATGACGGCTTCTCAGATGGCTCTATGTTAAACCATCTGGTGCGTCAGGTTAGTTATTTAAAACTATATATATATATATATATATATATATATATATATATATATATGATATATAGGAAACTGCAGAGGAGCACATAAACCTAAAATATTTTTGTCCACAAAATGACACAGAATGTGAGTCTAATGATCAGCAGCAGAGGTACCCATGCCATTAGTGTATATTTGTTTGGATCAGTGTGAGATTTCTGGTTAATGTGAATTAGCACAAAGTTGTCTTTGTACAGAGCATCATATGGTTCTGTTTATGGTTGAAAGTGGGTGTGAGGTATGCAGTTACAGCGAGCCAGAGGTTGGGTTAGGTTGTTAGCCTAATTCAATTCTGTGATGGGAGCTGTTTATTTTATTACCGCAGTATATTACCTACTCTCACCTTGTTTCTCAATCTGGGTTTCTACTGTAGATGTTTATGCTGAACTACGATAGTGAACATGGTAAACATTATACTTGCTAATCATCAGTGTCCTAGCTTTGTCATTGTAAGCATGTTAGCATGCTGACATTAGCATTTAGGTCTACCTATAAATGCATATAGTAATTTGGTGGGAAAGGGGTATAGGCCTAGTTCTTGTTTTAACCACATTTCAGTTGAGGAGAATTTTTTTTTTAAAAGATAGTGGTTGTAGCTTTGCCTCCCATCCCTGATATCAAGTGTGCTGTTCTGAAAAGTACAGTCATGCATGGCTGCACAAGGTCAAGAAAAGGTTGTGTCATATGTCATCGCAACAACTGCTGTCTAATCGCCGTTGATCCATGTTAATGACCAAACCTTATGCTTATGCAAAGGTCAAGTTCATTACAGTTAATACAGGCTGCAAAAAACAAAAATCAAAAAGTTCATATCTCATTAAAATCCTACCATATAAATCATCTAGCAATAGCAACAAAAAAAAAACGTTTGGGTTTTCGGAAATGTGCTGAATAAATAACTTCAGCCTGAACTTGAAATACCCTCCCTCTGTTGCTTTTCTGCCATCTCCCTACTGTCCCTGTCGTCGTCACGATTCAAGCAGGTAAAGTAGAGATGTGGAGCAGTACAACCAAATTGAGTTTCCGGCAGCATACATGGAAGTGTAGACCGGCAGTCTGTTTGTCCCCTTAAATCCCACTGATCCGCCACAAAATCTTGCCTCGAACACAGAGGGCTCCGTCTGGGGCCCAAGGCAAGGCCTGACAGGTGGTTCCATCCTGAGTGTTGGCAAGGTGACTGTCTGCCACAAAGGGACAGTGAGGGTAACTACTAAAAATATTACTCTACAGATCCACACATTTCTCTTTCTCTCTCTGTGTATTCATACGATGACATGATGCATTATTCTAATACATTTTCATAACCGCGTCATTGAGTTCCAACATAAATTAGAGCTGCCAGCTCCAAAAGATGTAAATGTGTTTTGAGGGAGAGCTAGTGGAGAGGATATTAAATTGCACAAACCTTCTATGTTCACACACATATCAACCAGAGTTAAATGACGTATCCGTGAATCACAGCCACCATCCATTTATCTAAAGCTTTTGAGTAACATGACAGGCCAGAAAAGTCCACTATGACAATGATGCAAAGCTCACTTACACCAGCGGGGCTTCTCCTCTATTTTGAAAGCTATGAAATGTACTTACAATTGCAGCTTTTTAGACCAATTGCTTGGTTGTATTCCTCTTTTTGTCTAATAAGTGGAAGCAAAGTCGAAGTTCCGCCTTATCAGACTCCCTGCACACTGAGAGTGTGTATGCTCACACATGTATAGGGAGCCTATATGGGTGTCCAGGCCATGTGTCTGAATGTGTGCGTGTGTTCAGTGTTGCAGAAATGTGGTGGTCTGTGTGCAGTCGCCACCATAACTCATTAGTGCAATGGGACCATTGGATGAGCCTCAGTGCCTCAGATGTGGTAACAGTGACACCCACAGGAGGAGAAATAGACCTTCCTGCCAGAGGGAAACAAATTCCCACTACCTCCACTGATTATACCCAGGTTGCAAGCAGTCCATGGAGACATATTGGGCAAGGGTAAAATAACAAAATACAAATGGCACCAATTTTTTATCCCTATCTTAAATAGGCCAGGAGAAAACTTTCTCTGCAGCGAGTATTACAAATGGCATGCTTTGACTGTGCACTCCACAGTTCTGTTTGTACCTTACAGTAGTCTTTCTCTCTCTGCACAAAGCAAATATGTTCTTTCATTTGGCATCAGGGTATCTCTAGAAGAGAGAATTGCCACAGGATGATTCTTGTGATATCTGTCATTGTTTTACATCTGACACATTATATAAATGATCATCATCCATAAAATATTTTGGCTTACAGGGGACAAGTGGGACTGCAGTATATTGGAAGTGTGTTTGCTAACGTAAGCTGGCGCTCAAGGCTGTAAACATGGTAAGCCAGACCCTGAGCTCTGTATCTGGTCCAAAGTAGGAAAAAAAAATGTTCCTCTAAAATTGTAGTTTTGTGCTCTACACTCATGAAATATAAGTTGTTTAATCATTTCAATGTACACATTAGACCTGATTAAATGAGACATGCAACTAATTTAATTATTATTATTTTATTTTGGGGTTGTTTTATTCCCTATAGAAGGCAGCCAGAAATTATACACATGTAAGCTTATAATCAATTAGGTCTATCTAAAGTAGGGAAAAGTAGTAGTACATACTCAAATAGTATACTTTAGGTACAATTCTGAGGTAATTGTACGACATAAGTATTTATCTTGTATGCTACTTTTAAGTCATTACATTTCAGTGGGAAATAATTTACTTTTTACGCCATCATGTTTATTTGATGATTTTGAAAAACTATAAGCATATGAAACGGGATGCATTGCTTGACACTGGAATACTAGAATATTTGAAATTAGCTCCACCTCAAACAGCTACACTGTTAAAATGCCTCTTGCACATTAATACATCAGTAACAATATAATAATGTAACACTAAGTCTGAGTACTTATGATATTTTAGGCACATTTAGCTGACAATATGTGTGTATTTTTGCCTAAGAACAATTCTGAGTGCAAGACTTCTGTAATGGACTATTTGTCATTGTGGTATTGCTATTTTTGCTTAAGTTTAAGGGCTGAATTCTCTTTTTCTTCATCACAAGTGCACCATGGCAGTATTTGTACTTGTTTATTTGTGTTATTTTGTGTTATTATATACATCAACAAAGGATCTGGGATAGCATTAGGCACATAGCAGTAGAGAGAAGATGAAGTAAAGTGAATCATCTGTCACTCTGGTTTCCATCTGCCCGTGAAATAGACAAATTATTCTGTCCTGCGTCCAGGCCTGAAATAACACCAGTCAGGTAACTTACAGTTGCCTCTTCTGTCCTCAGTCTACATGTTTGGGTTCTGTATGTCATCAGAAGCATCACTTTCTTACCTATTACCATGTCCCTGGTCTATTACCCATCTGGCTAAGTGAAAAAAGATATTTAGTTGTTTCCTGTGAATGCCAAATGTTCCCTGTACAATTTCAGCTGCATACTCTCCAGCTGCTGTCTGCTTGGCAGTACATCGAGCTTAACTGGCTAAATGGCCGTGTTGCTTGTTGGGTCAGGGTGGTACATATAGTATTGTGATAGTCCAAGGCCCAGTGTTTCTCAGTGGTAGGAAATGTAGAAAAACATTCCAGCAATTTCAGCCCATCATGGAAATGGTGCTAATTATAACCAAACCCTGCTACTGCATTGCCAGAAAATGAACAACTGTAAAGATGTTTGATTATTTTTCACATATATAATACATCAGTGTTGTTATTGCCTTACACAGTTGTGCTTTTCTACTGCAACTTTATTTTATCATTTCAAATTTTGATGATATGTTTTTGGCATTCATTCACAGTTCAAAATGTTATGTTTGTGTGAGTATGGGTCAATCCTCATCTTGACAGTGGTCCAGAGGGACCAATATACATAATTAAAATATTAAGTAAATTTGATTCTGAGCAGTAAAGGAACAAAGAGTGCTAAACTATGAGCAGCTGTGCCAGATGGAGGCCTTATGTCTATCTTCAGTTTGATTTGCTCTCTCTCAGCCTTATCACCTGGGTGTTACTGTTGGTGCCCCACTAACAGTGCATCTGCAAACAGCAGAGGGGGCAGACAGGGGCTGGGGGTGCCCCTTTTATCTCAATCCTCATCTCTCCTGTCGGGGTAGCACCAACTGAAAGCTGTGGTCATGGCCCTTACTTCTGTGTCACCACAGGCAGCGGCACCACCTGGGGGGAAAATGAGCCTGTGCTTTAGGACCCCTACAGCACTAAAGCCTATTTATCTATGTGAGTCACTTTCTCACCCATTTAAACAAAAACAGTTGCACGCTAATGCACATCAGAGCAACACTGGGATAATATCTTTTATATTAAATAGACAATCAGTGGCATATTCCCCAATAAAATGGGCTGCTTTCATTAGCAGCATGAATTCATAATGTCAGATACACAGATGACCTTCAGCAAGTGTCTTTGTGCAATTCAGATGTAAGTCATACAGAGATATTACACTCAATCATAATACAAAATGTTGCCAAAGAAACACGTCAATGAGGTGCGATTTTCTCACTGCTTTAAAGGTTTAACATAACCCTGAAAAGGTCTTGTCCTTTTGGTCTTGCTCCAAAGTGCCATCCACCAGTTAAATGTGAGGTGACAGGCGCAGATATTAAATATGCATCGCTTCAGACGGAGTACGCAAATGCGAACACATTCTTCTTAATGTTTTAAAGCAAAGTAAACCAACCATTTTCTGCATTGTGAACTCTTGCCAAATCCTGTCACGTAAGCTTAGTTTTTCCGTATAGCAAAAACATTCCATTTATTTTTCCTTTCTCTCCACTCAACAACACAAATACATACTGTATACAGGCAAGCACACTTCCAAGCCCATCAGACAACAGCATCAGAGAGTGAGACGTGAAACTGATGACGCATAACACAGAGCCTTTTCAACCTATAGCCAGCTAAGGGAACAAAACTAAATAAGGCAAATAAGAGTGGTAATAGTCACTGCAGGGTCATTATTATTAAAGAGGCACTAGCACACAGATCTAATCTACATTGAATTAGCTAACACACACAATTTAACATCACCTCCCAGGTTTACAGCCTTTGTAAGCCATTTATTTCTCCAGAAAAGCACAGAGACACAGACTGTAGCGACATGAAATTGATTATAGTGCTGCATGTTCACCCAGGGCTACAAAAACTGAAAAGCTGACAATTGTACCCTGCTAACACCTTCCCCCCTATACCACACACACACACACACACGCGCGCATGCGCACACACACGCACACACACACACACACACACACACATGCATACACTTTAGTTGTTTTATTAAAGACCTTTTTCCCTAGACGTCTAATGAATTTATAGTCCCCACCTAGATTCACTCACCTAAAATCAATTAATTTACCACATATCCATAACATTTAGCAATACATATCTCACATAGAAGGGTAGTGCCATTTATTTTATTCAAAACAGTCATGCATCTATCTGTGTCTGTCCTGCGGGACTGTCCTGCCTCGAGGGACATAAACATCTTTTTTTCTCTTTTTTTTTACTTCTCTTGTACCTCTCTCATTTTGAAGTACCCACTTACTCACTCTTACTTGTTTTCCAGAAAGTGGCAAAGTGAAATGTATCCAGTCTTCACAAAATATGTGGTTTGAGACTTTCTAATCTCATCATTTCAACATAAGCTTTTGTGACTGCCAGGTTTCATTATTGCTATCAGTTGTGCTGTGACATTTTGTCTCTGTCCTCGGCCACTGGCAGTGAGGGTCACTTACAGCTGCGTCAAGTGAGTTGGTGCATCATCATCCTCACCTCGCTGGTAGAACACCCCCAACTACAACATAATAGAATGACAAACAAAGGACAAGTCATCCTGTTTTCTTCTTCTCTTGCCTGTCAGGACACATGAAAGCATTATGTTTGCGGAGAAATGTAAATGTTTTCACCTCAAATCGCTTCAGGTACATCGACGTAGTAACAAATGCCGCCAGAGGACACTTAATTGCATTTAGACAGGCACATGGTGAAATGTGGAAAGACAAAACCATTAAGTCCTTTTCCAGCTTTTCCCATCCTTGTGTTGGATGCTCCACTGGCTCGGCCTGATTTGGAATGACAGCTTCTCTTACCTGCATGCCAAATCCGTTGTTTTCCTTAAGATTAAAATAAGTACAGCATTACACTGCAAATTATTATCTTATTGGTTTTGTTTTGTGAGATCATCAACCGCAATTCAGGAGTGTGACAATCAAATTAGTGGAAATGAAGGCTGACTCGCTGTTCAATTAAAATCAGGCTCCAGTTGCTTCTGAAAGGGTTGCTTGTCAGTGTAATTGAATTGTATCACCAGGAAATCATGCATGGAAATGATAATTTCACAAAGTAATTATTTTACCTTCTCAAAGTCTCAACCAGTGCCAGTGGACATTACAAGTAGTACATTTTATAACCTTTAGGAATGGAAAGTGGCTGAGAGTGCTCGGAGAGCCTGCCAAACACAGCACTTTTGTTTGACGCAATCTGTCTCCCGGCTCCACCCACAGCCCAAGCAAACAGCTCTGTCTCACTAAGAGACAACAAAGGCTTCAGCCAGTACGGCTGCTGTGAGAGAGAATTCCATCAAAATGAAAGGCCTTATTAGTTGTGTCAAATACTGATATTCACCGTGGCAAAGTGCACAGAATACAGATACAGTAGCATTACAGGAGAATACAGCAGGCCATATCAACAGCTCAAGGAAAAGGGCCCCAGACAATAACTTCAGGGATGGCGTGATGGCAAGCATATGAAAGGCATCACAGATGACGTCTAATCTGTATTAAAAGACATGGGCTGGCTGTAATCACCTCTCTGTCACTGTGCTAATGGAATCCAAAGGCAGATAACAGACACAAGAAAGCAAGGAGGGTAAAACAAAAAAACAGCGCAATGCACAAAAAGCACCCCAAAAAAAGACATGTCCACAAAAAAAAAAGAAAAATGATAATAGCAGGCAGACAAAAACATCACAGCAATTGCAAAGGCCAAGGCGGGGCAGGCTGAAAGGAGAGCAGAAGGCAAAGACAGGTATATGATTATGTACTCCCTTGTGTTCGTAATGGGGAATTTCAATCAATTTGAAGGAGCCAACACTATTAAATATTGACACTCTCTGCCTTCTGGCTCCCTTGCTAACCCTTCCTCCTCCTTGGTTTGGCAATCGCAGACATGATGTTGATCATAATTAAACAGCCAGCCCCTCTTTCTTTTTAGACTATTTTGTGCCATTAATTAGGCTGCTAAGATTTCCCCACCCACAAGTTAAACGCTGCTGCTGAAAGATCACCAGTAGCTCACAAGCTAACACTACAACATTACGAGACCGTAACCTTGGTGAACCTTCATTCAAAAAGCTTAATCAACACCCTGTTTGAAAATTCTTGTTTCAATCTGAAAAAGGCGCCTGCAGGACAAAAAGGGCCCTTGTGAGAACATTTGCTTTTTAATGGGCCATCAGGAGTGGAGGTCTCCCATTTTAAGTGGCACTTGAGCTGCTTAACATCTTGCCATAATACGCATGATATATTAAACATAACCAGTTCTAATGAAGTCATTAAAAAATCTAATTAGCAAGTACACTGTTGAAACACAGCACAATATAGACTGCAGATATTATATTATTGTATATGTTTGATGGCAGGTATAAAACACCACTTTGCCATTAATTGTGATCAGTAACAGACATGTGGGCAGGACATTTTGGACATTTTGAACTTTCATAATTTTAGATACGTTTCAATCCGTAGTGTGTATTTGCTCTTGAAGAAGGTATTTCCTAGAAATCTAAAGAAACTGTTTTTCCAAAGCACTTGCGTTGTGTGTGTAGAGGGGATCAATAGGTCGACCGCCAGTTAGGTTTTAGCAGCTGAGCTGTTTGGAGAGAGTTGAACAACAAAGCACAGTTCTCTCATCAGCACTGCTCACCTGTGAATGCGATACAAGCAGCTGACGTATGGTTGCTGCGCAAGGTGGCCTGCCTTAGTGATTTGTGACAGGCTGAGGATCTCACTGAAGGTGGGGGACCAGGGACTGGTTTCTGTTCCGCAGCAGTTCATCTCCCTGCTACAACACGGAGATCCCCAGAAAGCATTGGGGGACATTAGCAGGGAAAAGGACATTTGGGCTGCTGTGCTTAGATTGATGGATGGATATATGCATCGGTGGATTTTGTCATGATAACCTCAGAGTATATGTGCCTTTTCACCTTGAAGTATGAAGTGTATTGTTACTCTTCCTTGTCACTCCTCTTGATAAACTGTCTTCCTTAAAGATGGCTTCCATGCTGCTGCATCCGCAGAGCCGAAGCAAACACAGAGAGAAGCAGAGACGAGCACAGACACATACACTACAATAACTAATTCTGATGTTTGTGAATTCTGATGCCAAACTCTACTGTAATTTTAATCATTTATGATTTCCCTGAGCCAGACTAGACAATTAGCTCCTGCCATGTTATAGTACAGTTATCTGCACTACATGTTTGGCACCCACAACCGCAGATGGGGAGATGGTAAATTGAGGGGGGAGGAATTGACAGGAATTAACAGTGTCAGGGGGGAGGGAAAAGTGTCTAACGCTGACATGTTGGAGTATCATGGGGTGTCCCTCACTTAGTGCTGGTTGTCATCAAACATGTCGCATTAAATGGAATATCGTTGTTCTGGAAGCTAATTTTAGTTTTCTACATGTCACCCATGTAACAACACATCCATGCTTGTCAGCAGTATAGCCTAGGTCGATCCTAAGAAATCTACAAACAGATTCCTAACTTGAATGTATATTTATTTATTTGTTGTTTCAGTGTCAAAACATTGCTAAAGTTTTGGCTTTACAAATGGCTGTGTCTTAAGGAATTGTTCAGGTGTAATTGCTCTTTATACGTTATGGAAACAAACCTCCTAAAACTTGGCTTGAGTCTCCCCAAATAATCCCGACAGGCTGACAAATGCTGAGCACTCATTGATCGTGTGGTAGAGGCAATTACAGGCTGCTTCAGTGTCAAAGAGTGCAGCCGTTTTCCAGAGCGTCTCCTTTCACTCTGATTGTTACGCTTACGGCAGCATATTTATAATTACACATGCTAATCAAGGTGGGAGTTCACAGTAAGCCATTCCATTATGTCAGCATCTCTGAGTGGCAACAGAGTCAATAGCCAAATCACTTCAGCACCATTTGGCAGAGATTACGGAGAGACGACCCCCACCACTCCACACACACAGTGGCTTACCTGCCACTCCGCTGTCACATAGTCAACATCAAATCAAACACGTTGATTGAGCAGGTCCACGTTACGCAAAAGAGCGACGCAACATGCATGTTGATTATGCATAAAAATGGTAACACAGACTATTTAAAAGGAAATGGCTTCCTTAATCACACATATAATACGCATTTAATATTATCTACATCCTACTAAATTGAAAGTTGCCACATAAATGCCTTTCGAAAGTACACCGAGGAACTGTTCTGATACTTTTATGGTTTATGAAATATTTAACCTTTATTGAGTTTTCCTTTCTTTGAATGTACAAACTGTTAAAACTCAGTGAATGTAATTTACTGTCGGAGCCTCGATCAAAAGAACCATTCTCCGTGAAATAGCATTGTGACCGTCTCAAAGCCTCATATCAATACAGCATGGCAAAATTCTACCTCGCTAATTCCAGCATAATCGGAAAAAAATGAGGATAAATGGATTTTAATGAAGATCCATACGCACAATTAAACAACCTTATTTTCAAATAACAAGAATGTCATTAATATGCTTTAGCCCACACTGATATTAGCTCTGTCAGGTTTAGAAACGACTGTGGAGACATTGGCGCTCCTGTTTGTATATTACAGGTGAAGGTTGCTGACCTTTTATTAATTTATATGAATTGTACTATATATTTTTTGCTATATTTTTGAAAATATTATTATTTTTTTTAATGTTATTCAAAAAATCTATAAAAATACTTGATCAAAAACCTCTGTCATTCCATCAGTGTAATATTTTGGGTAAATACAATATGCTCAATTTCGAAAATGTTGTCCATTTCAAAAATAGTTGTTTCATTTATAAAGTTTTTCATGGACTTGCCCCACCTTCACTTTCTACATACATTAAACCAAGGTCTGACAGAGGTTATTGTACCAGAGCTTCATTTAAAGGAGATATAGAGATCACGCATAGAAAAACTACCTTTGGACAAACTGTTCTGTCTATCAGAGGAGCTCATTTTTGGAACAGAATTCCAACAAGCATTAGAGAATGTCCAACGTACTGCACATTTAAAAAGCACCGTAAACAACTTCTTAAAAGTTCCCAGTTATGTCATCATTTTGACTAATTTTATTGATGTAATGTAACGTGCCTGAATGTGTGCTAATGTGTTTCTTGTTTGATATTGTATATTGTCATATTCTTTTGTGTTGTATCTTGTATGTTGTTTTCCTGCCTCGGGACTACAGGTGAAAATTAGCATTTATGCTATAACCTGGCTCATTTACAGTCTGTACAGAAATGTTAGACTGTTCATGAATGTGCACTGTCCCGAATAAATAAATAAATAAAAATAAAAATAAATAAACAAACGGGCATTATGTCACCAACTGGAACGGAGCATGCATTGACTTGAAATCTACAAGCAATGATTCGGCCAACTGCTTTTTTGCAGTCTAACAAATGTCTTCCTTTTTTTATTTAGTAGTAACGATTAATGAAGAAAGTGTAGTGGAGTGAAAGTATACATTTTATTTAGTAAAAGTACTGGAGTAAAAGTAATAGTAAGAAATATAGTATACATATATATATATATTTTAACCTTTATTTATGCAGGTAAGTCGATTGAGAACAATTTCTCACTTGCAACGATGACCTATCACATTCACACAGTTCCACATTCATACCTGGAAGCTGTGGTTGGGGTTAAGGGCCTTGCTCAAGGGCACCTCAGTGGTGGTAATGCTCTTTCACTTTCCCCACCCGGCGACCTCTCAGTCCCAAAGATCACTTCCTTAACCCCCTAGGCCACCACTGCCCAAAAGATATGTGAAAATTCTACTTAAGTACAGTAACAAAGTGTTTGTACTTTGTTACATTACAACACTGTCTAGGTTAAGCATGTTAGCATGCAAACATTAGCAACACAACATCCAGCTGATTTTGATAGTACTGTCATCAGCTTTGCATTGGTCTGTTTATGTCTGATTAAAATGTTGGCCTGAAGGTGGGGCTAGATGAAATGTTGATTTATTCTGCGGGGACTATGAAACAAAATGTTTGGCAGTGCATCCATTTGTAGTTCTATCTCTGGAGAATGTAGGTCCAATATTATTATGGCATCAAGGCCGATGAGAGTGGTGGGACTGCGGTGATGCTGAAATGCTCCGTAACCCTCCGCTGAGGGTAACTGCAAAGTCATGTGATAATTGTATGAGGGACACTTTCCACGTTACGCCTAATAATTTGATCCATTGCAAATATGAAAACATTGATTTGTGCAGCTTTGAAATAATACACTATATAAAATAGGCCAGTTTTTAAATAGAAGGGACAGTTTTATTCCATCAAATTCAAAAGCTTCATACATTTAATGTTAGACTGCCCCCTATTCCCAAACAAACTTTTACCACATATTTTCAATGCATCTAATCAAGTATGGTAAAATGATTTACCTAATAAATAGCAACTATATTAAACGTTGTAAATAATACATAAGGAATCAATCAGGACCTCCAGCCTCACCTCCAGCGCTGTAGCATTCACTCCCACAGCTGCAATCCGTCAAACCAGGAGCGCCATCATTCATTACACTAAGACTAAGACACTCAGTACATGAGAGCAGTGTGAGAGGAATATCTTTCATCATTATTCTTATCGTACAGTGTACAATGTCTTGCAGCCTATAACATGTAATCATCATGATCAAGTGGTGTTATTGACTGTAGCTGTAACATCCATCGTCCGATGTGTTTGGACAGTCGAGAGCCTCTCATGCTTAACAGTTTTTTATGCTAAGGGATCTTGTGCTCACTCAACTGCCTTTTTAATCTTACAAAATAATCAACAGAGTGATTAATTGCAAACCAAATATAGGATCCTATATGGGAACATCAGTTTCACTGTGCAGTTCACTGATGTATGGTATTGATTGCAACAGGGAGCCCTCTAATCAGAATCATGGTAAAATCAATAGCTGGCATTGCCTGAGGTCCTGTTCATGCTTCAGTGTACATATCTGAAGTAAACTCCCCTGCGCTGAAACAGTCAGGCCATTTGCTTAAAGAAAATCGAGACTCGCTGCAACAGGGAGGACTGCGGAGATATACTGGAGGAGACAAACACAGATAAAGGAGGGAAGCTCTGGGACAAATAAAGGAGATGAAGGGTTATTCAACCAGGGGATTCAGTTTGATTGACTGTTATGCAGTTTTTTATATTCAAAGATTCAATCCATCAAGCTTACAGGGTGCAGCGGGGAATCAACAAGCCACCGACCCTGACCTGATCCACAGGTGAGATCCAGCCGGCGAGCTGTCGTGCTGTTGTCACATCTCGCTCCCTCTGCGCTCTGACCGCTCTTTTCCTCCACTGTCTCTTGATCCCTCCTTCTCCCTCAGGAGCGGGTTAAGTTGCAGGGCCGCCGTCGTGTGTCTACTCATCGCATTCCCTGTTGGGATAAGGGAGAGGCAGGGTGAGGACAGATTATCAGCTTAAAACATGGCTTTAGGTTGCCTGCTCAACATATAACAGTCACAACCCATGAACTGTGACACTGTCCTGAAGACAGCTACAGTAAATGAAGCCAACCATAGAAGAGCTCCTCAGAGCCGCAAAAAGACTCCAGGGTTTCCATCAGCATCTGGTCTGGTGCCAGGGTATCTGAGGCAGTGACTGCATCCCTGGCATTCTGCCACAGCAAGGCAGCCAAACATTGCTGCTTACCTACACAGAGAGAGGACAACAGAGGAGAAAGACATTAAGTGGAGCAGGGAATCCAAGAACAATAGGAACAAGATGAAAGAAGAGGGATTTGAAGCAGAAGAACATTGAGCATGGAAGGGACACTGTATTCAACAACCCTGTTTATTACAAAATGTCCTTATATCCTAGTGATTTGTTTGGCCAAATGTGTTTTTGAGGAAACATATACTACACGGATTGTGTTAATTGGCAGCACTTTTTTCCAATCCATGAAGTCAGACAGAAGTAATAGAAAAGATTAATCGATTAGTTGTCAACTCTTAAATTAATCGCCAACTATTTTGATAATTGATTAGTCGGTTTGAGCAATTCTTTAAGACAAAAGTAAAAATTCTTTGATTCCAGCTTCTTAAATGTGAATATGTTCTGGTTTCTTCTCTCCTCTGTGACAGTAAACTGAATATCTTTGAGTTGTGGACAAAATAAGACATTTGAGGATGTCATATTGGGCTTTTGGAAAACACTGATCCACATTTTTCACCATTTTCTGACATTTTATAGACCAAACAACTAATGGAATAATCGAGAAAATAATCAAGAGATTAATCGGCTATGAAAATAATTGTTAGTTGTAGCCCTAAATAGAATGAGGGCTGTATGTGTGCTTACAATGCGCGTTCAAGATCTAGTACAAGGCACGGGACTTTAATGTAAGAGTTTGGGATTTGTGTACTGTGTCCCACACACTAGCTTTAGGCTACTAAAACACTTAAGTCAGGCTTATATATTTAAAAAGTCAATATGTCCCGTGTCATGCTTCGAGTCAGCCCTGACTTTTCTTTTTCAAAATATAAACCTGCAAAAATAAATGTATTGGATTTGGGGGCAGCACAATAACCTGCACACACAAGTCTTGTCACCTTATAACGTTGATATGGATATAACATGTAAGCAAGCAGCTGCTTATTAACACATTCAGCAAACACAGAGCAAAATTACAATGAATTGGAGTCGTGTTTCTGGTCAACTGATCAATATTCACTCTTCTTTTCACTCTGTTTTGGTCTCTACTAACTCCTGAGGGAAACACCATTTTTTTAACTGCTAAATGCTCCACTATTGTCACCAGCTAGTAACGAAACAGTGTCTGTTGTTTGGTGCAGTGCACTGGAAACAGCTGCCTGCTGTGACTGGAAACAAGGTTGATGAGAGTGAACTAAAACATTAAAGTTGCAGCAGGCCATAAAACCAGAACAACAAGCTGAAAGATGCCAACATGCTCCATGGAGCTCAGGGAGCTGTAGAGTCCATTGTTAATACACTAGCATTGTAAAGACATTGTAGAGACAGGGTTGAGAGTCATATGAGTGTTGCAGAGTGAAAACAATGGATGTAAAAACTGAACTGTGAGATAACAGGTCACCTCTCGCCATGTGCTAACCACCGTGCCGCAGCACTCAGTACCAATCACCACAAGGGGAGCAATTACCTTTACATTAAATAGTGATAAACACCACTGCACAATGATCGTCAGAACATCAGACCTGTCACCGCCCCATCCGTCAAAACCAGGCTTCAGGGTAGCACCAGTCAGGTAGTGATACATTACAAGGGACAGAAACAGGTGCTACCATATATTCTAATTACTTTGTTCTATCAATTATGTACAAAACCTTGCATGGCCTGGGGTCTGCCACACACTGCTGTGCCTCCTACTCACTCTCTGCACCATCCCAGCTGTGGCTACATAGCAGGCAGTACTTTTCAACTGCGCTCTGTGCCCATGCCTTGAGGTGACTAGAGAGGTTTATTTTTCCAAGGCCAAATTCATACGGATGGAACAGTTCAAAAATCCAATTAAAATAAAAAGAGAAAAAAGAGAAAAATCCATTCTGCACATCCCACTGACATCTGAATTCATGTGTTATATCCTCTCTAGTAAATTCTTTTTCTCTTACACTCAGCGCTGTAAGCATCAGTTTAGACACACAGGTGCTCTGCTGTTTTGTGTTTTCATGCTGTAACGGTCTTCCAGGCACTTGTGGTTTTCTGCCTTTGTTTTGCACACTCCTCAAGTTTTCTCTCAGCCGCTCGGTGCACAAAAACATTATGCTAATAAGTGGGTAGACATCTGCTTCCAGCTCAGTTTTTCTCTCGGTGTTTAGGCACGTGTGTGTCACTCACATAGGGGATCTGTTTTTACCTACAGTAGGTCGAATCTTTAAAGCAGAGGCATACACAGAGGGATTTCAGACTTAACCAGATGCTAGAATGTATTCATCATTGTTGAAGAATGATGTTTCTTTTGCCCTCCCCTCACGCAACAGCATCATACTATGATAATGCGTTAGGTTCAGTGTACTGTGTGAAAAACATGACTCACACACCCTGCGTACAGCATGTCACTCAGTGTTGAAGGAGTGTGTTTATGTGCAAAGTAGTCTCCAACTAATAGTCATATTTCTTAAAATGTATATAACCACAAGGAAGAATGAAGAGGCTTAATCTGAAGGCAAAGCACAAGGAAAAAAATAGGGAAAGGAAAGGAAATCCAAAAACAAATTATTTGAAGTTGAATTAATGCTACAGTAGCAAAGCTCAACATTTGAAGGCCGTAGATAAAACAAGCACTACGTTTGAAAGGACACATTCTTTCCCATGAAGCAGTGCTTCAATAAATACTTCTGTTTTCACATTTGAAATAGTTGCCCTTGACTTATTTTTCTGAATACAAATGGGGGGGTGTCATAGGCTGCATCATAGTTAACAAAAAAAAGTGATTATGTAGTCAGCTTCAGAATGATTGTGTGAATTAACAACCCTAGCCTTGGTGAATAAACTAGAAAAATAATGAAAATCATTTACATGAGGTTAATTATCTGAGAATATCAGCTATTAGAAAATGGTTTGGCCACAGGTCGTAAATTATGAGATTTAACGGCATTTCAAATGCTCAATTCCCAAAATAATGTTGGAAGCATATCAGTAAACTAAATGCAATTAAAACGCTGTTTGCATCTGCATCAGTTAATATAATAATCAAGATAAAATATGAATAAGGGTATTTTCCCCAAACATTGCTATTAGTTTCTTCCAGAAATAACTATATACAACTATGACAATTTAAAGTTTGTCTGATAGACTTAATTTCACAGAGAGAACACACACACACACACACACACACACACACACACACACACACACACACACACACACACACACACACACACACACACACACACACACACACACACACAGTGAATTTTCTATCCATCTGTACTGTTTGCTTCAAGCCTCTTGACAAAAGATTAACATCAGAGGTGTGTCTTGTTACGGCAATAAAAAAGAAGTAATAGTAGATGTTGGACTACTTCAAAACATTTTGTCATCATGCATTTCCTCCACAATGTAGGTCACGTTTCCAGCATGAGTTGTTTATGAACATCACTTTCAATAATTTATTTAGGTACTGCATCACATAATTGAAGCCAGTTTTGGATGTGTGTAACACAATTTATTCATTAAGTGTAAAAATGCAATTTCTTAAAATGTGTTAAACCAGAGCAAAGCAGCATGTCCTATTTTCACTTGTACTGGAGAGAAAAAAAAAAAAAACATACACTATATTTTTCTTAAGGAATTATAGCTGTTAAGTTTGTTCAAACAGACAAGAGCCTGTTGTACCTTCTCTTATATAACTGATATCCAGTGATACCTTTGAAGTGATACACTAAATGCATTCAGGCAGCACACCTGCCAGTGAGCAGCAGTCACAGACTGTTAACCTCAAGATCTGGAAGTGTTTGTGAGTCAACGAAGCTTCACAAACTCTCTCTCTCTCTCTCTCGCCCGCCTGCCTTTGTCAAAGTTTGGCTGCATAAAGAGCCTTTTAGGTTTATCTTCAGATTCACACTAAAGTGAGCTCGGCATCCTGGCCCTGGCCGTAAGGTAAGCAAACTAAAAAAATATGATTCTAAAAAGTTCTCAGGCTTTTTTAAATCAATATCATGCTACTGTTGCTCTTGTACAGTGACACTGTCTGTGTTGAAGTCACTTATACTGTCCACAACAGTATTAATATTGCTGTTAACGCTACTAAAATGACATTCTATTGTTATACAAGTTGAAGTAATGATGGATAAATAACTTATCTTAACTCTAAAATCTAATTCATTATTAAGAGATATTATATCATTCATTAAATTGGAAAATAAATGCAGTAATTGTGTTTTTATTTATCTTCATTTAAAAGGTAGAATCCACATTACCAATAGCTAATGAACACGGTGCCACTGTCCAATCATTTTGTAGTAGTACTGACACCAGAAAATGTGTAGTAATGAGTACTGGGACATTCTCAGAAAGTGACAGACAGTGTTTGTTTGTGTCTCATGCTGCATTAAAGTACACCCTGTGAGGTTCTGATTCAAAGATAGAAAGTTTAAATATGAGGTTTTGTGTGTGGTTGAAAATAATAAAGTGAACCCATGAAGAGGGAATCTTTCTTTACTTATGGACGTACGACTGTTGCTGATGTTTGACTTTAAGACTCAGTCACGCTTTGCTACTTTGTGTTGCCAAACAATAGCAACAGCAGCATCATACAGTACATACAGCACACAGCATATAGTAACAGAAGCAGTATGTTAACCTCAGCATTGGTAGTGTTGGTAGGTGTGTCACGGTCGTTGTGCTCTCCATCCCCAAAATGTCACATCTTGGCAAAATGAGTCTAATTTCAAATCTACATTTTTAATTATAACTGATTTTTAATATTAAAATAATAATAATAATAATAATAAGTAGTAGTATTAGTCGTAGGAGTCTTTTTATTAGTTAGTTATTTTTACCATAATTGCCATTCCTTTATTGTATTACTGTGTAAATGTAGGTAGCCATTATGTATTCCATCTTTCAGCAATATAAAAAGAGAATGTCTTGCAGAGAGGCTGAATGACTGTATGCCCCTGTTTATACATGTTTGGGGTCAGGATTATGTGGATTATGCTCCTCCAGGTGTTACTGTATAAACAGGAAGCAAAAACACTGCATCCCTGAATGAAAACAATCAACAGCTGACTGACATATTTTTGTGTTTCTGTGTTTGTGTGCTGTTTTGATGCAGGCAGCTGCCGGAAAATGACCCTGCAACCATTAACTCCAGTGAACTGTGCAGGCCTTATACAGCCCGGCTTCTCTCTGCTGCAGCTCGATGGGGAAGTTCTCCTGTTTGGCCAGAAAGGTTGGCCAAAGCGCTCATGTCCTACGGGAGTGTTTTGCGTTCGCATTAAAAGTGGTGAGATGAAGTTGAGGGCCATCTCTTTCTCCAGTGACTCATGTTACCTTCCTCCGTTACGTTGCCCAGCTGTTTGCCGCCTCGACCCCTATGACGGGCTTCCAGAGAGTTATCTCATCCACGGTGGCCGCACCCCAAATAACGAGATCTCATCGAGCCTGTACCTGCTGACCATGGATAGCCGTGGCTGCAATCGTAAACTGACCCTGTGCTGCAAAGAGAAAGAACTAGTGGGAGAAGTGCCAGGGGCCAGATACGGCCACACCATGAGCATGGTTCAAAGCCATGGGAAGACAGCTTGTGTATTGTTTGGTGGTAGATCCTACATGCCTGCAGGAGAGCGGACCACAGAGAGCTGGAATAGCGTGGTCGACTGTCCCCCCCAGGTGTTCCTGTTTGACTTGGAGTTTGGTTGCTCCTCTGCTCACACTTTACCTGAGCTCAGCGACGGACAGTCTTTCCATTTGGCCCTTGTCAGAGAGGACTGTGTCTACTTTCTCGGGGGTCACTCGCTCACCTCTGACTCCCGCCTCCCTCGTCTCGTCCGCCTGCGTGTTGAG
Organism: Gymnocephalus cernua; assembly: GCA_023631565.1. Lineage (NCBI taxonomy): Eukaryota > Metazoa > Chordata > Actinopteri > Perciformes > Percidae > Gymnocephalus > Gymnocephalus cernua. The sequence continues at coordinate 19,580,138 of CM042431.1, forward strand.
CTTCTGCAGGGCAGCCCCTTGCTTTCCTGTGAGACTCTTGAAACTGGCATATCCATCTCTAGTGCCATAATCAGCCGTACAGGTCCCACCCACAGATATATCATCTTAGGTGGGTATCAGTCAAACTCTCAGAAGAGGATGGAGTGCAGCACTGTGATTCTGAATGAGAAAGGGATCCACTTTGAGCCCTTAGAAGCACCTAAGTGGATCCCAGATATCATCCATAGTCGCACTTGGTTTGGCGGCAGTGCTGGGGAGGGAAACATCCTACTTGCTGTACCTACTGAGGGAAGGCCGTCCCAAGCAGATATGCATTACTTCTATCAGGTGAGCTTCCAGACAGAGGGAGACGGCAAAGAGAAGGAAGTAACCCAGGGCTGCAGCCAGGAGTCAACAGAATTCGAAGACTCCACTCCTCTCGAAGACTCTGAGGAGCTCTACTTCGGTCGTGAGCCGCATGAGCTGGAGGACAGTAGTGATGGAGAAGGGGGTAATTACAATGAGGAGGATGAGGAGGACGAATCACAAACAGGCTACTGGATCAAATGCTGCCTGGGCTGTCAGGTGGACCCCAACACATGGGAGCCCTACTACTCCACTGAGCTCCACCGGCCAGCCATGATTTTCTGCTCCAGAGGGGAAGGGGGACACTGGGTCCATGCCCAGTGCATGGAGCTCTCCGAGACGCTGCTGCTCAGGCTCTCTCAGGGCAGCAAAAGGTACTTCTGCCATGACCACGGAGGCCTGCCCTACCAGGAGATGACCCCACCTCGACAGGTCATGTCTCTGAAGCGTATCCCCATGAAAGTTAAGGACAGGAAAACTCCTCCGACAATCAAGATGTCCCCTGCCAAAAAAAGCTTTTTTAGGAGGCTATTCGACTGAATCCAGTTTATGATGCATGTCAATCGCCGTTAAGAATGCTGTGTGTATTCAGCATGTTTCTTGTGTATATCGAGTCAAACATTTTGTGAAGAAAATAAACAATACAATTGCAACCTTTCCATTATAATTGTACATTGTCATGGAATATTTTAACACGTCTGTCTGCAATGTTTCTAGTGTGTGTTTTGCCAGCTGTATAACAGTTTATTGTAATTTTGTATTCATCTTTATTTCTTAACACTTCCTTCCATGGCCAGATGGAGCTGAATTTTTTGCTACATTTCTTTTTACCATTCAAATGATGATTACTCAATGAAAAATACCCAATATGCTGATCTGTTCTAAATTAAAACAATAAACAACATTCTGTCTTCATACCTGTTTATTTCAGTGTTTTATTTTTTTTTTACTTTTTACGTGACAGAAAATCTTGATATATCAATGTTTCTAGTTTTTAAGTTTGCAGTAGTATTCCATCATGGACCAAAGTGAAAATAATGGGATTAAATTAACACTTCTTAGCATTGGCTCCCAGAGCCAAATAGTTTTTTTTTTAATTATAATTAATAAATCAATAATAAAAAAAATACCTTATGTACAAATCTGTAGTCAGTTACATCAGTAATGAATTAAAAGGCAACCTGAATGAACAACCTGAACCTAAAGGTCTTTATAGCTCCATATCCCTTTAAAGAGCTTTAACAATCTCAATGTTTTAGCATATCTCCATGCAGTGTTTCTAGTGTGTGTTTTCATTCGCTGTATGACAGTTCATTGTTATTTTGTATTTTTTACACAGTGAAAATAAGCAGTTACGAGTGCTGTCTTAGAGGTTCAAACTCAGAATTCTTCAAACACAAAATCATATTAAAAAAAAAAAGTTAAATAAGAAACAACCAGAAGATCAAGTCAGATTATGTCTTTATTTATTCTTTGGAGGAAACAAGGTAAAAAAAAGTACAAACTCAAGTAACTCGTCAAAAGGATGGTAAGTTGACTGTTTCAGTGAAAACACAGCAGAAATAAATCACCACTGAAAGTCTTCAGCAACCCCAGTAAACAGTTTACCAGATATTTAGTGTAATATAGAAACAGAAAATGAGGAAATCCATGGTAAAAAAAAAATATTCTGTGAGTCATCCATCATCCATTACTTTAGAAATGCAATTCATTATGGCAACAAAACAAATAAGAGACAAGTTGCACTCTAAAACATGATGGTATTGTAGGAAAGACAACTATGGAATGAAATGTGAATATCTCACAGCTGTCACTTGGTTAAACCTATGACAGTAAAATAAAATCCAACTTTCAATCAAACAGGAAAACAAAATTGCCTGTCACAATTCAAAATGGTGAGGGCACAAATAAAGATAATATAATCAATCAATCAAACAAATAAAGTTGCCAACAAATCAGTTTCTAGCTCCCGCTCATCCCTCTCCTCTGTCAACCCGTGGCAATGAAGAAATATCAGCAGGAAAAGAGCCAGGTTATATACAGAACTACAGAAGAAACCCTGCCTGCTGGAGAGTCCATGGGGTATTAGGTTCCGTAATGGACCATACCGTATTTTTATGATATCAACAAAAAGGTCAGTGTATGCTTTATTTTATGTGAAGAATTCGAATTTGAATCATCTATCCTCCACTGTGCAAAAACTAAAAGATATCAAAATTGGTTCAAAGTGACCTGGCATCCATTCTGCCCCTCAGGGATCCCACGATAAAACACTAAAGTAATCTTCTTCAGAGGGCACTCATGAAACAAAAAACATTTGGGTCTCTGTGATTGCATTTTGTTTCAGATCAAATGATATATTAATACAGTGGCCACAAATGTGGTCTTTTTAACACAATTTCACTCCATGACTTACAGCACTTTCATCTGTTTCCATAAATATCCTCTCCGTATAAATTCATAAATGTGTCATATCCTTGCAATACAATAAACTGCGTCATATTTCACAGACGGTGAAGATAAAAAAAAGAACTTTCCTGCAAAGAGCAGGAGAAAAAGAAACCTGTGTGTCGCTTCTATGTTCCTCTGAGTCCCCATCTTTGCACTGTGGTACATAACAGCTAACAAAGCAAGGCAAATATACATGTACAACAAGGCAGCACAAATACAAGTAAAAATGTGGTGTGAGAATACAATTATTGTCGATCAAATTTTAGAATTTACTCTGTTCGAGTGCAAGAAATTGGTTATATAATGGGAAAGGTCTTTTGTAAAAATACAACAATAAAAGATGATGGCTTAAATTTGCAAAGATACTTCGATCGCAACAAAATATAAAACAAAAATGTAGAAAATCTTGGCTTTACGTCCATAAGCTCCATTCCCCATTATTTTAAATATCAATGAATGAATATAGAAAGAACATTTGTAAACCAGTCTATATTTCTGATGGAGGCAATTCAAATATTATACAACTATCTTGAAAGCAATGAAATGTTAACAAAGGTTCACATTGCTGTAAAATCAAAAATCAAAAGTCATCAATTTCCAGAGACATGTCCTCATAATCCTGGCTCTGTACTGGGTCAATGGTAGCTTGCAGAGCTTTGGCAGAGTTCTTGTGAGCTTCCATAAACTTCTGCAAGAGCTTGGAAGTGTAGAGCCAGTGATGTTTCAACACATCCTCTAGCTCAAAGGCCTTTGACTGACGTGCGTTCATCTTCCGGAAACGCCTGAACAGTTTGTTTGCTGACTCGTTCCCTTCGCTGGCCCAAGCTCCTATGGATCCATCTCTCTCTACGATTTCAGGCACATGGGCCAGGGTCTTGTGCAGGTAATTGGTTATCTTTCCATCATACCTATATTTAAATGTAGAGGAGAGAATGTCAGCGAAGCGCTGGGAGTTAAAGCTGTAGCGGCACAGCTGGTCGGGGCACTCCTTGGCAGGGCAGGAGGAGCGCCACACAGGCTTCATCTGGATGTAGATCCTTATAAGCTCCCTCAGGGCCTCCCTCCTCTCCTCTGAGGGCACCAGCTCACACACCACCTCCACAGCCTCTTGGGTCATTAGCCTCCGGGCATAGTTCCCATTCATCCTCATCACCGGTCTCAGCTTCAACTTCTTCCTCAGCTGTTTATCCAGGGCTGCCCTCCAGCTGCGACGTTCCTCCCGACTGGGGTTGACCCTTTTGTACACCTCTCCGATCTCATCCTGGAAGATTTTGTAGAACTCAGTGGCATTGCCAATGTCACAGTGCAACGCATCCAGCGTTAAATGGGTCTCCATGAAGGGCTTGGCAGAGACCCCCTTGACTCTGTCTCGCAGCTCATCTACAGACTCAGAAAAAGGGTTGGTTCTCCATATTTCGTACCGATCTAGGTTCTCTTCATGACTGCGGGTGACGGAATGCAGCACCATGTTTTGAGAGGCCTCTGCCCGAGTGGAGTCACAAAGAGTGCACACATAGGTGGACCCTGAGGCCTCGAGGCCCTCCATCTCACGCACCATCTTCTCATCATACCCCGTGCCTCTGAAGTGAAAGCGAAAGGAGCGAGGCAGTCCACCCATGGATATGATGAGCCTGCTCTCTTTCATTGCATTACGCTCTGCAACTATTGGCCCCAGGACGGCTGTGAGCGTCTCATGGTCTGACTCATCCACGAACATCAGGCAAAGGGGCTTACAGGACAGTTCTGAGTTTGGCTTTGGCTCAGTGAAGATGGTAACCTCTTTCTCCTCCTCGTCTGCCAGGACAGAGACGGACATAATAGTGATAGAAAAACGTACAGCCTTCTCAGGAACAGCTGGTCCTCCACCGTGCTTCTCGCTGACATCGCCCATGCCATCACAGGATTCCTTGATCATGACACTGAAGCCTGAAGTGCAAGCACTGTCTTCCATCCCACTCTCGCTCAGCCCCTCCATGATGTCCTCCTCCAGATCCTTTAATGCTGACACCAGTGCCACATCATAGCGAAACCGCCGAGTGATGGTGTCAGCTGGGAAGTCATCCACCGAGGAAGCCCATCCAGAGAGTCCATTAATAATGCCAACGCTGCAAGATGTAGACACATTCTTGAGAGCGGGCTGCCATTCAAACTCGTGAAAGCCAGGGAGAAGCTCCTTCTCTGCAGCTCGCAGGGCGTGCAGGGGCTGAAAGATCTGGCGGCCACTGGTGGCTTTGACAGTCCGGTACATTTTGTGGTACTGGCTGCAGCTCAGGAAAGTGTTGACCCGAATGGCCAGGCACACAGCAGGATGCAACCCAAAGCCTCTGCCTGCAGAGAGAGAGAGAAAAGTAAAAGAGAGAAAGTTTCAGAGAGAGAGACAGGAGGAGGCAAAGTAAAAAAAAAAAAAAAAAGGAGAGAGGAAAGGATTTAGACATGAAAAGAAGTATTTAACACCAAACTGGAAGCCCATTTCTAGTGCTTGAAAAGAACTGCAGTATCCAACATTTCCTCATTTGATATCCCGCATTTAGAGTCATTTATACTATGAGACAGAGAAAATCGCAAATTTACCACCCAAATGTGAATGTATCATTGTCAAAAGCCCACAAGCCCATGATTACAGAATCCAATATTTCCTAATTTCCAAATGTTATAAGGGGACAGAGGGTGAGTCAGTGAAGCTGGCAAAAGTGATGTATTGGCTGCAGATGAAAACAGACACCAGCTGGCTTCTATTCCCCAGAGAGGAGGATGGTGCTGTCTGTGTAATTTGCAGATACAAGAGCTGCTGATGTTGTTTTGATTCTAACAGCCCCTTCACAAGAGTTGTTATTGTGCATTAAAGGGAGTGTGAGACTGAGAGACTGACGGACAAGCAGGCAGGGAATGTGTGTGGGAGAGAATCAGGGAGGGGTTGAGCGTGCAACAGCGGTGGTTCAATAAACAGAGATGGACAATAATGAAATGCTTTTCAATCAAAATCAGAGAAAACTTCTTCCTCTTCAATAGTGAACTTTTCAATGCATTGCTATTTATGAGATGACTGTATTCCAGGCAGGAATATTAATGAGCAAACACTATTATCATTTTCATTTGTTTGTGTCCCTTTTTCTTAGCTACGGAGGGCTATAAGTTGATTAAACAAAAACATTATAATAGCGTATTACCTTGCATCATGGCCTCTAGCTCATCTGCTTGCCGGTGTTCATTCACAGACCTCAGTGCAAGCAGAAACAGAGCCTGACACACAGACTTCAGGTCGCCACCTTCCTCTCTGTCTGCAAACGCCCTCACCTGGTTCTTCATATCCCTCAGCCGATGCTTCTGGGCACGACGGGTAAGCGACAGCAGGTGCTGACGGGGTCTTCCCCCTTTATTGGCTTGCAAGGAGTTGTCGATTTCTGATGAGTGCTGCTTTGTGTCCTGTCCATCCAGCTCATGGCCCAGACAATGAGCTTTGAATGAGTCTAGCCTTACTTGCTTGCCACAGCCACTCCTAGGGCAGAGCAGAGGCAGGGAATGTAGGGCTGATAAGAAGGCTTTGGTGGGTGTGCTGAGATCATCAGGGGCACAGGACAAGTTGCAGGCCGGGCAGTGAGGTCCCAGAACATGGTTATATTTTATAATACAGCTGCGGCAGAAAAGGTGCCCACAGGGGGACTGGACTGGATCAGAGAGCAGGTGGTCACACACCAGGCAGGTGAAAGAAAAGAGGAAGTCCACAGGGAGCTTCTCAGAGATCAGCTTGGTATTCACATGGTCTTTCTGGCAGTGGGTGATGTTCCTCACCCATTGCTCTCTCTGGATGCTGGGTTTCCTACATGTCCTGAGCACAGGAGCATGATGATGGTCTCCGAATGGTCTCAGAGCCCTCCTCTCACCCACGGCAATGCTGTCGCTGTAGTCCCACCTGGTCCTTTTTGCCAGGCTCTGGGCTTTGGGAACGGCTTTTCGCCTCTTCCTTCCAGTCCGCTGGAATGAAGGTTTCCTGGGGGAACAAAGATGGCAGGGGGAAGAGTGGGGTTTCCATTCCGGGACTCTCGTTTTGGAGAAGCTGCAGACGCCGCCTCCGCGTATGGCAACCACCCAGCAGCGATGGCAGAAGAGAAGAGGTTGGACAGACTCTGTGTCCTCTGTCACATCCACTTTGAAGACTTTGAGGATGACCTCTGGCCAGCTTGTAAACTTGCAGCCCATTTTACGCAGGGCACCTTTGCTGATCTCATCCAGATCCCCGTTAACGTCATGCACCGGTCCTTTGACTTTTCTCAGGGTCATTCCACAGAGACGGCACAAGCACCTTCATAGAGGAAAACAATGTTGTCAAATTATTTTAAAGAAATGCATATTATATAGGGAAGTTAACATAGTATAGTGACGTGATGTTATCACCTGAGCTGGTTCATGTGGGTGTCCATCTCCTGTAGCTTCATATCTACCCTACAGCCAGGGCCCTCCACATTTTCCTTGCTTTTTCCCCCAAGGCACAATTTCATAACATTCCCTGGACTCACAGCATTATCTAACTCTATATCTGGAGCTGCATGATGTGAGATCCCTAACAAGGCTCCTTTCTCAGGCTGTGTTTCACTGGGCAGAGGGGCCTTCTCCATGGACTTCACCCGAAACAGTTTAAACTTCCACTGAGAGTACTCAGAGTGGGGATAGTGGAGCTCAGCCGGCATGGAGGATCTGGGGCCATCTGTCTCCAGGCTCTCCTCCGCCATTATGCGACTTAGAAATTAAACCCTGGAGAGGAGAGGAGAGGAGAGGAGAGGAGAGGAGAGGAGAGGAGAGGAGAGGAGAGGAGAGGAGAGGAGAGGAGAGGAGAGGAGAGGAGAGGAGAGGAGAGGTTAGTTTGATGCATCACAAAAGTGAGAAAATAATTTCAGCTGTCCGTGAGATACATGGCTGTGGATGCAGGAGAAAAGATTTGAAGGTTCAAATGCTTAGATATCCCCAGTGCCTTCTCAGCGTTGAGCCCATGACACAATCTAAAAGCTTTACTTGATTCCTGTTGAATTAATGCACCAAGTTCCCTGAAATCCCACTGGACAGAGAGTAGTCAGACCCATCCCAGAGTGCTGTATTATACCATAAGTGGCATTTTGATCTTGTGTAAAATGCATGAGACAAGTATTGGGGGATCGATGCAGCACAAAAATCTTCATTTCTCTCATCTCCAATCCCATCGCTCAGGGAGCCATTGTGGATTTTTTCCTTTGACACAGCGAGTTTGCTAAATGGGCAACCTTATCTCTGCAATGCTGTCAATCATTTATATTAGTCATTTTCTTGGCTGGAGAGAGAATTGGAGCCCCGGGAGCCTCTGACTGGCATTTTAAATGCGGGGGAAAAAAATCTAAAATACAGCAAGCTTACTAATATTAATATTACATATTGACCAAACAGGAGGGAAAAGAAAACAAGAAACCATCATATTGAATAAAGATCATAAAGAATTATTGCAAACACAAAATTGTTACATCGAAGAGTCGTATTTCAACAGGCAAGTGCTCTTGATGCTATAGCACAGGTAAGATCAATGACACTGCTGCATTGACACACCATATTTCATCTCCTCCCATATTATCTAGGTTCCATTACAAGTTCAGACAATAAATCAGTCAAACAATCTTACCATTGCACAACTATGGTGCACACACTCTAGTCTCTTTCGTCTATCCATCTTTCGGTCTTCTCGCTGCGTTTTCTCCCTGGGAGGCTCAAATCTGGCAGTACCTCTTCATTTCCTAGCTCTCTGTGTACTTGACATGCTGAACTCTCCTTTGAGACAAACAGCTGAGCCTGTATGCATGTGTGTCAGCTGGGCTCTTACCTTGTTTTTCAGTCTCAGCTGGCGTCAGCTCCCCTGGGGGTCCTCTTCGCATGGGAGCACAAGGGAAGCCCTGGAGCCAGGCCCTATACACACTACGTATACTGTCTATGCAAGAGGCTGTCAGAGCTTGGAGCATCTGTGACCAGGAGTTGTGGCTCCATACAGTGGGATTGCTCCTGTCTGTCTCATCATGTCTTGTATTTATACCCTTCCTTTGGTGGGATCCCAACAGTCAACTCCTGACACCTGATGCAGGCAGCTGATTTTTGGAGAAAAAAAAAAAAACATACAAAAAAACAAGGTCAACCCCAAAGCACAGTTGCAAACATGTACAGTATATGTACAGAATCCAACAGTCTACCCCAAACAAGCATTTTTTTTTTGTTTTACCACAATACATTGATCCTCAGCTGGAAACACTTCTATGTCACCTTTATCTCCCTCACATCAATCTGCAGGCTTACCTCAGCCAGGTGGCCTCTCTCTGACAGAAATATAGATACTGTTAAACTTATGAAACAGGCTACCAGTGCAGAGACACAACAGATTACAGAATAAATGCATTTCCTAGTCCCACTGACAAATAAAAAGTCTGACAAACATTTTTATAACAAAATAATTTTAATAGTGACATTTCAAATTTAGAATCTGATCCAACTTTTAAACACAGACATGAAAAAAAGCATAGGTGAATACAGGATCTGGTTACAAGTCATTGCATTGCATTGCAACTTAAAAGCTGGAGAGAATCTTTGTTGATTTGTTTGTGTGTGTGACTGTCAGAAGTGTTGAGGTGTTCAAAACAAAGGTCACCAATGGGGCCATATTTTGGGGGCGTTGTTAAGCAGATATCCTGTTACGGTACTGTAAGTGTCTTTTAGTCATCTTCTTACATTAGTGTGACATTTTCAAAACAGGTCTTGTTTATTCCAAGGCAGATGCATTGTGTTGTGTGTATTGTTTTTTATCTGCAATTCTTCCCTCTATATATTGTCAGCACATTTCATTCATTTCTCCAAATGCCGTCTCTCTGTCACTATTCAGAATTATTTTTAATCAGACATCATCGTTTGATGTAATGTCTCAGTAGGTATGGGGAGTATTTGCCCAATATCATTCTTGTTTGTAATTATCCATGGGATTAATCTGGTGTATTCGCCACAGGAGCCTGCTGCTGTTGCATTGAATTTGCCAGCCAAGTCATTAGATACACAGTCAGTGGGAACCAAACAACAGTTGGGTCTCTCCCACTCTTGTCAGCTTAACAGGGGAGCTGGATGAATACTGGCAGGCTTATATTTGGTGCATATGGTCAAGTGTAGTCTCGGAAGGTCCACACAACATTCGGGTATCGGAGAAAAATGTGCTCTGGTTTATTGGCATTTCTTTAAACCAATCACAATCGTCTAATCCGGTCATCCGGTGGAACATCCGGTGGAACATCCGGCGGAACATCCGGCAGTACCAGAACAATCCCGTAAATGAAACGTTGTCAATGTAGACTAGGTCAAGTGTGACCTTAGACAGGAATGGTAGTTTTTTTGTTTGTTGGTTTCTTTGTGACAATTATAGTTGATCACAAGAAATGCTGAAGCGTAAATACACAGCAAAGTTAGTGGGGTGGGGGGTGCGGTTTTTCTGGGCCTAGCAAAATCCATCAGACACAGCTGGGAGATTTGAAGTACACAATGCTTGATACGTTACATATCCAAGAACAAGCAAATGATGGATTGTAGCAAGATGTTCCAAGCCTATTTATAGCTGATATTTAGATTTATGATAGCCAAGTAACCACGCGTTTCCAAGGTAAACGACACACCTAGCTGCAGATGTCTGCCTGACAAACAAGCGGTGACCCCCTGAGACCCTCATTTCTCTGCGCCTGCTAATTGACTTGTTATTGATCAACTCAGAGACAGTCTGATTTATGGGGAAGAGGACTTGTGGAGACAGCCACCTGGCATGGAGCGGAGTGTTATGAATGTGAGGAGCAAATCCTGGGGGACTAGAGGCTGCAGTTTAGGAGGACATACAGGAGTTTGCAATGCACCAGTGAACTGACACCTTGCACCATGGAGGGGGTGTTTTTTCTAATATGATGAATCTAAACAACAGCAGTGAGCAGCAATGTGTGTGTGTGTGTGTGTGTGTGTGTGTGTGTGTGTGTGTGTGTGTGTGTGTGTGTGTGTGTGTGTGTGTGTGTGTGTGTGTGTGTGTGTGTGTGTGTGTGTGTGCACGCATTGGCAGGGATGAGAAGGAACATGGCAGGGGCAGAGCATGTGTTAGGGGGAAGGGGCATTGGGAGGGGCTGTGTGTCTGTTTTTGTGAGTCCATGCTGGCGTGTTGGTGATATCCAGGAGCTAGACCAAATAAGTATAAAGTCATCCTACTAATCCATCCTTGAGAAACTTCAGAATCATTACTTTTGGGTATGTGCGTGTAGAACAAAGAGACAGACAGAGAGAGAGAAAGGGAACAAGAGGGAAGGCATAAGGGGTGAAAGACAGAGAAGGGATGTATTAGTAGCGATCTTGTGTAAAGGAGTTGCACAGGATAACAGGCTTAGCTCAGAGCGGAGAACACAAAAGGGCTTAAGGCTGATTGCAGGCTGTGACAAGGAAAGGGGGCAAGAGATCAAGCCTTCCAGGCAGAACTATGTAAGCCAACGGTCCCAAAAAGACCCCCTGGCAGTTCAAGTCACCTGGCAGCTTAAGGAAAAGTGTCAATAGCAGAGATGGACATTGAATGAATTCAACAGAAGCATTGGTGTCTTCCTCACAGGGAATAAAATGTCAGCATCGTCCACATTTGAATAGGCCAGACTGAAATTGCAGCATGATATTTCTAAATGTCATAAAGAATGTAGGCATCTCTGTGATTGTAGTCAGGGTAAAGAGGGCATTTCAATCTCATATTTCCACCGAGTGTTATGCAATATACTGAGCATTCGGTATGCAAATTTTTAATTGCATTTTCATAGCACGTTCAACAACTTCTTCAGCCATTTCTTAGTGAGTCGCCTCCCACTGTCCACCTCTTCCATCCCTCATCCGGAGACATGATTTGGCAGATTAATACTCAAAGAGGCAGACTTCAATGCAGAGCTATTCATCAAGCTACCTGCCAGAACGAAGCCCTTACCCCACTACTCAAATCCCCCCTCATTCATCTCCCCCTGTCCCTCTCCTCTCACCCTCACCTCAGCTTTTGTTAATAATCAATTATGTGATTATTCCAATGAGGTGATTACTTACTGGAGCTCCCTCCCCCTGTACCACTGGTTAGCGTGCCTATAATCACACAGTGACTGCCAGGGGACAGCTGAGTTGAGTGATGCTGTCTTGAGGCCTTGCATGACCCTGTATGACTCGGCTGCGTTTGTTGTCGGCTCATCCTGACTGATGGAGCTTTAACAGAGAGTAGAGACACGCCACAACACCACATCTTCTACAAATAAGATCCCCCCACAAGCTCCCGACAGCCTGACACCACAATATCTTCCATGTCCAGCTATCCAAATATTCATTTTATTGGATGGTCTAGTCTTGGGACCCTGAGGCGCTGCAGAGTTATTTTGGTTTTGGACAGGTTCCATTCATCTCCTCTGTTCTGGTGAGTTAGACGATGTTTAGACAGCAATTGTGAACCTTTAAAAAAATTAAAAAAAATAAAATCCTGTTACCATAGCAAGCTAGGTCACATAGAAGTCAATACACATGCAGAGATTGCAGTGAATAAATAGTGTGATTACAGTATGGCCCTCTGAAAAGCGAGACTTGAGCAGTACAGATGGATGTTGATCCACTCGCAGTAAACCAAATGAAATTAAACCCTGAGCGGGATTCGGGAACACAAGACTAGAGTGGGGAATCAAGACCAGTGTCTTTAATCAAAATAACAATGCTCTTTAATTCTGTGTTAATTAAATGTAGATTTCCCAGATCGAGGAGCAGTCCCTTTGATGCCAGGGGACCTCTAGTCAAATAAACACCCACTCACTGGATTTGTCTGGTGTTTAACCGTGTCTTAGTCCTCTTTTCCTAAACTGGCTGGTGCTAGTTTACACAGAAGGTGTGTCAGCTGAGGGATAGTAGCTTGCAAACAACTCTTCAAGATTTCAAACGTCGTGCATCCACAAAGGGAGGGTTTCTTGGCAAGTTGGTAAAACACCTTAATAAGTGGCCTACAACCGTACAGTTCTCAGATGAAATGAGAGTAATAGTGAATTCTCTGCACTAAATTTCACACCATTTGTCTCCTGATTGGTCATTCTCCCTCTTTCTCTTCCCCACTCCCTCCCTCAGTCCCCCTCTCTCAATGTAATGAGCAAATCATGGCCTCTAGGGAGAGATGTAGAGAGAAAAATTGGTCCCATTATGTGTCAAGGAGTGTGAAAAGAGTAGCAGTGTTGTCTGTCAACTCTAACCCCCAACTGTCCGTGGTCGTTACTTCCCACCAAACACAATGAGCTCTTTGCCCGCACGTAGATCTGCTTATTATTTCCCTGTCTTTTAACTACAAAGTCCATTATAGGAAATGCCAGGACAGCTGTGCCCTTTTCTGCACTAGCTCTGCCACAGCTCAGACAAGGGTACAATGGACACAGTAACACACAGTGATTCAAGGCTGATTTAGAGTGACTGGTCTTAAAGCCGACTTATAGATTACAGTAATTATAGGAGATGAAGGAGGAGGAGCTGTGAAGGATGCTGTGGCTAGGTGGGGGCTTTGGGGAGGCAGGTTGTTGTCATTTGGCAGCTAGTCCAGTTGGAGAGAGAAATTACAAATGGAGCCAGAGCCTGGGTGGTGGAGCATTTATCAGCCAGTCCTCGCAATAATTCACACGATCCAGCGGGGAGCCAGTATTTTATCACCCCACTCTCTCACGGCAACCTGCTGGTGGTGAGGATGATGATAGCTACAGGCTTTATGAGCATAGGAGCAGACATATACAGTAATTGTTTGAGAACAATATAGTTTGGAAAGTCTCATCTCTTTTCAGTATTCACAATCATATGTAGTCCGTGGATTGGACTATGCTGAAAAAGAATCAAGCAGTTGAGCCTAACTCAGAGGCATATGGCGTTTGTTCAATGCAGCAGAACACAGAGATGCCTCAGGAAGGGACTGACAAACATGTGGTCCCTGTAGTTGGAGGGGAGAGTAACTGGCACGGAATACATAAAGATCACAAATAAATACACCATCCACCTGCTCGGCGAGTGCTTTGGGACCGGGTAGATCCGAAGGCATTGATACAGTTTTGCATTTGCTGGTCTGCCTGTAAAAGCAAGTATAACAATCTTTGCATAAATAAATAAATTCCTGACTGAATAGGGAATAGGCATGGGAGGCTGTGATGGCCTTCTCATAATAACAATGATAAAGATGCTATTATTCTATTCATACTCCCCTCACTCTTTACCAACTTTCCCTTTTGGCTCCCATGGGAGACACATCATTCTAATATACATACGTTTACATACCTTCGCTTTCTGTGAAAGACCTGCAGGAGAGACAGAGACAGGGGAAGAGAGAGAAAGAGATGGGGACTGTTTATCCAGTCAGATATTCTAACGTATGTGGAATAGATTTGAGCTTTACAGTAAGAGAAAAAAAAGAGCAGATCGGAGGTAGAGAAAATACCATCGGGGAGACCCGTAACGTTGTTCCGAACTCATGGCGGAGGCAGAGAAATCAGTAGGCTACGACTTAAGTCATCCAAGGCAGCGGCGGAGTGGGACCAATAAATCGGCCCGCCGTACGGGTTGAGCAGAGGCTGCACAGTTTGACCAGCGGACAGCAGCCGGGCAGCGGCACGGCCGCAGCACACCATTCCCCCGGATGGTGTTGCTAAGAACTTGCAATGTACAGTATAACTATTATCAGACCGGCCCTCGCGGCCTCGAAACACTACCGGCCCACCAGGAAAAGTACCGACTCTCCCGATTGCCACTCCGCCTCTGATCCAAGGTGTGGGAGCATTTCACACTAAATAATTGAAAACGTGTGTTAATTGCAAGATAAGCAAAAGCGACATGGCATGGCACAGGAGCACCACGTGATGATTCAGCACCGTAAACATGTTGGAGTCCTTGACGAGGAGGAAGGGAGTTCAACAGCAGGGTAAAGTCACTACAGAATCCTACTTTTGTTCCGTTTTGAAGTGAGGAACGTAACGTCCCTCCAGTAGCTCTTCTGGTGCTGCTGTTTACTCGTTATCCAGCTATCTAAGTTAGCGTTAGCTCGTTAATAACAGTAGTAAAGCAGGGGTGGTATAGACTTTTTCACACGCCTTTTTTGGCCCATTAAATTTTCAATCTGTCGTCATGTATATATTCTGTGCTTTGTCCCATATCTGTTATTTTTGACAAATATATTTGTGTGTGTTGTACTTTTTAATTTTATTTTAAAGTTGGTGATCTTAAGCTGTGTTTAAACGTGGTGTATAAATGAACTCAACTTGCACTTACTACAATAAGTAATAATTTAATGAATAAGCTTCAAGTGAACGTGTGTGTGTGTGTGTGTGTGTGTGTGTGTGTGTGTGTGTGTGTGTGTGTGTGTGTGTGTGTGTGTGTGTGTGTGTGTGTGTGTGTGTGTGTGTGTGTGTGTGTGTGTGTCTGTATCTGCTCTTTGGGTTAGGCTACTTATCTTTACACAACTAGTAACTAAAACAACAAGTATGTATTGAGTTGATGTAAATTAATGCCTTTTAGTTATTTTTATCCGATTCATGGATTAATCAAAAAAATAATCGACAGATTAATCGATTATTAAAATAATCGTTAGTTGACAGGAAGCTGTCTACACAATGGCAGTTGTGGCATCAGTGAGTGAATGATGGCACATCTGAATTCACTCCCTCGTTGACTCATTGACTTTGTTCTATAGGGAAATACTAAATTGAGATTGTGGACAGTTTTTTGACACATCTATTAAGGCAAATCAGTGTTGCAGTATATTTAGCAACAAGACTCTGTGAGGTAGTACTTAAGCATAGCTGATGATTAGCATTATTTTTTACCATGTTCACAATCTTAGTTGTATGTGCTATCATGCTAACATTTGCTAATTAGCACTAAACACAAAGTATAGCTGAGGAGAGTTAGTTATTAGTTTTGCAGGTATTTAGTCACTAACCAAAATTATGCAAATGATGGTGATGCTGAAAAGTCACCAGATCAGCAAAGATATTAGTTTATTTAGACATACATGTCTGGATCAAATTTCACAGCAATCCATCCAATAGTGGGATGGAACTATGGATGTCTAGGCATAATTTGTTCAAAATGTGATACCAATCTAACCAGTATATCGAGATATTTCACAGGAGTGAACTTTGACCTGATGACGCTATTGATGAAAAGTCAGGGGAATCACTAAAGTCGTTTTGCCGGATTGTCCTGGTGATCCTTTCAGTAGTTGTTCAGATAATTCAGTCTGGACCAAAGTGGTGGACCGACCAGCTGACAGGCGAACATTTCCAAAGAGCCACATCGTTAGCGTGCCTAAAAAGTAGTGTACATGCTATGAAAAAAGCCTATATAATGCATACGTATTTGTCTACTCATTTTAACAGGTGTCCTCATCACCCATGCCAAACTCTTTTACCAAGGTGGCTGCAACCATGTCTTCATGTCTGTCTTTGCATGTCTGTTCTATAGCCTGCTCTCACTTCACTTCCTCGTGCCATTCACTGTCATGTGAAAAGGTGTGTGTGACTCCACTAGTAGAGCAGAGCCCATTATCGTAAATAGGCCAATAAGTAACTTCACACAATGTGTCCCCAAAGCAAGCACACTCTATATGCAAAGCAGAGGCACACTGCTAAAGAAACTGGCGCCAAGTGATTATATTTGTAATTTAATTTCCTTGGTCACACAGAGATAAGAGAAGGGAGCGGCTACAGTTGGCCCGGGATGAATAGAGTGACGAGAATAGGACTACAGCTTCATTGTCTGGACTGAGATGTCCGAGACGACACCACTTACGAACAACGGTACCGGTGGGCAGATATGGTACATACACAGGGATTCAAACTCAAAGACACGAAAACAATGTTAGTAATAGAGACAGCAGAGAGAGTTCCACTATACAAGAACACATGCACTCTCAAATCAAATGGATGAATGTAGGTGCAGGATAATCAAGAAACTCTTTTTTTTTCCCCGAAGCGAGCTCTGCCTCTCTTCTTTCTGTGTGTCTTCATCACACTCAGTTTTGCTGAACAAATGTAATCAGCCGGGTGGTCTGGGTGGGATGGCGGTCACAAAGAGCAACGGCTCATTGCCGATTCTACACAGCAGGTCCCTGCAAGAAAGACGACTGAAGGACACAAGGTGTACTCTCCCGACAGCCTCAATGTGTCCCCCTCCCTCTGTCTGCTTTTTCTGAGATTGTAGAACTGCAGATATCAAATTTCCTGACTTTTCCATTTTCAAAGAGTGTCTACTTATACTGATGACAATGCAGTGGAGGCCACAATACTGCAGTGGTCAAACTCTGATTTTGACTACATCAGAACATTCAGGGCTGGAGCTGATGGTGAGCGAAAGGTACAAAGTTAATCAAAATCTCACAGCACAAAAACAGAATTCAGGGTCAGCGCAAAACTGCGTTGTGACATCTCTCTCCCTTTGTTCTCTCCTCCTCTCATCTTTATGTCTACTTCACCCCTGCTGTCTAGTCTTTCAGCGTATTTCCTCAGCGTCTCGACTTTGAACCCAACAGCATTAACCTGTCAGGAAAGTTACAAATGTTTTGACTGAATTATGTAAACCACGGAGAGATAAAACTGCAAAAAGCATGGAGTTCTCGCTTTATTTCATAACTCATCTTGCTCCCAGATCGGGCCAAATAAAACTTGACTTATTAAGTAGTCTGGCGCATTCTGGCTCAAAATCCTCTGAAATATGCTTGAGAATATTAATCACACTTTGTCTACCTCGCAACTAACAATCAAACACACACACACACACACACACATACATACGTGCACAGGTTTTTTGTGTGATTTCATTACTCATCATATGGGAACAGTGTCTCCCACATTCCACCAGATTTTTTTTTGAAAGAGGCAAAGCAATCAATGTTACACCAGCACCACCAAAAGGTAAAGCTGAAAACAACAGCTTGCTTTCTTCACCTCTAAAATACAGACTTGCAGCACTGGAAGTCTGATTAAGGATGCTTCTCCCAGGCAGCCAGCAGGTTTATTTATTTATCTCAAAGAACACAACCACAAACACACAGGAGCACAGAGAAACACACAGTTTATACTAGGGGGATGGGGTAGTGGCAGCGCAGCATAATTAGTAGGACACGGCTGTATAATTGGTCTCTAATTGATATGAAGAGCAGTGGTTCATCCCAGGTTGTGTTGTACACATTCTGCCGGCCACGGGTAAGGAAACGCTGGCGGCCTGCTCAATCTTCTGATTGATGTCTTTGTAGCAAATGCCCTTCAACAATCAGTAGCCACCATCTCTCTGTGTCTATCAGGCCACCTGTCTATCTGTGCGTAACATCTTCTGCCATTCATCTGTCATTTCATCCTTTGTGCCTAAACGTCGCACTATCTCTTTCTTTCTATCTCCGCATTGATTTGGCCTGTCTTTCTCTGAATGCATTCTCAACCTTTGGTCTTTTATTCTCGGGAAGGCGAAAGAGCAGCGTTTGTGGTGGTGGAAGGTGAAAAGTGGTGGTTTGACACTGGCAACCATAAAAGACCCAATGGCCCAGACAGCACTCAACAGGGGGGAATAAAGACAACTTTAGATGAAAACGAAATACATTTTAAAAGTACTTTTATTTACAAGAAAGGGGCGTACCTGTTCTTTCGATTTAGCAAATGAGGATTGAATTGAATTGTTTTGTTTTTGTAAGATTGTGAATTGAACAGTGTGGCTATCACCAGACCAAGCTCAATGCTGAGCTGCAGGGCGAAATCAAATCGCCGGCAGATTGGGCGGGGTTTACCCAGTCTAGAGACACACAGGTGGACACAATGAATTGAATGGATTTGAAGTTTGGGTGGGGAAGCTCTTTAGAACGCTTGTGTTCATGGATCGCGTGCTGATGCAAGACGACCTTCAAGGACATTTACCTCATTTACACAGCAATTAGGCACTAGCCTGTTGGTAAATTGAAAAAGAGACAAAAATCCTCTGTGGATTTAATAACAAACTCATTACCAGGGCCCAACAGGGCGGAACTGCCTTTTAATTAGAGCAACACCTGATTAACGCCCAATTAACAGAGCCAGAGACACTTAATTCTCCCCCACTTTGGCAGGTTGAGAACATAAACATAGGCAGTCCAGCATGGGAGTGCTTCCTCTCCCCCTGGGAATGTGTGAGAGAAAAGTAAATAACGACTTTGGATGCAGCCTGTTGTCGGGTGGTCCAAATGATCCACAGAGCTAGGAACTGTATGCTGGAAATGCATAAGGCAAGTGTTTCAACAAAGGAGACAGATGTAGGACTGGCTGGCAAAAAACTCTGCTTCACTACACATGCAACTCCTGGTGGGCTGATGTAGAGTAGGACAAGTGTCCAGACAGTTAACCCTCATGTTCAGCCATACGTTCCTCCCACTCTCAGATCATACTTTAAAACAGACGCGTAATAAACTTCTTCTTTTTTTATAATTATTTTTATTATTTCCATCAAGAATACATATACCAGCACACTGTGTAATTTCATACTCCAATCAGTGTACAACTCCTTCTAATAACAGTATTTCTGTACTCCACAGGATCTTAAACCACACTCATGCATGCTCATACTCATACTTTTACATACACAGCTCCCCAACCATACACTCTCCATGCTTCCACATATACTGTACCATTTATCCACATTCCACTCATCCACATATATCTTTCACATTTTTGACACACAAACCCAAACACACACCAACCACACGTAATACACTTTTTAAACCTTTTATTTAGCTGTGGAAAGGTGTGGACATCACATCAAAGCATAGTCAAACTAAGCCTTGTTGAACATACTATTTATCATAACATATGACAACTAATTAGTAATAAAAAATAAGGGAGCATTGAAATAGGGTATGACCACAGATGTGTGTGCTGTGTATTACTCATCATCAGCAAACGGGAAACATTTTATAGGAAAACAACAAAGAAACACAATGTGTATTTGACATAATTTAAATATATCCTATTTTGCTTTTGTTGAGGACTGTCCAAAGTGTCAGATGTGCACAACAAGATGGCGCTATTTTAACTTTCGGCAACCAGAGTACATCGCAGCTCCTACTGAAGCTTTCAGTTAAAGTTTCTAGTTGAATGTTTAGTGAGTGTCGTTTCCATAAATTCAACTGAAAACCCTCCACAACGGGATCTGTTCCTGGCACCAGGGGCAAACCTGGACGAAGACTAATGAAATTAAAAAAAATTTCAAACACCAGTCTACACATGCACTTTGTCAGAGAACAGTTCTCATCTTACATGTGGTGCCCAGTTTCCCAGACAGTATTGTTGGTCTTTAGTGTGTTTTTATTTCATTTCCGAGCCTTTAGTCCCACTGACTTCCAGGACTCAGACTTTAATTCCTCTGGCAAACACTTAACTCCGAACACAGTTAATCAATATTCAGTCCGGTTGTATAGATCTGTAAAGCAACTAGAAATTGCTAGTTTCTCATTCAGTCTGTGTGCTTTAATGTGTAACTTACACATTCAAATCCATTTCCTCTGTCACGTCCCTATTTCTGAAATCCACTTCAGGCTCTTGGGAGACATGTTGCTTTTCATGTTACCATGGTAATAACTATCGCTGAAAGAGCGTTTAGCGGCCCTGAGTTGAGAGGAAATCCGCCACGACTCCACAGCCGTCTCTAAGTCTGGCAGGATGTCAGGCACAACAGCCTGCTCAGCTATGAAGACTATCATCTCTACGACCAACAGCAGGACCCAACCTAAAGCCCCTAGCCAATAGGAGGAGCCGAGGCTGGAGAAGTCTTGACGGATTTCTTCCCGGTGCTGATGGGTGAAAAGAGACCAGCTGAGGAGGAAGAAAAAACCTGTAGATAGAAGAAGAAAAAAAACGGGTCGGATCAAGTATCATTGCGAGGAAAAGAAAAAAAGTCATTAAGGTCAATTATTACGTGCCTGGAGCTTTAGAAAACAGTTTGTATGATAATGAACTGCAATACCAAGGAAAGTAAAAAACAAAAACAAAGCCTCTTTAAAAACAGGGTATGCAAATGACTAGTACATAAAAGAAGTCCTGGAGGTGTGGTTTTGACATGAACTACACAAACCAAAAGGCTATTTGGAGGTTAATTAGAAATGGGGTCATTTTTACTACTTACTTACTAAAACTCCCAAAACAACACCAGTCTAATTATTAATAACGTGAAACACAAAAACATGCCGTGTGGTGTACATAAGTGGTGTGAGCAGTGCAGTGGCGTTACCTGTAGAGGCCATAGTGAGCAGCAGCAGTGTGGATGGGTAGAGGGCCTGTCCTGCCATGAGGAGGGAGCGAGTGTTTGAGTAGGAGCGCACCGTCCGAGGCGTCCAGCAGAGGGCAAACACCAGGCACAACGCACCGGTGCTCACAGCCATGAGGAAGGAAACAACTCCAAAGACTCTCTCTGCTTCCACAGCTGGAAGACACAACAACATATGCACAGGTTGAAGTGGGAAAGGTAAACTAGACGGATTGATATTTTAATTTGACGGTTACATTACTTTCTACTAGGGCTGAGCGATTTGAGGAAAAAAAAATCGGTAACACCTTACTTCATAAGAGTGACATGACACAGTCATGACACATGAACCCTAACCCTAACTCTAACCCTAACCCTAACTCGTCATGACAAAAACCGAATGACACTTACTAAAAGAAGCGTTATGTCATAAACGTTTATGGCTTGTTTATAATGTTTATGACACGTTCACGACCGTGTCATGTCACTCTTATGTAGATAACTTCAAGTAAAGTGTAACCCAAAAATCTAATTGGAATTTTTCTGCCAGATACTGCGATTACGATTAAATCTGCGATACTGCACCTTCTACAATCACGTTCAATAAAGCAATACAAAAATAAATGAAAAATCCACTGAAAATAGGACATTTCTGTTGACAATCTGTGACATGTAACATTATACCAGCATTTATCTTATGAAAAAAAAAAAATGTTAAATTAGTCCAAATATTTCACACTTGATTAATGTCTTCACGATTAGCTAATCGCATTCTTTCAAATCGCTAATTCGATTTGAAAACGATGAATAGTCTCTACTATAAATAGGCAGCGTGATGAAGTGAAACGTGTTGAGACGATGAGCCATTCCCTAAAATGTCCCTGTCTACAACTGAAACCAAAAGAGTCAAATCAAGAGTTCATGGACTTTTAGGTAGTTTTCATGTATATTGAGCTCACACTACATTACATTAATTCTGACATTTGCCAGCAGTTTGATTCAGTTGGGGGGGGGGGGGGGGTGTTCTTGGTTAATTCTTGGTATATTCAATATCTAAAAAAGTTAATCTTAATAATGTATTTAAAAGAAAATGTTTCCTTATTTTTTTATTTACGTATGATCACTATCATTACATTTCTTATTAAATAAGGTTTTTATAGTTTGACAATCGCTTCCAATAAAAACTTGCAGCGGTCTTCAGCCTTTTTGGGAAGTGGATTAGCTGGCAGCATACCTGTGCCTACACAATTTCTTTGACAAAGAAAAAACAAGATGTAGCTGACAAAGACCAGCTGACCAAAATTTTAGCTCATTTGCCTCCGGCCAAATGTGAAAACTTCATCAGATACAAAGAATGCACTTCTCTGGTACAGGAGCGAGCTCAAACTTGTTTACTATACGGCTGAGGAGCTGCTGTGCAGCCCAGTGTCTTTTCAAATGCTCCTCCTGATGTTGATCCCCTCTAGGGATTCAATGGTGGGATATTTTAGCAAAATCAGTACCTTATTAACACAGCACAGCAAAGACATGTTCATGTCAATAACAATATTCAATATTAAATACATGTTATTCCACGTTATACTGTACGACAGTCACACCTTTAACCTTAACGTGTAAGTGACGGCTTCAGACAGATGACAATTTTGATTTGTTGACTGCGGGAAAATTATGTCAAATATGTAAATGTGGCTTGTTGCTCACCGTTGAAGACAATGCCATCTTTAGGATTTGTCTGGTCACTTTTAGTGTTATTCCACTCTGTCCACAGTCCCCTCTCCTTCAGCCAGAAAGGTGTCCAGACTGCATAGCACACACACAGGCTGCCCGCCAACCCCACACAGGACTGAGAAAACCTGAAGCGACTGCCAGAGTCCCCCAGCTCCAGCATCTTCATATGTCTACACCCCTGAGAGAGAAATAGAGAGAGAGAAAACAGAAGGCAGGGAAAACAGAAGAGACAGGAAGAAAAATGATGTGTAATTAGCGTATTAAAGTTGAGTAACAGTCGGAAAATCTCTTCGAACTAACCTCGTCATTTAGTTCATACACATCAGCTTAAGAATGTGGAATAGTAATTAAAAGTACTGTCTTACCTTTGTTGTTGTAGAACATAAAAGGTGTCAGGAACAAAGCTGTGAAATTAGTCTGCGTACAGGTAAAACAAAGTGTATACTACAGAAACGACTTATGGTTACTGCTGTACAAACACTACTGTACAAACGCTTTGAACACACTGCTTATACCGCTCAGGACCACAAGCCCTCACTCGCAAGTCAAACTCCACCTCCGCTGCAATGGAAACTCCCCCAGTCAGCGGCTAAATTCCCCTGTCAATTCTCCACTGTGACCCACCAACTCTCACTGTAGAGAAAGTGAAAGCACCAACAATGGCCATTCAGTATTAGAGGAAGCAGAAGTTTGTGTAGCTAACATAAAGCAGCAAGGAAATAAAGAATAACTGGACATTAAAAGGAAGTTTAGAAACATCTAGAATCCCTTAATATTTGAGATATACTCTGTAACAGCAACAAACCACACCGACGTGTTTATGTCAAATGCAGAAATGTGTGGGGGGTGTCAACAGGCGATTATGCATGACAACACATTTGAGGAAAACCCACTCTCGGTTTCTCACAGCAGGGGCACATGTGATGTGGTCGATGGAGTCTTGCAACTCAAATATCTCTCCTCTTCGTCATACCACCCCCTTCGCTTCCCACTGTAGCAACGGAACGGCCCCACAGCCCACCCAAAAGGAAATGTTAAAAAATAAAATGCCTTCAGAGCGTGTTTCATACAAAATAATATAGTAGATATCTTAAAATAAAAACCTAAACATTTGAAAGTCAAGATATTTATCACTGGCCCATTCAGATATCACTCTAAATGAAAGATTATAGTCAAATAAAGAATAAATGAATTCCTTTATTCACAGATCATTAACTTTACAGAAAGTGCAATACATTCTGATAAAATAAAGTGCATATGAGCAAGTAATAAGGATGTACAATTCAGATTAGAATACTTAAGAGAAGAATAGACCGTGACTTTTGGTTGATTATATTTGGCATTCACTTAGAGTTGCAGTAAATAAACATACATATTTTCAGTCTGGGTAACAAACTAAAAAAACAAGGCCATCTCCCTTTTGAAAGATTGAAAATAAGGCCTTGAGATGCAGAAAGAAAAGTGCCTGCTTTACTTTTTTCTTCTCTCCTCTTTAGCCACAGCAAATATTTCCTGGTTACTCAAAAATAGGAATCAGATTTGACCTTGTGTCGGGTGTTTGTGTCATGCTTTTAACCATAAACACAGAGACTAAGAAGGATGCTCGCTGAAGTACTGCCTCTTGACATGTGGCAGCTACAATTTGGGCTCCTTTATCCTAAGCTTACTTTCTGGCTCTTTGCAGCAGGGCCTTGAATACATCAAGAATCTGTGGGTCCTCCCCAGCAGACAGCTCTGGAGTGTTTTTCTCCAGCCAATCGGAGGAGTGGATCTGGTGCCTGAGCGTGCCAATCAGGGAATCCAGACTGTCGGGCTTGGACGCTTGGCAGTCCAGCAACACTAAGTCCCCAGTGGCCAGCGGGCCTGTGTCAGGAACAGGGCAATCCTTCTCCATCAGCTGGTCGGATGACTTACTCACGGGTGATGATGTTGAATTGACAACCGCAGCATTGTCTGAATCGTCACTGTCCTCTTTCTCGGATTTTTCGCCCTCATCACTGGCTTCTTTGATAGAGTGCGAATCGGGGCTGGTGCTTCTTCCTTCAATATCTTTCAAGGTCTCCCTAATCCGCTTCAGGCCTGACATAACACAAAACATTAACAGAACAAGTCAGTAACTATTATCCAATCATTACCTAGCTAAAGACACAAAGCAGGAGATAAAATGGAATGAAACAGACCATTGACTGAACAAATTAAACAACAGATATGATCTAATCAATGTCTAGTTTAAGGCAGAAAATGGGAATTAGAGGGAAAAAATATAACTCACTATTTAAAAACTTAAATATCAACTTGGCGACATATATACTATAAGACAGGGAGTAGCTGAACAATTGAGTGGGCATATTACACTAGAGACTGACCGAGCTGAAGGTGGTGCTGTTGGTCTGCGAAGACAATGCGGAACCAGCCGGGCGTGGAGCAGCAGAAGGCCTGACCGCAGCTCACCACCACCTTGTGTCTGAGGAAATCCTTCCACAGAGACAACTCCTCCTCAAACGACGGCTCTCTGAGAAACTGCCCAAATGCAGAGACGGGAGTGACACATTAAGCCCACAGGAACACAATGTTTTCCAGACATAACCATGTGTGGTTATTTTGCATTTGAAATTAGCGAGAGCGAGAACTGAAATATTAGCCCCAACATCTTAGCGTGACTTTGATCTTGGTACCTTTCTGAGGTCCGCCCAGACATACAGTGCAGCGTGTCTGTCCAGGTAGGGGATGCCCATACTCTGCAGCTCTCCTGTCAGGTAACTGTGAGCAGCTTTCAGTCTGCGCCTGTTCTCAGGCAAAAATTCCTTGCTGATCCACTCTGGAACACGAGAGTGTAAAGTGACAATAGGTAAGTGTAAATGAAATGTTACAAGTCATATCAGAGGAAGGCAAAAAAAAAAAAAAAAAAAAAAAAAAAAAAAAGGGACGATATCTCTCGGTAACAGGGAAACAAAGCAAAAAAGCTAAATGTTTGATTTGCTGAATTTATGCATTTGATCTTGACTGGTCTTTACCAAAAGGGGGTTGATGTGAGGATTGTTTTCTCAATACATTGTGTTTGCTAAAGCACATGTGAAGCTTGGATCCGTACCTCTGTCCTGAAGCAGCTGTGCTACCTGGTGCTGGCTGTTCCCAGAGACACCGTGGAATGCGCCCAGCTGGGCCAACGCCTCCACAAGGTCTCTGTTCTCGGTATACAGAGTGCCTATTCTGATTCCTGCCATCGCAAAGTCCTGGAAACGACAAGAGGAAGTAAATGAAGAAGAACGGTGAAAGCAAACGCCCACTTAGGAAAAGCTGAGATTTCACTGTTCTGTGAGCAGCGATGTAAAAAGTTTCCTGTCTTCACACTCTCCTACAGCGCAGCACAGTACGTACCTTGCTCATCCCCCACATTACATGTGTCCTCTGTGGGTCAGGCAAACTGGGGAAAAAAAGAGCAGATCGTTAGCAGCTAAGATGCTGTCTTCAGCCTCAGTTGTTATGATTAAAAGGTCTAATAGAGTAATCAAGCAGATGCTAGGTTCGCTCAGTACCTGTCTATACCGAGGACACTGTTAAAGGCGACAGATTCATCAAAGACCGTCAGCATGTACACTTCATCGACGATACAGTGGAGCTCATTTCTGAAGCAGGAAAATCGTGGAGAGAAAGAGAATATAAATACCTACAGTGCAGCATTAATACAACTTGGTTTTATATTGTCAATGATTGTTAATGACAAAGGAAATGCAACATTAAATGTAAAATGGTTCCTTCAACGCCCTACGTGGTTTATGGTTACAACACCTCTGTGGAGGGAGTTACTCTGGCAAGATCACGTAGAAAACAATAGATGATGCAGGAGACTCCTTGGCACATGGCTGCACTCGACAATATGCTAATCGTTAAGAGAGGTGATAAAACTTAATCAAGAGCGCTTGATATTCCACACACGGGACAGAGCTCTCGGGCCGTAAAATAAGAGAGATCACACTAGGAAATGTATGCAGTGCTTTGGCAATGTGCTTAAGGGAGCCGCAGGACTGCTGGGAGGATTACAGTGTTAGGCCACAGTGTGAGATAATAGTGGGCAAACATACCTTTTGGCAAACTCCAGGAAGGCAATCATCTCATCCGCGGTGTAGATCTCAGCCAGGGGGTTGTGGGGGTTCATCAGTATAACAGCTCGGATGATCAAACCCTAAAAGAGATGGCCAGATTCTAAAGAACTAACAATGTGTCTTCACAGTCTTTAGAAATGAAGCTGAAAAACAAGTCACTGAGAAAAAGAGAGCATCCAAGACGTTTATCTAAACTACGAACTTTATCCAAGCATTTTTGGAGTGCTGCGGTCTTTCTTAAAATATTAATTAAGGTCAAGTGCTTAAGAATAAATGCATTCATGAATTACCTCTTGTTTAGCCCTTTTCAGACCTTCTTCTAGTTTGCCTTCAGTAAGGTGGAAGGGTCGACTGTCTTTGCCATCAGCCTTAAAATAAAAAAGTGACGAAACAACAACATTCAAATTGGACAACTGACAATGCTGCGTGTGATCACATGACGCATTTAAAGGTGAATGCAACGTCCATGTAAATATATATTATATTGAATGTATACGATCAGCAAGGCACAACAAGCACATGTAGAATTACATTTTTTTAAACACAAGCACATACGCTCTGCAAGTCAATGAGGCTCTGTATTCCTACCTCACAGTCAAGAGGAACATGGAAGAGTTTTACATCACTGTACAAATGTAGATCCTCAGTGATAACACCGTAGAAAGGAGTCGGAATGAGAATGGCATCTACAACGTGAAAAACACAATGACCACGTGGAATTGACACATACAGCAAGCTCACCCATATGAGCTACTATTTAGGTTTAACTACTTTTGAGGTATCTTATGGCTGGTCAGCGCATTGCCATCTATGCTGAATGTCTTTAGTAAGGGTTTGACAACAGTTGTTTTGAAGGGATCTGGGAAGATGCCTGTTTGAAGATATGTATTTATAATCTTTAGGACACGACTTGAAACACCCGCTTAAGAAATGCTGTAGGTACAGGGTCATTGGGGAGGTGGAGGAGTTACACAAAGCTCAATTCATGTAACACAGGTAACTTTTCCCACGGTTACATCTTTTTTTTTTTTTTTTTACAGGATTGTGTTGAAGTGATTCTATTTTTGAAGAACAATGCAAGTTCTTCACAATTTGATGCAGAGAAGGAGGGGCAGTGTTGAGTAGCTGGTCAATAGTGGTAGAATGAGATTCTAGCGTTTCCAGCATTCTCTGTAATAATATAGTATAATTTCTTGCCAGATGTATTGCTTTGCTATAAGCAGTTATAGCTTCTTTGTATATATTACAGTGAACTGTGAGCTTTGTTTTCCTCCATTTTCTTTCAGCTGCTCAACAGATTCTCTTAACTTCATCAACACTGTTATTATTTAACCATGGGGAGATTCCGTCAGTCTACCTCTTTTTAACCTTCAGTGGAGCAACAGTATTTAAAGCAGATGGCAAGGTGTTGTTGAAACGTTCAATAATGGCATTTAAAAGAGCAGTCATAGCTGTAGGACTCACATTATTTCATAACATTAGAGAACTCGGCTTCAGCCTTCGCATTTAGGACTCTCTTTTAAACCAAAAATACCCTTTTAGTCTTTGTTGAGATTAGGTTGGCATCAAAAAACATAGTGATGCTCGGAAATAGGTAAGTCAGGTACTGAGACATTGTCCATGTTTAACCCTGTTGTTATTACTAAGGGCCGTTTTATGGTTGTGCGTGGAATCGACGGCGTACCCCTGCAGACCCCTCTGCGTCTACGCCGGACCCTACGCCGTAGCCTGAGGTACACCTCTCGAAAAATGTAACTACACGTTGCAGCGACACACGTTGCTTGGCCGTGGCTTGGTAGCGTTGCATTTCCCCCCCCCCGACTCATTTCCTGGTTCTCCTTCTCCATAAACAACATGATATCAAGGAGAGGGGTAACTTTTCCTGCTACAGATTTCCCTCCATGGTCAGAAAACACAGGGGAGACACTTTGTTTCTCTCACTATGACTCTAGAGTCGCTACTTGCTCCAAAGCTAATCGCCGTCAATCTCTCACTTCTCCCTTGCTCTATCACCCACTCCCCACACACACACACACACACACACACACGCCGGCTTGACGCACACACCAGCGCACAAGTATAAACATCAGGCCGCTTACGTAGGCTAAGGCGAAAGCTCTGCGTGGAGCCTCCGCAAAATCATAAAATGGCCTTAAGTCTTGAATGTCTACCAGGCTGATGGGTGGCTTTATTACACGTTGGGTAAAGCTGTCCAGTAAATTCACACGCTCCATAGCTTTGGAGGCGTTCTTTTTATTGATAAGAATATTCAGGTCTGCTGTCGGGATTGATCTATCATATCTTGTGATACCAAGTGAGATTAGCTCTCAGAAAAGACCAACATGGGCTGCTTTTCACGCTTGTGCTTTTCAAAGCACTTATTGAACTAAACAAATATATTACATTGCCTAAAATGAGGCCTTGGTTGTAGTAGCACTAAAGAACTTCCGCATTCTGTTATATTTTATTCGATAGTCATTTTTAATACAAAACAGTCAGAAAAAGAAAATCCCTGTTGTTACTGTGCACGTTTGTATTCATACACTAGAGATATGTGTATTGTGTGTGTGTGTGTATGTGTGTGTGTGTGTGTGTGTGTGTGTGTCATTCTAAACCTACCTTTAGGGTCACAAATTACTGCTGCAATACACGAGAAGAGGGAACCACAGCCATTCATCACCACGACCTGAACAAAGACACATCCACCGTGTTATGAAAGACCCAATTAAGGCACAGAAGGAGGCCTGATAAATATGCTACAAATGCATCCACTTTCTAAAACAGACATTCTTTACATCTGAATTTAAGTTGGTTACCCGCAACAACAAAAAGCTGTATTACTTAGTTCAGTTGCAGCATTTAGCATCTTCATAACCATACAGAGTTAATCAGATAAATGAATTGAATCCACCCATGAATCACCCGTCAGTACTTACTTACCTGGTCAACCCATCTGGCTCTGGTTGTCTCAGATTTCTCTACCCACCCTTCCTTTCCTTTTCATCCATTCTCCTTCCTAACTCCTCCCTATCCATATCCCTTCTCCCCTTATTCCTTCCAACTCAATGTGGTGCATACCTCTCCCATGTCTCATTCTGCAGTACTGTCCACACTGACTCTCCCTCCGCCCGGTCTTCAGTATGTCCTCCTTCTACCTTCACCTCTCCCTTTTACATCCATTGATCTGTCCTCAACATCCAATACCTCCTGAATTTCCATTAAACCTTTAAATGACATACTGTTGTGGCGTGGTACAAAAATGAATTCGTTCCAACCTGTTCTTTGTTGACTACATTTGTGTTTGCCTTCTGTCTATGTCCCTTTTAAATCAGAAACACAGCAGTGTCGAAAAGTTAGTCTGTTTGCCAAAATTAAAGGCTGTCTGTGTCCCTTTCTTTTCCCCTGATGCTTTATGTATGGTGGTGATTTAAATTGTAAGAATATATAAAGTAAAATATATATAATTAGGAAGACCATAATGTTAGAATACTTAATTAAAAGTCCTGCAGTCTGTGCTGTTTGTCAGTGCAATGGAAAATTAAAAATTAAAAACATTTTTTTTTAAATAAAAAAAGTCAATTTGCAGTCAATTTGTACCTATGTAAAAGCAAATACTTATTAGAAGTGTAATTTAGAGTTGATAGTGCAACTAGTCATTCTGAAGAATAGTTCTTTTTAGAATTTCAAATTATTAATAATAATGTATAGGTAGAACCGTAGTGCTGTTCAGGTGGCACTACAGTAGATGTTATAGTGTTCTGGAGTTTAAACTCTAGAGAGAATAATATATTTACCTTTTGTACAATGGGCTGGGTGTAAAATCTTATTATGCAAAGTGCCCACTATTTACAGTCACAGTATAAATGTAGTATAATATTTCCCTCTGACATATTGTGGAAAGAATGTAAGTACTGTATACATAATGTAAATATGATAAAGCACCTCAGAACTGTTTATAGTGTGTGAGTAATTATGTTCTTACATTTTCCACCTCTGCTATTTACAGTATATGCTTTCCACATCCCCCTTGGTTTTTAACACGATACAAGGCAGAATATATTGTTATTCCCTTCATATACAATATTTAGTATGGAATACTCTATTATATAGTATATTCAATTGACAACCGTAGTTGTCTTACACAGACGGTTCATATTGCTTGTGTTACAGCCCTTCCAGCATTAAAAGCAATAATCTTTACTCACATTGTTAGCCTTCAATGGGTTTGGAGAACAGCAGTAGTGAGTCAGGAACTTTGCAACCTCCTCTCTCAGGCTGAAAGAGAGCAAGATGGAAAGGTTAGAACAGGGTTTTACCTTAAACTACTACTTACTTCTTGTTAACAATGTAACATGACTACAAACCGCTCATCTAGATAAAAAAATAAAGGTCCACTTGAATCTCTTACAAAGTGTGTCCCTTCCAGTCTGAATACTGCAACAACGATGGGTCAAAATGTGGCATGTCAGGCTTGGTCAGCTGTAGCAGAAAGGAAAAGGAAATTTGTGAATGCAGGCAGAATAATTTAGATTACCGGGATGTGAGTGCACTGTTAATCTTACCCGTTTACCAAGAACATCATAGCATAGTTTGTTCTCACTGGTACCCATGTTGATTATGCCCTGGAAGTAAGAAAAAGAGCTTATAAGTAATTGTTATGGTGTCATTTTTGGCCACATCAGAGCTGTCTGACAGCTGTATTTACTCATGACACAGACTCACATCAGGGTTATTTGTGTCATGGTGTTTGTCCATTAAATATTGGGCATAGCCCTCCTGGAGAATGCCTTGAGTCAGTCGGATGCTGTTACCACGGTTGGACAGGTACACGCTAGGGCCAAGAGTTTCTGCACCTCTCAGTGCTGCCAAAACACTCTGAGGCATTTTGCAGGCCTTGACAGATGCAGGCGGTGTTGACTCTATTGTCTCCTGAGTGGAAACAGCCTGTGTAGTGGGAGCCTCTGAAGGTGGCTGAGATAAAGATGACGAGACAGAGGGGGCGGCCGCGGTCATCAGGGATGCTGACAGATGAGCTAGGGGTGAGACGGAGGGGTCAGTCGGTGTTGTCGCGGCGGTCGGAGCGCCCTGTCTGACAGCAACCAATACCCCTGTGAGCATGCTGAACAGGCGGAGCTCATGCTGGCGCTCCTGTTCCGCCCTCCTCTCCTCCCGCTGTTCCCAGCGCTCCTCAGCCTGCAGCTCTCTCTCCAGCCGCGCCTCCTCCAGGGAGAGGAGGCGCTCCTCTGCTGACTGCTGCCATTTCAGGAAGCTGGCCAAGGCTTTATCCAGGCTTCTTTGGCCACCGCATCTAGCACCCCCATAGCTCCATGATGTCTTGCCACCCAGGCGACGCTTCCTCTGTCTCACAGAGGTTGGGGGACGAGAATCCTTCTTACTGGGCCCCTCTGATGTTTCCTGTGGCCCGGGACCACCAAAAGCCTGGGTGACAGTTGTGGCGGAACCGGCAATGTTCGGGTCACTAAAGCCTGGGGCTATGAAAAAAAGAGAAATAACAATAATAATTTTCTAGACTCATGTTAATGACAGTAATAGTGATGCTAATGATTCTAGTATTTGGATTGACAACCTGAAGGTGAGATTATTGCATTTGTTGACCTCTCTCCATGAACCAGAGAGTCGTCCGGCCCCAGTAGAGACTGGCCATCAGTTTCCTGGTCATCTTCAGATCCATAGTACATCTCGGGGGGAGCGACACCTGAATTCAGCAGGCTCTCCTCAACATCTTCACATTTAATATCCAGTGAATCTCCAGGTTTTGGAGGCTGGCCAAACAGAAACCCACCTGAGGAGGTAGGACCAAAAGTGCCAGCTGGAACTCCTTGCAGGTATGCCTCAGGCCCACCTGGGCACTGAAACACCTGTTGAGCTATGACAGCTCCGCCCAAGGAGGAGTAGGTAATAGCCGGCCTGTTCGCCAGCACCCTGTCCATCACATCATAGAACTTCCAAGACCTCATTTTGTGATTGTCCTTAATGCGGCGGTACTCCAGCTTCATCTTTTTGATCTTCTCCCTGCACTGGTCACCGGTACGGAAAATGCCCTTATCGCGCAAGATGTGGGCTATGCGGTCAAATACACGCTGGTTGCGCAATGAGCTCTCCAATTCAATCTGGACCGACTCATCGGACCACAGCTGGAGCAGCTCCACTATCTCGGGGTCAGTCCAGTTGCTGCCTCGCTCATGCCTCCTGCCGCGAAAGTCCATCCTGTAAGTTACAGGAGGTGTTCTGCAACGCAAGATGACGGGGCAATATGAAGAAGACACATTGGTAGCCTAGCCTACAGTACCTCTGTCATCCTGACTTCAGGAGCACTTAACGTCAAACAACGGAGCTTTAAGTGGACACATGTATTCTTAACGTTAATGTTTAGCTAAACAATACTAACATACACGTCATTGTACCCACTTATCTCACCGTAAATCAAAAGTGCAGCTCTTCGGAAACAGATTGTTGTGGAGCTTTTACTCAGATGTGACATCAACGTAAGTCGACACCTGTCACGGCTGGTTACCCCGATTTGGTTAGCTGGTCTGGACTGGCAAGGCTTTGTTCAGACGGTGCTAAGAGATAGAATTCATTATTAGAGCAAATTTGTCTCATCTTGGCGAGACGGGGAATAGGAATAGACGCGTACCAAAAATATCTACATCCGGGTTGACGGCACATGCGTGCTGTCCTTACTCCGGGATAACTTTGGTCCGTGCTAAAGGAGGAGGTACTGAAAGCGAGCTGGGTGTTATGCCAGGCTGTAACGGGTAGACACAACCATACGGA
The DNA here is from genome assembly GCA_023631565.1 of Gymnocephalus cernua. Classification (NCBI taxonomy): domain Eukaryota; kingdom Metazoa; phylum Chordata; class Actinopteri; order Perciformes; family Percidae; genus Gymnocephalus; species Gymnocephalus cernua. Next base: position 19,613,866 of record CM042431.1, read on the forward strand.
GTAACGTTAGAGCTATTAGAGCGTGTTATGGCCCCCTCTACCGTACGGTGTGCTTTTTATTCATGTGTGTAAGTTGAGTAGATATCCAGAAGATGGCGGTCACACACAGCGGTACATATATCGAGCTATGCATACAAGCTATCTGGAAAACAAGGACGTGTGTTTTGCCTACAAGCGTAGGCCAGAAATCGTATTTAACTATAAAATAACCATGGCAGGGGTTGGAATCAACGCAAACAACGATACTTCTTACAAAAAAAGGCTTTGACTTACCGTTAGACAACCATTAATCGAGGCCTTGCCGTTAAATATAATTTCATTGTATAAAAGTATACTTTTTTACTGTTAGAAATCATGGATTTATATTTAATATTATACCGCGTATTAATTTATTCTACCTGCTTAATAAGTTATACTGTTAATGTCGAATAAAAAGTGGATAAACGTGACCTTAGGTAATTCCTGCTTCGGGCTAGCTACATAAAACGGTCACCCGCCCCTTTCAACGACCACGGTGTAACATATCAAGCATACGCGACAGTCCAGTCGGCTCTAAACGTGACGTATTTCCTGGAGAAAGGATTTGTGGCAGTTTGTTGTTATCTCCATCCAGTAGTGAACCGTTATATTGTATTGGCACGTAGCCCCTTATTCTCCTTTTTTTATATCCGTGTATTTACTTTGTGTTTGTAAATTAATGCCAGCAAAACAAGCCATGTGAAATAACTCAACCCGTTAGAAGAACACGTTAAAGAAATAACTGGGTGCGACGGTTGAAGTTAACGTTAACTGGCAAAATATAACCATAGTGGTGGTGGCAAGTTGTTGGCGGATAACATCAATGCTGCATAGTTGAATTCAGCACTTTTGGAGGAGGATGGGCGTGTTCGGATCGCATTATTATTCATCTCCAGGACCAAGTAGAGGACGCGCATCCTTTGGTTAGATGTAAAGTTGAAAGTCAAGCCTCAGGAGAAAAAGGACAGTCTCCGCCCGGAGGAAGAAGAGAATGAGGAGGCATGACGTCTCGTTTCTTCTTAGTTTTTGTAAAAGCCACGAGTTAGATGTGTTCAAAGCTGGGAGGGGAGCTGTGGCAGAGTGGGTGGGAACAATGGGAGTATTTGCGGAAACTATAAAGGCAATTTTAGCATAAAGTCTCTGCTAGCGCTGCCGACATCTCTTACCAGTCTTCCCAGTCAGGTGAATGCTTCCCCAGTGAGGTAACAGGCTTAATCCAGTATAGCTAGGTGAAGGAGACATGACTTGACCAGCTTTGGTCCGCAGCGCTTCCTGTCTGAAGTTTATTTTTGGTAAGATTACGGCATGTTCGTTGTTCTCGTGTATTTACTGTGTAGTTTTCTGCAGCATGTCTCATTTGACTCTGTTAATTCAGATTTATGTTCTGCTTTCCTCCCTCCTCTCTGTCTCTCTTGCGCACACACTCAATACGTTTTCTTTTTGTCTTACTTATTCACCCTGGAGCCTTAATAGGCTAAACCAGAGACGGTTTAGAGGTCTTTGGCTAAAGCCCTCATCAAGTACGTTTAGGCTATCCGTGTGTATTGTGTGCATTGTTGATGATATATTTCAGTTAGTCCTGCTTGGCAAGGCATAGATTGTTTAGACACATTTTAGGCACTATTCCTCTTCACACAGGCATCAGGTATGTGTGCCTATTTTGAGAATATCAAAGTGAGCTCATGTTTGAACAAACAAGCTGAGAAAACTCAAGTTAAAGTTATCTAACTCATCCTATCTTGTCCTCTGGTTCAGGGGTCTTCAACAGGGGGTCCTGGACCCCTAGGGGTCGCAGAGAGCGCTCCAAATTATTGTCAATTTTAGAATTCTTTTCAAAAATTAAAAAGTCTTAACATGAATCCAACGCATTGTTAGAAAAATATGAATCCCCACCGATAATGGTTATACTAGCCTATAGGTAAGGTAGTCACTAAGGTAGCCATCCACAGATACCGTTAATTTTAAGGATTTAACATTAAAACATGATTTATAAAATCATGCCAACAATTATTAGGCTATTTTAATAGCCAATGCAAAAAAAAAAAAGGTATGACGGGATTAGGCCACCCTACACGTTATTGTAGGCCCAGTTTAATATGCAACTTCATTTTCTACAATATATGTAGTAGGGCGTCTCGTTCCATCTCTCTTTCATTTAGGGGCTCCTTGGCTTAACAAATGTTGAAGACCCCTGCTCTGGTTATCAGTGTTATTTTATGTCTCAAGTGCAAAAAACGGATATCTGGGATCTCAGCAAGTGAGGAAGTCAGGGCCACCAGCTTTTGAAAGAAGCCGCACGACTCCAAGCTCCCCCCCCCCCTGAATCGGATTACACTACCTCACTGCATCAAAGATTACCTTAGAAAACTAATCTTTTGTGCTGCCTTTGTTTTGCCTACGTCTATCTAAGCTATTAAAAGGGTAGGTCCTGGCTCCATTATGTTTATTTTTGCCAGAGGAAGTCAAACTGAGTGGTTCACATACACCCTTTACCCTAAACGCCACCTCTCCACCTCTGTTGATTCATCACCAGCGTTGGGTTTAACAATACTGGCAATTCTTCAGGTGTGAACTGAGCTCTTAGGAGCACACATTTTATAAGAAGCATAAAACAGGAATGCAGCGGAGGAGAAAGAAGTAGGAAGACAAACTTGTCAACAATATAACTCATCTATAAACTACGGCAGCGTGTTGTGGATGAGAGGAAGTTTGACACGGGGAACAATGCCAAGATTCAGATGGCTGTTAAAACTTGGGTTGGATGTCTGTGTGGGACATTACTTACAGAATTGATTCTTTCTCCTGGACACATTGCTCCTGCCCTCGACAACATTTTATCAGGCCTTTTCATCTCCGTAGCTCGTAGGCAGTGGGAGCGAAGATGGATCAGGCTTTAGCGTTACTCAGTCATCACTGCGTTCTCACTCACTTCAAAGTGTCTCTCCGATTATGGCTGTACAGCTCACTTCCAGCTGTGTCCCGCTGTCCTGACGGAGCACACCGTGCCTGTGCAATGCCAGTGGTTTTCCAATCGCACTCTTAACAACGTGGAGCAATTTCCCCTCTCAGGAGAGAATACTTGACTGTCAGGGGTACTTCACAAATGCTGCAGTTCTCTTCTGTGCCTCAGTTTTCTGTGAGAGGGCAGCCCAGAGCACATGGTGGGTGTTGATTTGGCGGGTGGGCAGCCTGAAATAGAGCTGGAGTGCTGCACATGGTCTGTCACAGGCTTAGTGTGCTTGTCATTACCAATGGAAATCACCTGTTCATCCCCATCAAGAGCAGACGTGTTATCCTGTCACATTATGTTCATTGTGTCTTTCCAGAGTGATTCTAATGTAGTGGATGTCACCTGAATGCATATGCTGTATGCTCATGTAACCGTAGGCTTCTGCTGCGGTTTACTAAGCAGTTTCTCTGATACAGCTAGGGGACTCGAGTGTTTTCCTGGTCAAACACATTTTCCAGATGGGTAGGAACATCTAATTGACAACTTTCCAGTCTCAATCCCAGTTCTCTTGATTCCAACTCTTCACTTTATAAGAGGTCGAACTAGATTTGGGCTATACTTACAAAAATCAAATATTATAATGTGTTGGACTCAGTGCCATAATATAATGTGGTGACATTATCGGTTAGACTGTTGGTATTTTAATCAGCAGTGGAAATGATGGCCAAGCAGATGGTCATTCAGTAATCATTTCACTCTGCTACAACTGACCAATGCTGGATTTCTGAGGCCAATACCAAGATGGATGTTTGAGAGTGTTACAAGAGCTGGCTGGTGGACATTGTTTTTGTCAGGGATCCCTCAAATTTGGCTAATAAAGAGTTGTGACAAAGATGTTCCATGAGGCCAGAATATCCCGCGAGGGGAAATTCACAATTTTCACTTTTGTACAGTTGCACACACATTGAACACCTGAAACACACCTTACAAACATGCTCAGGACCTATACATGCTAAACACACTAATGGAGAGATGTCAGAGTGAGGGGGCTGCTCCTTGGAGGGGCACCCTGAGCATTTGGGGGTTCAATGCCTTGCTCAAGAGCACCTTGGCAGTGCCCAGGAGGTGAACTGGCACCTCTCCAGCTACCAGTTCACACTCCGTACTTCAGGCCGTACAGGGACTTGGACCAGCGACCCTCCGGTTCCTAACCCAACTCCATACGGACTGAGCTACTGCCACCAAAATATACCAGAACTGCCATCCTAAATAATCTGTGATAAGCAAGTATTGGCCAATAATGTAGATCCTACTGGTGTGTGTGTGTGTCAGACTGTAGCTCACAGCTCACAGGACCCCCCCCCCCCCCCCCCCCCGATCTTGCTGGATTTTTGCAAAATCAGTTTACAGCAGACTGGCGTATAACATATCTTAACAGCGAGTGTTCCTCAAAGCTGCAAGTCTGTAGCATACAGATGATGATATCAAGACAATAATGAATGCACAGTGTTGATGCATTGCTGAGCCATTACCCTCTCTTCTCAGTACAGTTGAAAAGTGAGGAGGCACCACAGGACGGGAATCCCTCTGTGGTTCGTTTGTACATCCCAGTCGTGAGCACCTCCACCGGAGCGGTCGGGGGGGTGAAGTGCACCTCAGCTGTCAATGCTGAGGCAGAGGAGAGGATTGCTCATTACGAATTTTCTCGACAGAACGTCTAAGCAAAGTGTTTTCGATAGGAACTACCTGTTGTTTGAGCCAACTGTCTCACCATCCTCCTCGCCACGAGATTCTGAACCAAATTTGAAGGAGTGTCAAACGCTTGAAACAGACAGCGCTGAATTAATGATTCAAAGCTGTTGTGTTATTTTAGCATACCACAGGTCACTTATCCTCCCCTGCATATCCATTGGCGCACTTAACACAAGTGTGGTACTAATCTCGAAAAAGGTTGTGCAACTGGTTTTCTATTTTCATTGTAGTTTAGATCCTAAAGTCTTAGGTTCTCCTGTGGTTTGAAGGGTGAAGTTGCATCTCAGTTTAAGGCCTTTGATGTATATTGTAAGAGTAAGCAGCCTCTTGTTAACGCCTCTCCAGGCTCTGTTTTGGGCGCTGTGTTGTGTTTTTTTCTGCAATGCTGTGTGGGGGAGGAATACCCCCTTCTCTCTCTCTCTCTCTCTCTCTCTCTCTCTCTCTCTCTCTCTCTCTCTCTTCATCTTCTCCTCCCTCTCCCTGCCCTCTCAGTGACAGCAGGCCCCCCTGCTCCTGTTTTTGTGACTCCAGCATAGCATCTAATGAGCTCAGAAGAATTGCACCACAGGAAGAGTGACAGCCCCTGGTCATGTTTTCACCACCAATCCTGCTGCTCTCCAATCACACCCACTCCTAAATGTATCTGTGAAACCATAAATGTATTCAGTGAGCTTCTTCTATTTGAATAGTTTGGATATGCATAACTCCCTGGAAGCAGGGGGTAATTGTTTGGCTGAATGCACGGCGAGGGCATCCCATGTTTTGGTAAAAAAAGGTTCTGAAATGTTTCCCTGTTTTGGACAATGGATCTTAAGGCAGTAACAACAGCTTACCTGCAAACCAACTACCTTGTTACATTTTAAAATTGCCCACTGCCAAGCATTAGGCATTCTTTCAATTAGAGTTAGTAGGTTTTATTTTCCAAGTCCTCAAGAAAGAGCCAGTAATTTGACAGGGCCCATATTCACTGTGGGAAATCAATATGGAAGCACTCACTAAAAGGAGACATGATCCAAGCTTTAGCATGTGTGATATACCTCAGCCCTGTTTCCTGAGAGTATCACAAGGCCAAGATGTCTTTAGTCCTATTGTATGATTGTTAGCTAGTATCACCTTAAGAGATACACTGTAATTGGACAGTAACATGTCATCATATTCCTGAACTGTTCCCCAGTATGGCTGGACTGCCTGTGCTGCCATGTGCGGTTTTTGTTGTTGTTTTCAACTGTTGTTATGTGCCATCTATATTAACAGTACTGTCGGTAGGTGAACAGACTTGGTGACGAGGTGAAGTGCCACCTACTGCCAAAATACTCACCACTTAATTGGAATGCACTGTGAAAATACTTTTTTTTTCTTTCACTTTTTAACGCCTAAATGCACTCCACACGGTCAGTACAGTGTGCTGTGCTTGCAGGTTTGCCTTACCTTGCAGAAAACATAGACTCCTATTATTTTTAAGAAATCCATTAACAAGACTGAAAGTCTAAAGCCTCATAGCAGCCCCTGAAAGCCTGCAATGTTCGTCACACTATAATTTGGACGATTCTGCTAATTTGTCCTGAGGGTGGCCATAGAGGAAAGACCACGCGGCCATTAGATTCAAAAAGGTTTATCTCCTTGGAAGCCACAAACTGCTGAGCAAAGATCATGACAATCTGCCTACCAGTCCATGAGATACCTTGTGAGCACAAATGGCAGTAAGGTGGAAGCAAATAAAAAAAATCTCATTGATTGCTCAAAATAAAGAGATCATCTTTTAGGGAGTAGGAATGTCATTTTTATTGCCCATTGGTACTGAAGTATTCAGACCTGGCATCGTTGCCAGGTTAAAAAAAAAAGAATACTGACTAAATCATCCTGCCACGGCGATGAGTAGAACTCATGTGCTGTTTTCCCCCATCCAACTTCCCTTTGTACCTGCTAAGAAGATTTGTATTAGAAAATTGAATTTTTAAACCTCCTAGAAAATCCAGCAGAACGTCATACGTGAACCCGGCAAATTTCAGACATCAGTGTAGCAGGGATTGACTCACTGAATGGCCTTTTGATGCAGGCGTTGGTGGGATCATCTGTCGGACTGTACAGACATTTAAACCTGCATCACTTCCCTCCTCTTCATCTTTTAGGATGGACTGATTCCCACACCTTATCTTTCTTCTCACTCGGAGCCAGTTAACTTACCACGCAGCTTTTCCTTTTTATGTGTGACTTGCAGGCTTCTCTCTATTCAAAGAACTACAAAAATCAAAAGCCAGCACAGTACCCCAGCCTGAAATTTGTTTTTCTTCCTTTGAAGACGTGCTCAAATGATGGTTATCATGCTTGTTATTATACTTTTCAATTACAATTAGTACAATACCTTCTCATACGTAATAAGTAGTTGGTTGAATTTTGGAATAGCCTAAAACTAAGAGCAGTTTCTGGGCGAGCGTTGAAAATGTCCTCTGTCTAGCTGCCACACCTAGCTGCTGGTTTGCTTGGAGCTCGTCTTGTATTGCAGCAACATGCCTACTGTATATCATTATCATACATTACCATTTCAGGTCTGAAAAAGATGAGGGAGGATTGAAGAATAAGTCTGTTTTCGGCAGAACCCTTGTCTGTTTTGACCTAATATTTATCCGTCTTACATTTATGAAAATGTATTTTTTTCTCTCTCTCTCTCTCTCACTGAGTTTGACAATAGACAGTGAGTTTAGTTGTATGACGGATGATAAGGTCTGTGGGTGTGCTGTTTATTTTTGCTGAATGGTATCTGCAGTAGGTCATTCAGGCCCGAGAGTGACCCAGTTAAGAAGGCCGTGTTTGTGTTTATAGCTGGCTCTGTCCTCTCATCTCTAGGACACTGTTCTACTTTGCTGCTGTAAGGTAGAGCAGCCCCACTCTGCCTGGGAAGCAGCGACAGACGGACGGATAGCCTGCCCTGTGAAGTGTTCTCCTTTTCATGGATGCCAGGGTGGTCCTGCTGCACTTATGGACAGTCCTTGTCCTCCTGATAGCAGAACTGAAGTGGATTGAAGCTGCAGAGGTCTACACCAACACCTGGGCTGTCCAGATCAATGGGGGGCCAGAGGAAGCCGACCGCATCGCCAGGCAACACGGTTTCATCAACCACGGCAATGTAAGTCCTACTTGCAGTATGTGTGCGTGCACGAATGAGTTTGTACACACGGAAGTGGCGTCTTTCATAGTTAACTACTGTATATCACTGCATGTGTGACACTAATGTTACAAAACCGTTGTACATCAAAGCCGAGCATCAGCGAGCCAGACATGACCCCTCCAGGCAATCCTGTTTTTGCAGCAGACACGTGTGAAAAGTGTGGCCTCCTCCACTTCTTGTAGTTTAAGTGGGGCATACACGACTTCCACACACACACACACACACACACTGGCAGACTGGTTGTGTTTACGGAGGAGTGTGTCAGGAATAGACAGGAATAACAAGGCTGTTATTTCAGTGTCTCAAGGAAGGTTGTATTTAATTATGATGTAGGTCATTTAGTTTTATTGCCACCGCTATAGCTTCTGTTTTTGATATCGCCAAGTCATTTTAATTAAATGAGCTGTTGTGTCATACGATTTGCAGATAGGCCAGAGAAAAATAACTGTCAGAAGAGAGGAAGGAGAGGGGGAAGTAGTAGTGACTTATTGTTCTTTCAGGGGTGTGTTAAGTAATATCAAAATGCTTCCAATGCTAAGCTTTTCCATGTTTGTGCTCAGAAGATGACAGTGAGTCACTATTTGGTCCCCTCTACCCCTGTTACTCCACTTGAGACTTTACTTCATTTGCATGCGTCTTTGTGGAGCTGCCTGAGTGCTGCACACGCCAGTGAACAGCCTTCTGGATTATTTCTGAGGAAAATGCGTAGGTGGTTCTGCATGTTGCCACCCCACTACTCCCCCACCTCAAAAGCGGATTTTCTTAACAGAGGTTTGCAAAATCAATTCAGGCTTATTGTTGCTTTCTTTATTTTGTCAGGTAGAGCTTTGTCTGGAGTGCAAAGCCAGATGTTTTTAGTCCACCTGATATCATCATAGAGAACAGTTGTCACATGGGTTTACAGAAATCGGGACAATATTTGATGTGTGTCATTATTTAATGCTCTTTATCGTCCACTGCATTATATTAAATTGTATCCATGTGACTTAACATTGAGCTTGTCTGAGTCTGACTTACATTCTGCTTGGATCTGGAGTTCATTTAGTATTGATCTGGATAGTTGCGGTTGTTCCTATCTTCCAAAAGTCTAAATGCATTGAACTGTGCATTGAAAGGAAGTGTGCATTGGGTGTAATGGCCCCCTAACACTCTTAATTGCTTCTGAGAATTCTAGATGGAGAATCAGTCTCTAGTGTTAGTGAATTGGGTAAAATGGATTGTTAAATATTCTGCTCACAGAGCATACATATTCTAGACAATCACCCAGGGACACAATGCTGTAGAGCAAAAATGAATGAGGCACTTCTTCTTTTTCATATTCTCCTTAAGTGATCACTTTCCCTAAAAAAAACTTTTATGGCTTTCTTTCTCCTGTTTATCTCTCCTTCCCTCATTTCACCCAAACCACGAAGACCTCTCCAGACTCTGTTCTGTCCGTTAAACCACAAGATTAATGTGGAGATGTATAGTTTTGTTTTTGCCTTCTGTTTAATTTGTGATTGAGTCAAAGGAGTAGAGCCAGAAGCAGTCACAGGAACGAGTCTTTTAAGACGGCTGTCACTGAATCTCTAATGCCAGATGGCAGCTTGTCATTTCAGTGCATCTGACATTAAGCTGCTCAGGTCCCCGAATGGGAGTAAAGCCCCAAAGCTGGTCCTAAAAAAAACCAATCACCTCATTCCAGCCAACCCAACAGTACCTTTCTGTGATTCTGGGTGCATGACACCACAGCCCACAAGATGCCTGTCTCCTTTACAGGTGTGCTTTTTTTTTTTTTGCTGTTTTGATGTGGGAAGCACATATTCCAACTCAAGATATAGAAGTTTAAAGAGGGTGAAAATGGATACTCGGAAAATAGGAGAGTAGGAAAGAGGGTAGAAAGAATTGAGATAATTGACAATTTGCCATTGGAAAAATATGAAGAGTAAAAGTAAGACTTGTGGTGATAGCAGGATGGCTGTGAGTGCGTGTGGGAGACACTAGCACAAAAAGGAAGATAGCTAAGAGAGTATGGTATTACGAACCGAAAAGCATCAGTGCAGGATGACTGAAAGTAAAATTTAGTATGATCCACTGTCTGAAATTAGATTTTGTGTGAGTACATCTTCAGTCATTGTTTCCCAGAGGCACCCAAATACGTTTTATTTTAGTCTCCAGTCCCTGAGTGGGTGCTATGAGAGAAGGATGATCTACAGGATATGCACAGTGAGGGTATGGGTTAAACAAGGCTTTGTATGACTAGGGGCCTATAGGGGAAACGGCTTAGTCATTTTTCCATCATTTTTGGTGGTGGTTCTACAGAGCACATGGAGAGAGCAAGGACTCTGATGTATAATCAGGAGGTAATGGAATTTCTATCACTAATGTGATTACAGGATCATCACGTAACTGTTGATTTGTTTGCTGCAGTGCTCAGAAATGCCTTATTGTCTCGGTGCGTCTTTATGTATTTGCAGATTCCCTCGTAATGTTTCAGCCTAATTTGATTTGAGTGGGCGTGAGGGGAAGAAAGCTTGTGTGTGTCTGAGTGGGTGTGTGTTTGCATGTGTTCAACACCAGGGTTTAAGTGTAAATGTCATTGAGAATTCCCAGTGTGCATCAGCATTTTACAAGTTAGTCACAGAGGTTTGTTCTGTCTGTTTTTCTGTAATTTGTTCAATAGCGTGTGTGTTTTTTATTTCTACCAATAATGCTTTTGTGTCTGCGTGGGAGTTCCAGGCCAGGGTTTAGAGCTAAATGTCACGTTGTGTTCTTACTGAGCCGAGTCAGAATCATTGTTTTTATGAGGATGGGCTGGCTCTGTGGGTGTTGACAGACTGAATCACCCATCTCTGTGGAGTAGACGTCTAATACAGAGCCTCTCTCTCTCTCTCTCTCTCTCTCTCTCTCTCTCTCTCTCTCTCTCTCTCTCTCTCTCTCTCTCTCTCTCTCTCTCTCTCTCTCTCTCTCTCTCTCTCTCTCTCTCTCTACATCTCTCTCTCTCTACATCTCTCCATCTGGGTCTCTTTCTATTTATAGCTAACTAACTCAAAAAAATTGGCTATAGTGTAATCTGAAATAGACAATACACAAGTTATCCGACTTCCCACCGTCTATTCCAGCGGCCGTGACCCTTTTCAAAAGTTGCCGGAAAACAACTCCAGGGGCTCTTGTGTTGCAGAGGTGACAGGACATTTCCAGCTGGTGAGCAAATGTTTGATTGCACTCACCCTGTGTTGGCTGATTGTTCTATAATATTCCTTAGAAATTCAGTAGTCCTGCTGCAATCTCTCTCATTTTCAGACCGGTTTTCCAATTTCATGCCATCACAGCCCCAAACACACACAAACACGTACCCGCTCTGTGCTATAGAATGTAATGTGCTCCAAGACCATTGTCCATTACTCTGCACATGATACCTTGCCAACTGTGTAATGCACCAGCCAGCCTACTAGCCAATTGTCCCTCTCGCGCGCGCTCTCTTTGTTGATTTAATTCAATTCAAATGAGGTGTATTGGCATGAAATGTAACAAAATAAACATATGAAATACATCTCTCTCTCTCTCTCTCTCTCTCTCTCTCTCTCTCTCTCTCTCTCTCTCTGGTCTTATCTGGCTGTGTGAGCTGGTCATGTTTTATTGTTTAAGAAATGACACGGATGGTTTCAAGAATGCACAAGGGCAGTTTGCTCTCCGGGCAACGAGAGTTTAATTATTTTATATGCAAAGCGAGCTCCGTCGGGCTGATTGTATCAGATAGTGTCATTGCTTTTTGTTTGGCTCGAGTGTGATCGTGTGTTCTTGTGTATATGTGGCAGTTCATTTGTTTGGCTTGCTGATGTTTTTTTCCTCATTTTAAGGTAATAGTTTATTTAAAGGAAGATTATAAAGTCTCTCTCTCTCTCTGGTTCTCTATCTCCATCTCTGCCTGTTGTTTTCCCTCCAGTGCATAGCCTACCTGTTCTGAGATGTTTATATCCTCACTCTTTGCCATTCTAGTTTCACTCATAAACCCATACTACACTGTTCTGCAGCAATGGCTGCACCTGCAGTATTTGCTGTCTTCTATTCCCCCAGGACTTTGAAGGGAAAATAAGGAGTGTGCCTCTCTGAATAAAAGCTGTGAAGTCTTGCCGTTGGCACTAACGAATCCCAATAGAAAGCGTCTCCAGAGGTGCTAATACTTTATAAAGGTACCAGGAGATTATTTTAAGAACGAGAAGAATCTTTCTCTTTTTTTTGCGTTTTGTTCTGTCACACACTAATGTCCCAAGTCATTTTCAGAATGTTTTCTTTGTCTTTTTTTCCTTTTGTTCATTATTTATTTTTTCATAATTTAAGTAAATATTTTGTCACTGCAATAAATGTTCATGTCGGAGGATTGAAATGTATCTTTTTAGATAATGTAGAGGGGATTCATCTCACATTGCTTATTCCCCAATGTAAACAAGCACCCATATTCACATTTTGAATTTACTGGCTAAGCATGGCGTTCAAGCCACTTGGCTGGATATCGGTACTTGACCGAAATAACCCAGTACTAAGTAGTATCGGGAAATTCTCTGGTCAACCTTTTGTTTCCAGATCGCATTTTACGCAACTGAAAGCTTCGATTCACATGATGTGAAGTAATCTATTTGTTCGGTATCACAAGGTTACTGGTATTGGTACTGGTATTGTCATTTTCTTCAATTTGTGAAATGAACTTGAATGGTCATTTTAGTCAGAACTAGGGCTGCCCCCTCTTAGTCGATTAGTTGACTAATCGGCCGTTTTCGTCTTAGTCGACTAAGATTTCTTTAGTCGATAAGTCAGTTTTTATGCTTATTCATGCTTAATTACTCATTTCCAAGCAACTTATGAGAACATTTCTGGTGAACACAAGATTTAAAGTGGTGCTTTTGCAGGATTAATATCGGAGAAACTCAGTTTTACAGATGGTTAATTAACTACATTTATATTGCGCTTTTCTAGTCTTAACCACCTCTCAAAGAGCACAGCTCTGTCGATTAAATCAACTCATCAATTAGTCGACAAAATCATATAAGTGTTAGTCGACTAAGAATTTCTTTAGTCGAGGACAGCCCTAGTCAGAACTTTTAGCGAGAGCTTTTGTGTTTTGTAACTTCAGTCTCATTCAGTGTGTTGAAATACAGCTCGGCTGCAGGGCCCTTGATGATAAATCAACATTGGAAACATGCATGCAATGTAGATATCTGTATCCCTCTGTTTTCTGTAATAGCCTGATTACTTTTGCAAGCCACAACTTTCGACACCCAGACACTGCCTCGTTCTGAATCGACTAGAGACGGAGCAGGGACCACTACTACTACTACTACTACTACTACTACTACTACTACTACTACTACTACAAGTTACATATTAAACTGGGCCTACAATAACATGTAGAGCAGCCTAATGCCTTCATACACACCCTTTTAGTGCATTGAATACTAAGCTATTAAAATAATAATTGTTGGCATGATTTTATAAATCATATTTAAATGTAAAATAAACATGTGGCAGAGTGAATCCTGTGGATGAACTGTATCTGTGGATCTTAGTGACTACCTTACCTATGGGCCAGTAAGCCTATCCTCAGCGGGGGGGGGGTTCACAAATTGTGAAGCTGATTTATACTTGCTAATCATTTTTGCAAATAAAATCTTTATTTTCTTGGAAACCTTCAAAAAAATCAACAATAATTTGACGGCCCCCCTGCAGTAACTCTGAGGACCCCCTAGGGGTCCCTGACCCCCTGTTGAAGATCTCAGGACTAGAGGTTATAACTCTCTTGTAGGGGTGCATGATAGTATGACTATATCGACTCAATATGGTTATCGCAATATCACGTTGCACAATATTATATTGAAAGCGTCGCGATAAGTATGGAATGTGTTGTTTATTTTGTGGAGTGCTGCGTCCCGTCCGTTGGCTGTGTGGCTTAGTTGTGTTCGATATAGAGCCAACTCAAAATGCTATAATGATCATCATTTCGTTGGCCAGATATCGTGCCACTTGTACATGATAGTGCAGTGCACGTTTGCGCACGGGTCCGCTACTTGACAAACCCTATGGAGCGTACCACGTGTGTGCATATTTCGACAGAGTGACAGTGTAAGTGAAGAAATAGATAGAAGCAACAAAACGGAACGAATCAGAGAAGCGAAAGAAAAGTTGTGTCCTGTTCTCTTTATTTATTTATTTATTTATTTATTTATTTTATACCATACAACCAGTAAAACATGTCCTGTTCTGTAGACATGGTCGTTATTTATTTATTTATTTTATTTGTTATGAATCTATTTTGATGCGTTTTTAAAAATATATTGATATTGCAATATTCATAATTGATATCGCAATATCACATTTTGTCAATATAGTGCAACCCTACTCTCTTGTTATTTCCTTCTTCCAAAACAGCCTGGAGTTGAATTTTCATTAAAAGAAAATGATTATTGGTGCGTTAACTGCATGCCAAATTAATCCGAGCACACAAGACCATGCGACCGGTTGTCGACAAACATTTGAAAAGCTACTTTTTAAACGGAGTCCGACCACAGAGTGTAAATAAAGAGGATATTGCTGCATCGCTTCCTGATTTCCCAAACCATAGATACCCGAGGCCCAAATAACAGAACGCTTGTACGCGCGTCAAAAAGATTAGTGGCGTTAAAAGGAATTTGCTTTAACTCATTATTTGTGTGTGTGTGTGTGTGTGTGCGTGTGTGTGTGCGTGTGTGCGTGCACGCATTTGTTTTTGCGATGGTTAGTTATCTTAGGGTTTAGTTTAACCTGCTCCTGCTTACTGCCTGTAGAACATTTGTGACTGTCCGCTGGCACACCAATCTACAGCCTGTTCTGGCATTAGGTTGCCATGGAGAAATTTGCCAGCGTATCATTTGCAGTAGATTGACTCAGTGTTGGGAGATTGCGGGGCCATTTCTGTTGGCAATACATTACTACACACATAGTTCTCAAGGTCTCTTTAAATATGTGGCATTCAGTTAATTCTTTTAAGTATGTCAAATCAATTTGGACACAGCTTAGTCTTTTTTTTGTTTTGTTACAGGTATATGTGGTGTTTTATACCTGCATCCCTACTTTCTTTCCTTTGCGCCCCCCCCCCCCCCCTCTTTCTGTTGTCCTCTCCCTTTCTTCACCCTCTACAATCCACTTTATTTCGGTGTTTGCTGATCTGAGTGAAGTGTGCCTCCTCGTCCCAGAGCTGTCTCTCATTTAAATGCACCACTTCATTATATGGAGCTTGCGGCTACAGACCTTTTAACTGTTTCCAAAAATGTCTCGTAGAAATGGGTTGGTGCGGTGCCAGAGATTTGCATTACTCAAAACGTGCACAAAAGGCTGGTTTAATGAATCTTTGGCCAATAAAATTGTAGTTAGGCCTTCTACTAACAGTGCATTGGTAACAAGTTTGCAGTCAGGTTTTGGACTGGAAGAGAAGGAAGGTTAGAAAGAGGGTTGTTGTTTTCGTGGTAACGATGGTTGGATGACTAAGAGCAGACAGTATAGATCAAGTGTGTGGAAAAGGATAAAGTCTATCAGGCTGCTCTCTGTTCCTCTGAGATATGGAGCCAGCCATGCGTGTGCATTGTCTCTTTTCTTTAGGGAGGTCTTTTTTAAGACTACTCACATTTATATTCTGCCCATTATTGACTTAGGATGGCTTTGAGTAAATTGAAGATGGAACTTTCCTTTTTATAAGGCATTGACTTTTGTACACAGGGAATAATGTAACGACAATGTAATTCAGCCTCGACTGCAGATACAATCAGTGTTTCCTCTATGTTGATTTTGTAGTGGCGGCCCACCATAGCAAAAGTTCTGCCACCACGGTATCAGAAATAGGGCTGTACAAAAAATGTAGTTGTAGCGGGTCCGTTCTAAGTGTTGTTGGGGGGCGTTATTGTTCGGACAGACCCGCCCCCACTGCGAAAAAAAATAAATCCCAAAGGAAACACTGTACAATAGCCACCACTTTGCAAGTTTGTGTTCTTCTTTGGCTGCAATATTTCTGATTGTACCCATTAAATATAAATGTTTACATTACAATTGATCCAGTTTGTCCAAGAGCTCTTAGAGTATTTTCATGATCTTGGGAGTCATGTAAGGATCAGGAGCAATTGAAGAGCTCTTTCAGTTTCTCAATTTACATTAACAAATTTCTCTTTCTGTCTAAGTGTGCATCACTGCATATATATTATTCACCTCATTGGAAAAAAATGCTAATGTAATGCAATTCAATAAAAGAGCATGATAACAAATGGCATTTTAATGCTTATAAGCTTAATGTTGTTTTGTTGTGACGGTTTTTCAGCTGTATGATAAGTTAAGAGGTTTTAGTTTGTGTTGTTTATTTGAAGAGGTAGGGTTAGACTGAGTTACCTTTTAGATAGTCTGGATCAACTGAAGTACATTTCCAGGATAAAGCCTGACATCCACGCGCCAGATGTCAGGCTCTGCCCCTCACTTTCTGCTCTCTTAGTGTGGCCGTTCTCAAAATCCCTTCGATACGGGAAACAACATCCTTCGAGCTAGCTTCATTAACTTCATTTCATATTTTATGTGGGGGTTTCTTTTGCGGGGTTCAAATGTTCCACCAAAACAAGTTCCTTCCCAAGACTATTTTGCAAAGCCACCATTGCTGCCTCCGGAGACAATTGTGGTTGGTTTAAAGAAATGCAAAACAACCAGAGCATTTTTTTAGGCTGGGATGATTTGTTGACGTAATCGATTACGTTAATGCGTTGACAAAAATCGGCACGTCACGCGTAGAAATCTAAAAAAAAAACATAGCTGCCTCCAGCAACAGCACAAGTATGGACTCCTCGCAAGTTCAACAACACGTTGAGAAAAAGGCTTGCACACGGTCTTCTAAAGTGTGGGAGTATTTTACTTAATGCCAGCAACAACGTGGTAGTCTATAGACTTTGTAAAATGCATCACTGAGTCAGGATAACAGCAGCAAAACACCCTAAGTTCTGCTCACCTTTTTGTCCCTTTCCCTCCCAAGTAGAGTTTAGATTCTTTGCCCGAGCCCGAACTCACGGGCTGGGTCAGGCCGATATTTCCCGCCACTATCCCCGGGCCGGGCCATTGATCAAGCATATTAGCCAAATTGGGTGGGGAGAAAGCTATGCCTCTCCAGCTTCTCCCGTAGCTCTGGGTGTATGTCCTGCACTGATTTGAGTGTAATATATCGACTCAATATCGTTAGAAAGGTAGTGCTGCTATTTTATTACATACAGCTTATTATGATATTATTCCTTGTTGGTTCTCCTCACTGAATGTTCCTGAAATATCCTTTGCCATGGAGAGGGGCTATATGTATGTGAGCAGACTATTAGTCTATATTAAATCCGATCTAATCTATGCGTGTGCAGGTCCTGAATGTGAAATTCACACAAATCCTTGGCTGTTGCATATTTTTACTCAGAGCAAATGCAACTGTCAGTGTGTATGCCTATACCGGGCAATGCATGCAGCATTCAGCCGCAAATTACAGAATAGTCCAACAGTTTAAAAGTCGGCTGCATAACGTGCAGTCAAGAGTTGTTTTGGTTCAGTGGCTCAGGCTTGTGAACTCCATCATGTCAGAGTGTCTACAGACAATATCACTGCAAAACACTTTGAGAAGCACTGCCTCTGAATTGCTCTGGATAATCATTGCATCGATGCTTTAATTATAAATGATGTCAATTTAATGCATTGATCTGCTAAAAGAAATGATCAAATTACTCCGGCTTTAGCAACAATCAATATGAAACACTTTGAATTGCAAAGATCAAAATGAAATGAAACTACTCACTCCTTTGCCATATAAAATATAAATGCTAAAACTCTAATAATAATATACTACTAAGGCTGCTGCCGCCGCTGTCACAGCACAAGTAATATTACTGCTCAGAGTAAAATGTGTGCCAAACTCTGTTCGGGCAGTATAAGTTGTGTGCATTTTGTTTTACTGATTTTTAATCAGTGTAGATGAAACTATTTTGTTTCATTGTTACTGAATCAATTTGTGCTTGAGTAATTAAATTCAATTGATGTCGAGCCAGCAAGCTACACACTGGGGCTGCACGATATGAGGGAAAATATAGTATGTGATAATGTTGCTGAATGTCGAACAATATTACTTGCAATAAATAAACGCATATTAACGTGTACTCAGTTCTGCTGCTTTCAGTATTCTGCTAAAATACAACAAATTCCTTGTTGTATTTTACAACAAATTAGCATATTAGTGACTATGTAACTACTTGGAAACGGGCAGAAAATACAACAAATTCCTTGTTGTATTTAAAGCAAATGAAGGGAAATCATTTCCAACATTCTTTTAGTGACCAAATTGAACACTGAATTGAATATAAAAGGCACCACTAAAAAAACAATAAGTTACATTTCAAAGTGCAGTTGTTTTACTGATATTTTCTTTTATTTTACTACCACAAAAAATCTCTTGAGTGTCTTTCGCGATATATGTCGCAGCCTTTCGCAGTGTGTTTATTTCGGCAGTTAATATTACGATGACGATAAAAAAAACAATCTATTGTGCAGCCCACACATACTAAGCATTTTTTTTATGTCTGAAAAAAGTGTCTTACTCTGCAGTTCT
Source organism: Gymnocephalus cernua (assembly GCA_023631565.1). Taxonomy (NCBI): domain Eukaryota; kingdom Metazoa; phylum Chordata; class Actinopteri; order Perciformes; family Percidae; genus Gymnocephalus; species Gymnocephalus cernua. Next base: position 19,632,367 of record CM042431.1, read on the forward strand.
ACTGTAGTCCTGGGAGCTCATCCCTTATCCTGCCCACAGGTTAAAAAAAGACCATTGCACAGACCTTGAGTCAGCCTTGGGCTCTCCACATTGGGAATAACCTAGGCACACTGCATACCAAACAACAGGACTGTTCAAGCACTGCGAGCAAAGAGTTACTTGCTGCTCAGTGCAGACTGTACGAACATAGTACAGTCAGATGACATTTCTCTTCCCTGATCCTGACTTTGAGAATATTATTAGAAATGTAATATGAGGGGGTATCAAGAAGGGCATACATGAAAATAACAATTAGAAATAAAACAATATAGTTGTAGGTGAGGGGGGGAATTATTACCCAGAGGGGCGAGTGAGGGATCAGATTAGTGCTCAGCCAGTATTCCATTCTGCTGGGAGAATCTCTGAACACCTCTTTTTTTTTATCCCAGCTCCACTACACAAAGCCTACAAGTGTACCAACAATAATTTCATTTGACTGTGACTGAGGACACGAGACAAGTTATTAAGAAGTTATTCTGGGTTTTTTTCTGCTGTGTGCCCACACTCTGTCTATCATAAAATGGCGTATTTGGATAACTCACAATGATATCTTTTATTTGACATTTCATTTTTAAATTTCATATCCTGTTTGGATGCCTGTATAATGCCTTGGATTTTTCTTCTTGGTATGTGCAACCAGTCAATTTGGCATGAATATTTTAAGACAACGTGAACATAAATCAGATCTCAGTACACAGTTCATTTTGATGAAAGGGAGTTATGGGCAGAGGTTCAGCAGGGGTCTGTGGTTGAATGCTTGCTTTGCATTCATAATGCTTAAGAGTTTTCTTTTAATGTGTGGAGATATTGATACCACACCATCAGTAATGAAATACTGGAGTTAAATGTATTTTGCCCGTAGTTCAGAAACACACTAAGAGCACTGGCTGTGAATTGAAGCAAATCCTATATACTTATGCACATATTGCGCACATATATTACCTTGAAAACCCTTCTATGGTACATGCACATCCGCCTCACTACATAACACAAGATCTCAAGTGCCAAATGAGGCATTTCACTGCATGTCAGGGCATTTCAATTATGGATTTCCAATGCACGTGCTACTTCTGGTTTTTGACATCTGTGATGTTCCACAAGAGACTGGTGCAGCAATCAAGAACCACCATGCCATTTTTTTTTTTTCATTTTACTTCAGAAGGTCTTTAAAGGTGCTCTAAGCGATGTCACACATTTTTTAGGCTACAACATTTTTTGTCACATACAGCAAACATCTCCTCACTATCCGCGAGCTGCCTGTCCCCTGAACACACAATAAAAAAAACACGGTCTCTGTAGACAGCCCAGGCTCCACAAACGCCAACAAAAACAAATTGTGCCAACCTGCACCACCAAACATAACAAACAGTCTTTCAGCGTTCCAGCCAATAAACGACAAGAAGGATTTGGGGTTGGGGGATTAGTATGCGGAAGCACGGAAGGGAGGGAGAGGGGACGGGCTGAGGAGGAGTTGTTTGAAAATACTTTGAACGTCAACAACAAGTGCCGTCACCCAACATCGCTTAGAGCACCTTTTAAAGGGTAACTCTCGGCAAAATGCAACCTAGGGTCTTTTTGTGAATGCACATGAGTCAAACTTTAGTTTAAAAGCATAATTAGGACGGAAGCGCCAGTTTTAAGATTTACCTTATTCTCGTTTTTCGGTCAAATGGCCTTTTGAATGGGAGTGCTATGGGCACTTAATAGCATCAAAATAGCTATTTTTAAAACACTAAGAAGGCTCGACACAAACTTTGCTCTAAGTATCACCAGGGCCTCTACACCTTAACGCATTAACCATTAACCATAAAGCATTGAGAACATTGTTTGTGTACACAGAGTTTACAAAAAAGAGAGGTTTAGGAACAACTCACCGTAGCTGTTGTTGTTTTCGCTTGCAGCCATCCTTGCCAGTCAAAAATAGTCGATTTCCGAATGCGAATGAACGGACTCCATAGGAGGAAATGTCATTCTTATATGAGGCTCCTTTTTCAACTACAAGGTCAATATTGTTTTTCACTAACAACAAAACAAAAAATCATCCGTGCATTTATATGGAACTAAGCTTTAGGAGCTTTCCATCTTTACTCTCCTCCCTGTTACGTTGTATTCGGAAATCGACTCTTTTTGACTGATAACATGGCTGCGGCCGGAAACAACAAGAGCTACGGTGAGTTGTTCCTAAACCTTTCTTTTTTGTAAACTCTGTGTAAACAAACAATGTTGTCAATGCTTGCGTTAAGCTGTAGAGCCCCTGGTGATACTTGGAGCAAAGTTTCATGTTGTGTCGAGCCTTCTTAGTGTTTAAAAAATAGCTATTTTGAGGCTAGCATATAAGTGCCCCTAGCTCTCCCATTTAACCGAAAAACGAGAATACGGTAAATCTTAAAAGTGCTGCTTCCGTCCTAATTATGCTTTTAAACTAAAGTTTGACTCGGGTACATTCACAAAAAGACCCTAGGTTGTATTTTGGCGAGAGTTACGCTTTAATGTAAGAGAAGGGGGAAAAAAAAAGATTACCTTTCTTTTGGGTCATACTAATGACCTTCCCTGTTGTGTTTCAGGGATTGTGTGGGAAGGAAAAATAATGTATTCATTAATAAGTAAAAGACAAATCAAGTCAGACTTTTGTCAATCGGCACATACAAATCTACAATGATGTATTGTCTTACCCAGGCCAAGCCCAAGGCCATGGTCCATGAGCTTTTTCCATCTCTTTTTTTCCCCTCTTTATCCTAAAGAAAAGTCTGACAAGAAGACTGATATGATACCAGAAAAAAAGTTGTGGAGAGCAAAGTGTACTTTGTGCTGCTGTAAAAGTGAAAATATGACCTTTTGAGGAAAGCAGAATGGAGAAGTAAAAGGTCTGCGAGGCTGGAGATATCAGGCTCGCCTCTGAAGCGTGACTCTTGGTCAATTGCGGGCTGATGCGATTTAGCTGAGACAAGACAGGGAGTGATGGTGAAATAACAAGGCAGCTGGGCCTCCCGGACTCAGGCACTGTTTGATTCAGGTAGAGTTTTTTCACAGTCATACATTATTTAATTACAAGATAAAAGCAAACAGTCCAAAGAATAGATCTTTATATTTCATTCATGAATAGCGTCTTGATTTATATACATTTGGATTAAAGTTACTCTCTAAAATATATGGGTTTTTAAGTCAAACTATGAACATTTGTATAATTAGTGGCTAACAATCCATGTGCAGCCGTTAGAGAGTTCTTCTGTATGAGTGCATGGGTGCTGTCATGCAGCTCCTTACCCAGAGATTGGGAGCTGTGTGTGGTAGTTACAGTATAAGACTGTCAGATCATTCTCAGCCTGAATAATGAAGAACGAGTGTCTCGAAGAATGCCTGTTCAAGACAGAGGATGAATGCAGAATACTTCCGCAGCGTTCCTCTCCATTTTCATTCTCTTTTCCAATCCTTTGTGGGCAAAGACAGAGCGCCGAGCCGCATGAGCAGTTCTGTCTCAAATTTAAACGATGCAGAGGTTCTTCAAATTGTATTCGCTAAAATAAAACTGACATGAAGGAATGGAGCAGCTGACCCAGAACATAACAGGGTTCTTTTTGTTCAAATGGCACCTACAACCTTCTGGCTCTTAGCTCTTGATAAAGAGTTTGTCTCAGATATAAAGTGATTTAAGCTGTGGAAAATGGGTTCCATAGGGTAATAGTTTATCCAATGCAGTACATTCTGTTCATTCACATGAATAATTTAGCCCATGATAACCCTAACCCTTGTAACTCCAAATCTACTTTCTCTCCTGCGCGCAGAGGTCTGCGCTAACTTAAACATATTTTATTTTTCATTAACTGATAAAAGAAATACAATTTCCACACATCTTGATTTACGCTTTTATTCCAGAGACTGGACAAGCATTTATTTATGTATACTTCATGGTCATAATAAGGAGTAATGCACCAACTACCTAAATCTCCCCATTAAGAGGTTGGATAAAATAGGAAGCACTATACATTTCTAGACTACGTTATACTGTAATGAGAAAGATGACTGCAATATTTATGATTATTTTTTGTATACACTTGTAGCTGTTGTAAAGCTATACCCCCATCATACATCTGTCTGCCATCTGTGCTGCATTAGCTCTGCAATGGAGGCTGCAGGCTATCCATTCTCACATGTTGTACACAGGAGCAAATTGGGAGTGTTGTAATACAGAACTCCTGAATTTTTCAAACAACACATTTGTAGCAGTGGAGTAGTTCCACCTAGCCAGACAATAGTACATACATGCATGCCATAACAATGTAGAGTAATGGCACGGCTGAACCCATATGCATGTTTATTAATCGGGCAAACAGTCTACTATAATCATAGCAGGCTTATCATGATTTGTCCACCCTTCTAAAGCAGTGTAGCGGTGGAGTACATTTTGTCGAGGGATGACAATTGAGAAGATTCCTTATCCAGCTATTCATTTTAAAGCACCATAGAGGCTGTAAAAGAATGACTGAAACTATTTTTCCTCCGGTTCATCATATTGTAAACCTAATAGCATTCTTCTGCCAGCTCAATTGTTGTTTTGTGTTATAGAGGATTGAAAAATAAACAGCACAGCACACCAGGCTGCCTCGATCCAGCCTTTTGAAAATGTCTGTGTCTCTAGTGTTACAGATGCATGGCAGGAAATTGGAAAACAAAATGAGGTTAAAAAATATATTAAGGTTCCAAGGATGTTAATCCGTTTTTCTGTTTTGCACAAAGCCTCCTCACTATGCTCCCGTCCTAAGCGTAATAGAAAAAGTCCTAAAAGTGGTAGTTGCATGATGTAGCTTACTGGAATGCTTCAGCCATTTATCATTGTTATGAAGGCTATCGTGGGACCTTGCACAAGAGTCCTTTATAATAAGTGCTATTCTCTCATATTTTCAGTGCTGCCACACAAATGCATACACCCCACACTGCATTAGATTTATATAAGCCTGCTACAATATGATGTCTTTAAACTCTTACATCATAAATAAAAACAGCCCATGGCTGAACTCTACTTTCCCCCTCTCACAAATAATTGTTTTCTAAATCATCTTCCAATTATGTTTATCGCCTCCTGTTTGGGTTTTCTTGTAATATGATTATAGACGTTTGGTCTGTATATCCTCGCTACTGATCACACTGTGTTGTGTTGAGATGAAATGGTTGTAAATGCCATGCCCTTTGCAGTGAAGGGATGTTTTGCCTTGAATAGCACCATAACAACGCTTTCCCAGGCTTGGCTGAATGTCATGGGGAAAAGCCCACTTTAAAAAAACAAACAAAAAAAAACAAACACTGAAATTATTAAATGAAGTGATCAAATAATCAACTCTGGAGTGGAACGTGGGTGGAAGTCACGAGTTCACTAATGCATAAGCATAGCTACAAATATAAGATGTATGTCTATGTAACATGTACATTTGAGTATTTTCTTACTGTCTTGCCTGCCTTTATGTAATTGGCAGTGAACCTTCAATCACACTGCACAATAACACTTTTGTTTTATGTGATGAAAAGTGATGAGAGTGTTAACTGACCACGATTTTAATTTGGTGTATTATTTAAAACAAAAGGATCAAATTTCATCTTAATCATCACATACTCACAGTACAATGTAGTGACATTATATTACTGCATTTAACCCATCCTAAGCATTAGAAGCAGTGGACAGCTATACATACAGCGTCCAGGGAGCAACTTGGGGTTCAGTGTCTTGCTCAGGGACACAGTTTGACATGTGGCCGGAGGAGCCTGGGATTGACCTGCCAACCTTGTGGTTGAGGGGTAACCACTCTACCTCCGAGCCACGCCCAAGTCGTAGTACGCGTACACATCCTTACACAGATGATATGATTCTGTATTTGGTCTTGCCAAGGAACCGGCTAACAAGGTAGCGATGGAGTTTTTCACACTATCATCATGGCTGAGCCGGCAAAAAATAAGCAGAAAGCTAGGAAAACATTGTCGGAGAAACAGAGAAAGAGGAAACGGCAGACTGACCGAGCGAGGAGTCAGACACAAGTAAACATAGGAGCTGCCAAATATCTATTCTGAAGCTGTAGGGGGAGCCCTATGGAGAAACATGCGAGCAAAAAGCGAGAAAACAGCATAGAAATGGCCAAAACTGCATAGCTCTAGTGTGCACAGTTGTGTGCATGTACAGTATGTATAAATCTATGTTAGCACACATACATTATTACCACTCATTAATAAGGCTGTCTGTAGTTTTTGAGGGCTGACTGAATTGTGTACATAGCGCTTAGCATCAAAACTGAAAAGCTGAAGGTTGGTGCTGAATGCTTGGTCAAGATAGATCTCCTATGTAGTTATTCTTTGATCACATATATATTTAGACAGAAGTTCTTGTTCACCGGTTTGTGTAAACAAATCATTAAACGCTGATGTGTCCACTCAACTCTAGAGAATGCACGGGCTCACCCTCAAACCTCTAAAGAAGTAAAAACATATATAAATATAAAATAGTGTTTTGCTGGTTGTGTGTACTTTTCGAAGAAGAATCTGAATAAAACGGTATATTTTCTCAGACGAAGGTTGAAGAATGTATTATCAAAGGAAGCAGGCACATTCATAAAAATGGGTTCTGTGTGGTTTTTGGAGGCGTTTATATGGTATGGGCCTCCATCTAATAAAATGACAAAAAGACTGAATAATAGAGGTGTGCCTTGCACATAGGGCTGTTGACCCTATCTGGGCAGACAGCTCAATCCCGACACCAAAATTGCATTGCTTCGCTGGATTGCCAGTGACACATCTAACCTACTGCCCCGTTTGACCCACTGCAGCGAATGGTGAATCACCAAAATGCTGAACTGGGCAGGCAAAGAAAAAAAAAACATCACAGCACCTCAGAAAAATGCTACAAACTGAATTCACAATGTCCAGAAATGCATACAGCACAGTATACCGTAGATAAATCTCATCATTTGTAATACGTTCACATACAGCCTGAGTCTGTCAGGTTTTTCTCCGCATTCATACTGAGCAGATAGGAAGACATGAATGATTTTAATAAGGCTCTTAACATGAGGAGAGGGATAAAATGTAAGCACTGAACGTGTCAGTTTTATTAGATGGAACCAGAGGAAGCCTCGCTGGGTGGGGTGGGCCAGTAAAAGACACATAGAATAAAGGAATTAAACTGACGAGTGCTGCATGGAAATGGAAGTGAATCCTATTTACTTAAGTTGTTGAAAACTATGGTGATGAAGCCTGACAGAGGCTGTTCTGGCACCGTGGAATTCAGCATAGGTGATGTGGAACAGAGCAGTGGTCTGAGTTACACTCTGCAAATGAATAATCCAGCAGCCTCACAGAATCCCGGCACTCTTACACAGGCCACCGTCAAAGGAAGGAGCCTGAGGGGACAGCTGGAGCCTGGAGTTGTCTTTTTTTATTGACCTCATCGCACACAGAGGCAGCAGAAGACCGAGATATAGAGGTGTGTGTGAGTCGGTGTGCGTTTGGTGAGTGCATGTGCACACAGGTGTTTCTTCACTGTTCTGTGATGTTTAAGTTAGAGTGTGAGGGGATCTCTAAGATGTTTTTTTTTTTTTTAATGCAGCATTGTTGCATCTTCTTGCTGTATGTCTGAAGGTGCTGACAGCAGCTTCCAACGTTAGCTGAGCCCTTGAAGTGAAGGGCACCTACTGCACATTTCCCTTTCAGTAGTCCATCACTGCGGCTGAACACCCACGGCGCCTCTCTCAGTGCTCCTGCCTCCCCGCTGGCAGCCATTGATAGATTGACTGATCTGAGTCTATGAAAAATCAATAGGACAGCACATTGAGCGCTCTTCACGTCGGTTTTTCATGGACTGTAGTTTCTGTACTAACAAGTAGCAGCCCTTTCATGACTCTTTGACAACAGGTGGAAACAATGTCATGTAAAAGCACTAGGGCGCTATTAACATAAATGAGTGGAGGGGGAGAAGGAAGAGAGAGTCATTGTTTTTTGCATGACAGAGTCAAGTGCAGGTTGTCTGTGCTATTCACTTCAGATCAGAATTGCTTTAAAATTTGTATGGCATAGCAATCAAGGCGACATGCCGCCTCCAGGCATGAACTAAAGGCCAACAGCGCTCAGGTTGTGCTCAACCAGCAGTACACCTTAGAATACTAAAGACTGTAACATACTCAATATTTCACACAATTTCCGGTCGCAATGAGGTTATTTTTCTATTTTTAATTCACTCTCCCGCTATTTTTTTTGTTGTTGTCTTTCTCCTCATTTGCATAACACCATGCTTCATTGCCTAAGCTCTTTGTCAGATGCACTCACCATGGTGGCACGCTGCTTTTGCAGCTTCTTTAGATCCAAAGAGCACTGATGCTGTTCTGTTCAACATGTCTGTTTACTCTACCCGTTTCCCGACGGCTTGGAAATTAACCCAGTTTGATCTCAATCCTTTGCTTACTGCTGAAGTTGTTTTCATACATCATCAAGTCTTATCCTGCTTTTCCTCATGGCAAGAGGAAGAGGCCCCTTGTGGGCCCAGTTTTAGCAAACACTCTGTTTACCAATGCATCTAAACCTGTGTTAGTCTATTCCTCATCCTCCCTCTTCTTCTTCTTTTCTTCTCTCTGTCGCTCGCTCTCTTTATTTCTTGCTCAATGAATAGAAAAAGCAGCATTACATGGAGAGTTGCCTAGCTTCCCTCACCCCTCTGTAATCTCAGAGCAGGTTAACCGCATGGTTACTAATATCACCAATCAAAGGAGAAACCAGCCCCACTGCTGTGCTGGATCACTGCAAAACGCAATGGATTCAACTCTCCCTTGACTCTATGAATATGCATTGCTCCGGTGAAGCATAGTTAGTGTTGGGTGTCTACTAATTTGGCTAGCACATTTCTCCAACCAAGAGAGGGGTTGAGTCTGAAGAATCAGCCCAGTGGGATACATCTTAAATTAAAAAGGCAAGAAGTAATCTGAAAAATTTAAAAGGTCTCTCTCACACCTCACATCCATGCATTTTTTTTTAATCTGTCCCAGTCTCCCTTTCTCAAGGCCAGAGCTCTGAATCCTTGGTGTGTGTGTGTGTGTGTGTGTGTGTGTGTGGGGGGGGGGGGGGGGGGGTTTGATAAGCCTGTTCTCCCTGCTGTGTCCCTTTATCGTTTCTCTGAGAAATCACACCACAGAGATAAATTATATCAGGACTTTGTCCACATTTCTTCTGTCCACGACGAATGCGTGAGATTCATATAGTCAGCCCATTTAATTTTCTGGTCTAATCTGACTCTATTGCATCAAGGCATAAGAGATACAGTGTAGATCCACCATGTTTAATTCAGGCATAGAATCACAGAGGATGATACCATCATTGATTAGAATTACAAGGCAGTAGTCATTTACTGTGACAGAACTGTTTGAATTTAGTTTTATGTTAATTTTAGCCAAAGGTCATGCATCAGTAGCGGCTCCCCTAGTGTCTGATGTGACGCTTGCCTTTTGTAGCCATTCCCGACTTTGTTTTCCACCTTCTCATCTATTCTCTTTTTTCTCTCCTGCCACTTATATTTCCCTCCTATCTTTCATATTCCATGTGTTCTACTCTCCCGGAATAGGAATAGGTCTAGATGGGCACAACATGATTCAGACTAAGGTCTTTGTGCTTTCCCCACAACTGCTTTAATAACTCTTCTTTATATTTATTCAAGAACATTTATTCAATGGCCAAAATCGGTTTTCACACCTTTCATGCTTCCTCTGTCTTGTTACTTTACCACTACCGGAGGGATGGTCTTCATAGGCATTTTGTTAAAGAGTTGCTATTCAGCCACATAATTAGCAAAAACAGTTTTGTGGTTCAGCTTTTCCCAAGACAACAAATCCCCTGAGCTGGGGAAGGCAGACGAGGCGGGCACCATGCAGGATCGGCGCTAAGATGCAAACAAATAATTACCCTTCATTTGAAAACACTCAATTAGCCTCTATTTCAGAGTAAAATAATGACTTTCTCCCACTAAGCGGAACCCCAGAGTTTCAGCTGTAATTAGTCCAAAAGATGGCAGCCCAGTGGCTCAGTGGAGACTGCAATAACACAACGGTTGTATTAACTTCACAGCAAATATCGCACCATACCAACAACACATTTGCTGTGTATATAAACTGTAAGCAACAGAGGAAGCACCCATTGCTATAGGGATTTTGCACTGTGAATAAGTGAACATATAAAAGAAAAGGGGAAGAGGAGAAAGGCTCGGTGGGCTGTGTGGCAATCAATGAGCTCTGCTGTGCCTCTGACATTTTCTATCTCAGATGTGCAACAGAAGCTGCCTCGGAGTGCCTCTCTACTGTACAAAGGAGCAGAAGAGCATTGTGTGCATTGCTGTGTGTGTCACACATTTATGTGCCCACTAGCATCCTCCATCAAGCTTAGTGGAATCATATATCACAGGCAGTGAATAAAGGTGCTCACTGTTTAGACTCCCACATCTGTAGGGGGGAGTGTGCACACTTGTAAGTTCAAAGTTCTTCAAATTACAAGCTTTAAATTCTTGACATTTACATCTGATGAACCCCATTCAGACAGTTCTCAGTTCATAAGTTATTTTATTTGAAAAGCAGTCAAAGAATTCAAGTTCCTCTCACGGCCATACAGGGGATTCCAAGAAAGAGGCAGACAGAGAGGAATATGTTTCCATGCTAAATACTAAATACCATAATCGCACAGATTAAGGGGACCAGATGAGACTGGGTAAAATTCGCAACAGGGAAGTTGGGGTTAATAAAGCAGCGCCCTTTAACTGTGATACAATCACAAAATACCACGGGCTGTTGCTATTGCTTAACAAAACTTTAAAATGAAACTTTATTTTTAATTCGTCACACAATTTAGAGTGAATTACTATTATTGCTTTGTCTCTAACTAACTAGTTAGTGTTTTATCCCTGAAAGCTGGGGCTGATTGACAGCAGTTCCAATAAGGTGGATTTGCCTCTATGCACTTTTCTCAAGCTTAGGGGAATACATTTAATGTGAAAGTCTGTCACAGTCAATATCAGTGTAGTGGACCTTTTAAGCTCCCATGCTGAATACTGAATATTTGTATTCAGTACCAATGCTGAACACACACACACACACACACACACACACACACACATACACACACACACACACACACACACACACACACACACACACGTGCATTAGTCTGCTGGAATCCACACACATACTCTCATTCTCTGCTGCCTTTACACCACCACATTTCTGAACATTGGAATTCTTTTAAGTCTCTCTGCAGAATTTCAGTGCGGTGACAAGAAAAATTAGATGTTACTATGTACCTTTTCCATCGCCTATCACTTGAGACAACCACAGCGTGTCTGGCACGGAACAAATTCTCAGGCACATATCTCGACAAGTGCGGTTCGTAATTTTATCTGATGAGAATGAAAAGAAAACTTTCCCTCCATTTCAAATCAGTATGTGACATTGGAGAGTTGCCTAAACACATGTATGCACACACACTGCAATGTGAAATAACATCAGGTTACAGCCCAGTGAAAGCTTGCTACATTTTTGTTTTCAGCACCACTGATCTGAAGCCAATCCCCCGTGGGCAGTATTGACTTAACAACTGTGGCGGGGGGTGGCTAGAGACCAAGGCAGCCACCATAGAAGAGCCCAGGACAGGACACAGCAGAATATGGGATGTAGGAGACACACCATGACATTACTTTCAGTCACCTTGAAGTCTAACAACCACTCTGACTGATAACGTCGTCAGCAGATGGCTTGAATTCCCCGGTTGAGTGTAGCAAAATGTACTGTGACCTCTATTTTGGAAGATGCTGTTGTAAACTGTGTCTTCAACAGTGAGTGGTAGGTAGAGAAAATAAAAAGTGAAGCACTAAGTGGGCTGAAGAAATGTTGAGGCCTCTTTGATGCTTCACACAGCTCTCGGACTGATGAAAAGCTTTTGATAAGCGATCTTACCTTCAGTTGCATTCCATCTCAGCCAATACAGACTCCCACATCTGTGGGGAGAGTGCACACTCGCACTTGTAAGTTCAAAGTTGTTGAAATTACAAGCTTGAAATTTTTGGCATTTACATTAGACAGTTCTCAGTTGATAAATTATTTTATTTTAAAAACAGTCAGATAATTCAAGTTCCTCTCACGGCCGTACAGGGGATAACAACTAAGAGCAGACAGAGATGAGTATTTTTCCATGCTAAATACTAAATACCACAATAACACAGATTAGGGGGACCAAATTCTTTTCTGCAGACTTTGCAAAAGGCTTTGTTTGGCGTAAGACAGCAATGATCCATGACTATTTCCCAACCTACTCCTCCCGGTACCTGGAGTAACGTTTTTGCTTTTTGGCTGGATGTTCACCATTAAAAGTAAATGATTGTCCTATTGCTTAGGGTTCTATAATAAGCCCACTGTATTGATCAGTGTCAGAAAACAAAATACAATACATATTACTGACATGGACACCAGCCCCATGTCAGCAATGGATGCTTTTTATGTTTTAATTCAACAACATCATAGCTGTGTGTCGCCGCTATGCATAGTTATGCGGCACTATGGGTAATGGAAACAGCTAAAACAATCTACAGCAGGCGTAGTTCATGTAGGCTATGCACATACCAGTGCCAGTCTGTGGGCAACACCAACAAAATGTTTCACAACGATCAGTATTTCAAGTCGTATTAGGCTATGACTAATCAATGATCAAGTCTAATTTTCAGGACAAACAGAATAGGATTGGGGACAACTGCTCGTAATTGGGGACTGACCCGGAATAAAATAAGGAACACAGATCCAAGAGGGTGCAGTCTTGGAGTCCATGCTTGCAGACTCAGAGAGGGCTGTCCCATTGTGGAAGCTATAGTTGCATTAGGGGCTTTTGTGAAGTCTTGTAGTCTTTTAGTGCCTTGTATTCATAAGTCTGCATTTCAGTGGACAGTTTCTGAGTGAATTCACCATGAATTAATTAGTGCTTTACTGGTGATCAGCTAGGAAATGATTAAGTATTTACTAATATAATATATGTAAGATAATAATGAATTATAATGAGTAATATGTATTGTATTTTGTTTTCTGACACTGATCAATACAGTGGGTTTATTATAGAACCATAAGCAATAGAACAGTAATTTACTTTTAATGCAGGTAATACAATTGTAATTGTAAAATTGTTAAAGAAAAGGCTAACAAAAGTATGTACTTCTTATGTGTGATCAGGGCTTTGAGTCAGTGAAAAATAGTTCACCAAAATGTCATAACTCATGCTGCTGATATCTGGTTTAACAAGTACTGAAAATGATTTGTTCTCAGTCAAATTCTCATTATCAGCCAACAAAAAAAATAAAAACCAGACCTCAGCAGCATCTCACTCATAGATGGCTTTGGAGCTCAGGTATTTCAAATAAGGGGGCAAAAAGGGTTTTACTATGCTCCATACTATTACATCTTAAAAACATTACAAGGGCTACTTTCAATGGATTTTACAAGGACATTTTACTGTCCTATCACCATCTACTCTATTCACCATCTAAGAAACATAAACTTTGGTTTGCAAAGCCATTCATAAATGACCATCTTACTCATAAGAGGTTATCAGCTTTTTTTCTTTTTTTTTATGTTAACAGACCCAAATGAAATCTGCAGAATTGTTTTTAAAGCTTTTCAGTTGTGATCCTGAATGAAAAAAAATCATCATATAAAGTCAACAACTTCACTCTGTTCTCTCAGAGAGTTGACTTTCATTTTCATAAATATGTACGTGTAACGTGTAGATATTTAGAGATCACAGAAAGATCTGTACTGTATAATATAAGTACATACTAAACCCTTTGCAAGCGGAATACGCTTATATTAATTCATTTAGATTTACAGTTATTTGGACTTTTATTGTAAAAGGATTATATACTGCAGTGCTTGCAATGCAAGACTATCTGACTTCATCCAAATAAAGGTCACTTCCCTTTAGAGCTGAAATATTTATCCTTGTATACTGAATACCTTTTGGACTGTTGGTCAGACAATATAAGCAATGTAAAGACGACACCTTGGGCATTCTTCAATATTTTCTGACATATTGACTAGACTAACCAATTAATCGACAAAACAATCGGTAGGTTAATTGATAATGATTATAGTTGTTTGTTGCAGCCCTACTTTCCTTGTCTAGATTAGTAGTTTTATTGTTGGGCGTTTTAGTCCTATACAGCACATTTCTGTTAAAAGATTTACCTCAAGGCTGCAGAAAGGTATAAAATGGAGATGGGTGTGAAACAAGGTAACACATGAGATGTGAGTGTAAAGGTCAGTATTCCTCCAAAGCAGACTCAGAGCATTGTGGCAAGGTGACTAATGACCCACAGTGCTCTCAATTATTACCGCTGGCACACACACACACACACACACCCACGCAAACACCATATTATTCATTCGGGTTCAGACTGTAGATGGGCATGACTCAGCCGCACTCATGGGCAGCTACACCAAATTTCCCAAGACCCATAGACTCGTGATCTAAATGAGGACATCAGCACTCTAGGAAATAGGTTTGTCCCAAAGAAAAGCCATCCCGGTGCAGCACCAATTAGCTTTCTGCCCTGCTGCAATCAATGTGAAACTGGGTCTCATTAATTCCTCGGGTCACATCCCTCATCACACCTCAATCTTGCGTCGTTCAGAAGCTATTTCCCTTTACATGGCTTTGAAGTTATTTTCGAGACGGGGTGTCTGTAAGGTCAGCATCAATCGAGGATCTTTGACATCAGTGTGTCCAAGGATAGTATCCATGAATTCACCTTGTTAGCACCAGGTGTAAGCTATATTACTTACCTTTACTTTATTACTTAACTATACTACTATATTGCCTATTTGGCCTATTTATCTGCTAGATATCTGGTAGCTTAGTAATAGTGCTGGGCTTGAACACATGGCTTTCTTTTTTTCCTGCTCTTGCCACATTTTTAATCATTTAAGGATTGTCCTTCCGCAGAGCTGTCTCCTAACAAAATCAGCCTTATTTCTCTTTCCTATACATAATTGTGTGCAGGCTGACCTCCTAGGGAAAACCGATCATTTTTGTACAACGCTAAGTCATTTAAGACGGATGGTCACTCAGTGTATGTGGAAATGATCACAGCTGGTGATTTAAAATCAAGTCTTAATTACAAATATTTGACAAATGAAGTCAAATTGGCCGGCACTAGGCTGGCAGCTTTCTATCAGTGCTGCCATACTAGGCCTCTGAGCTCCAGCCTCCAGTCTGGTCGGCTCGCAGACAGCCAGCCTGCAGAATCAGCCTGCACCCCCAGGAGAGCCTTCCATCCTGCTGCGTCTGCTCTTCTCCCTCCTCACACACATCCATCCTGCCCGGTCGGCCTGTCAAACCCTGCGTCTCCCCACACGCTTTGCCTCCCTCCATCATCCACCCCTCCTCTCCCCTCTCTCTTCCTCTGCTCCACTGGGCTTGTGAAGGTGAGCCAGTCCCCAGTGGCACTACTGTACAGATTGCAATGCTTCCTCTTTGAATGGAGGCTTCTCACTTGTGAATACCTTTGTAAAGAGTGGCTGGGCTGCTCCTCGTCTTCCTCCACCTTTTGTTTGGTTATTTTTGTCTTTTTACCGCAGTCTTATCTCTGGATGTCTGTATTATTTAGTCTCCATCTTGCTCTCAGGTCAGCTGTCCTTGACCATGACTCGGGGAGGCGCAGGCCGCTGTGTCACTTAAAAGGAAGTGTGACCAAAAAAGCACTTTGGGCCAGTTTTGGTGACAGCTGTCACCCAATCGCTTGTCCTTAAAAGCTCTTTTATGAGTAGGCTGTGTAACGGAACAATGACAGCGGCACGAGGAATGTCTCTGTCTAGCTCTGAAGTGACACTACGTCTAATGGATGCAGCTAATCATTTTTGATAGATAGTGTCCATCTGCAGTCGTGTAATGGATGTGTGTGTGTGTGTGTGTGTGTGTGTGTGTGTGTGTGTGTGTGTGTGTGTGTGTGTGTGTGTGTGTGTGTGTGTGTGTGTCATTTTCTCCAATCTGCAAAGAGCTTAAGTCTCTTCTCCCCACTTCCAGCTTACCTCCTCTGGTTATGTTGCTCTGTGGAATAGACAGCTTATTTTATTTGATCAAAGCTGATTCTGTGCTCTATTCAAATCCTAAACTGAAAAGAAAAAAAAAAAAAACCTTATTTAAATCATAATAACAAAGAGTGTTCAACAACTCTCATGTGGCATTTACAGCACTTTCACAGCAGCTAAGAATAAAATAATGGTTTCTAATGGTTTCTACTAGCCAGTGCAGTAATAGACTTTTTTCTCTCTCGCATTTAGCTTTGAATATGGACAGACCATGCTAGACTTCCATGTCCAAATGGATGTGTCCCTATTCAGCTCTTTCCACATTTGCTTGTGTGCTCATGAATGCCTTGGTGATCACGGAGTGTTATCCAGGCCATCCCTTGTTGCAGGTGAACTCATTACCTTTCCCTTTATGTTTGGACAGGTTTTTGGAGATTATTATCACTTCAGGCATCATGCTGTGGAGAAGAGGGCTTTGTCTGGCCACAGGGGGATGCACATCAGACTGCAAAAAGAACCACAGGTAAGGCAGTTGATAGCTCTCACGCAGCTCGTTGCAGCACTCTATGTTAGCAACAAAAGGCCAAAAGACAGATTGGATTACACACAGAGAGTGTGTATATCACAAGAGAAAAGGATGTCAGCATCAATGACAGCTGATCAAACTCTGTATTCTTTTCAGTCCTCGCCGGTCCTTCCATCTGTCCCCCCTGACCCAATCCGAGGCACCACATAGCTCTAAATTTGCTAAATAAACCCACCATAACAATACAACAGCTCGGAGTGTCTCTGTGTTTGGTCTTGCTTTTTCTCCTGTCTTGCATTAGGGATGGGCTCGTTCAAAATCTTTCGATCCGGTGCTAATTTCGATACCTCGGTTTCGATGCCGGTTACTTAACAATACTTTTTTTGATACCGTATGTTTTTAATTTTTTATGTTGAAATGGATTTTAAAACATGAAAATCCATTTCAACATCAACAAAAATACATTAAACACAAAACTTTTATTTTCCACCTTAATTGATGTCAAAACAGTTATCAAAATTAAAAAATTCGTAACACTGCTCACTCAGAGTAACATTAATAAAACTGGTTGTGCTTTTGGATAGGGGTGCGCCAGTCAGATACTCAGGATTGGTATCAATCCGAACTTTAAAAATTAACAAAAAAAGAGAAACCTTTTTGTCACAACATGAACATATTATAAATAATAAATAAATAAACAAATGGCATTGTGTACAGGCTAATATTGAACTAACTAAAATGCAAAGGAATGTAAACAAAGGCTTTTTAGTGCAAACTGCATAATGACACAAACCTTTAACAATAAACTTGGTGACTTCCCTGTTGTCAACATTGAACTAATGGAGAATTAACTTAAGTGCAAAGGAATGTAATTGAATTGCCTTGTTGCTGAAAGGTGCTGTAGAAATAAAGTTGCCTTGCCTTACAGCCTCAGCCTGTCAGTCAGTCACCAGGGCATATAAACCACTGTTGTCCCTGCTTTTCTCAGAGGAAGTGTAACGTCAACAGCACTGCGACCGCTTTTGCCTCGCCATTAATATCATATCGCAGCAAACGCTGTCTGAGTAAAGTTTTGAAAAACTGTAACCACACTTGAAACCACTTTATTAACCACATTGCCGTGACTCACTGTGACTTCAACAAAACTGCAGAGCCAACGCAGTTTGCTCAGTTTACTCCGTCCGCACCTCTGCACGCGGGTGTGTGTGTGTGTGTGTCTGTGTCTCTGTCTTGTCTGTCGGAGCTCCGCTCTCTGTCAATATGCAGAGAGCACAGATAAGCTTGCGCATTTAAATGCCAACATAGTGGAAGGAAGTATTTTTTTTTTTTTTTTATTAAGAGATTTGCAGTTTCATATTGCCAGACCCATATCCATACTGTGTTTGCTCTGTTCCTACACAGAGATTGTCTGGCAGTATCCACTGTCATTCTATTGTAGGTCTTTGATTTCTTAAATCAAAGAGAATTAAACTCGTCTTATCAGATATGGGAAATGCTATTTTAGACAGAACTGTTTTGACAGTGGAAGCCAGAAGAGAGAGTGGAGTAGGACAAAAAGAACATATTCTATCCTGTTGTAAATCAGCCTTCATGAAAGGTAACCCTAACTCTAACCCGTGAAACAAAGGTTCATTTTGGTTAACATTCTTTACACTGATTAAATTCACATTAAACATGTTACACTTCATTACAACTGAACATACGCAATCAAATCCAGCAGACTTCAGATCATAGCACATCAACCTGAGCCGCCTTACACTACAGGGAAAATAATAATAAAAATAATCCTTTTTTTTAATGAACTTTATACTTCTTCAGTTTGTGCGTGGGGTGCAATAACTTGACAAACATTAAGGTTAATATGGTAAAAAAAAATGAGTCTAAGAATGTCACAACCTTTTGCAAGCTGTGTTCATGGGCTTGGCTGCTTTTATTTACACCTGAACTGTTGAGGGAGGAAATGTTGTTTGGACCTGAGTGGGCAAAATGTCACACAGCTCCTAGTTACAAAAATAATGATACTCCACAAACCTCACTGTGAATGGTTTTATTTGTTTTCTAGAAAATAATGTAGAAAACAGTTATGTTGAAAGTGAGAACTGTAGCAAGACATTGTTGTTGTGTTACTAGTGTAATGTTTTCTTGGTTTGAGTGCCACAAACAAAATGCTCTTCACCTCAGTTGCATGCTAATTCTCAGTGGCAAGAATCTCAAAACTTGAAACCAAACTAAATCTCTTTGCATGGCAAGGTATAGTACGACGTGGGGTAAAAGGGAAACTTTGTTTTTTTGTGATTTGGATGAGCTGAGCCTTTCAATCTGCCATCCATAATGTTGATAGGGTGTTTGATCATGTAACTATAATTCATCATCCCTAGTTAAGTCGTTAAAATCATCACTAAAAGTCAAGCCTTTACCCTAAACATTTTCCCATTGATGTCAGAAAAAAGATGAATACCTGTCAACCCAGGCATCAGCAGCAAATAACTACAGGTATGTGTGCACACAAGTGCGGTAGAAACCCTCTATTTTGTATTGCTGCTTTCACCTTACTCGGCAACACGCTGCTGTCATGTTTACATTGGAAGCAGTGAAAATTGCTTCTATTTAAAAGCATCTTGAGAGGTTCCCGACTGGTGCTAAAAAGGGGGCAGTTACGAAGTGAGAACAGACTGGGGCCATCTGTAGGAAGGTAGGCTTGCCAAGTAGAGTCCAAGGACTACTCTAGCTTTTCACGAGCCCAAGTCAAGCTGGCTGAGGAGGAGGCTGATGTGGTCTGACAAGCGGCTAAGTGGACGTTAAAGCGTAAATTAAACTGCCCGTTCCCAAGGTGGCGCACGGCATCGTGACGTCACGGGATCGCCGTAACTGTTTATACCCACGCTGGTGGTCGCGACACTAGTCGCAGTCTTCTCCTGAACAGAGGTGGCGCTAATGAGGAAAGACCACCGACGTTGCTCTTTCTACAGACTAGAAGAAGAAGAAAAAGGTAAACAACGGCAGAACTGGCATCAGCATTGACGTCAATGCTTCGATTTGATTGGATGACCTACTTCGTCAGATCAAGCCTTTCATTCACCATGAAAGAACTCCTCTTAACCCAGTAAGTTTACAAGAGAGACTTGCAGTCACTCTGAGAGTCCTGGCCTCCGGTTGCCCAGGAGCTCGTTCATGTTTCCTGTTTCTGGTTTGTCGCGCGCTGCTGAAAAAAACAGAGTGGTGCGCGACCTGTGCTCACGCGCTTAAATCCGGGCGCGCCGGCAGGAAATTACGTCATTTTGACGTCACGAGCCACCTTCAATGCTCTGAGAGCATATGGGTACACAAGTGTCTGCCTGGGAGCTGGGAGAGTACTGTGGCGCTCAAATGGTCAGAAGATTTGCTTTGAGAACTTCAAAATCAGTAACAAATTAGATTTAGTATAGAAGATTTTGTTATTGTTAATGAGGATTTAATGATGTACTCTTCTGGATTTTCCAGTTGTGTGCAATGGTGAGGCATGAAATGCAGAATGGACTGCTGGCAAAACCGCAGGACTAATAAGAAACAGTCAATGGAAAGTTGATGTCCTCTTTTATATTTAATAAGTTGCTCGCAAGGAGCACAACTAATCTGGTAGATGGAAAGTGAGTTCTTCTGTGAGTGTGTGCTAGATTGCCTTTTATAATGTATATGTCATTTAGCAATACCAAATGAGAGAGTAGGCATCTTGAATTTAAACCTGGAGCCCTAACAACAGAGCCAGCGAGATAAAGACATGTTTGACAGAAGAGCTTCATCTCTGCCTGTGGTTCAAGTTGACTCGCTTGACATCCCATCTATTCAGAGAGTCAAGTTTCTGGCTAAGGAGCAACAGCTTTTCCCTAGGTTACCTATCCACCCGCACAACCAAAAACAGACCAAACCTCAGGCAAAGCATGACCACTGCCAAATATGTGTGTGTAATGAGCATTTGCATATTCATATGTGAGTGCGTGTGACCATGTGATCCCTCAAAAACAGGAAAGAAAGGGTTCTGCTTCACCTGGTTCAAAGAAACCACATTTAAAAGAAAGTGAAAACATAATGGTTGGATTAAGATTAGTCAGTGCTTAGCTTTGAGCTTGTTACAGTGTTTCCTCTCTGTAATCCGGCTGCCGTCTCTCACATTGCCTCCTTTGTCTCTTTTCCTTTGCTCCGTGGTGCTAACATGCCGCTTATCACCATCCCCTTTGAATAATCACACAGTGGCAAGATGACATTGGCAGCTGCATACGCTTTTAACCTTATGCTTGCGAGGGTTGTTTGTCATCTCCCCTCCACGCCCCACAACTACTCTATGAGGGAAAGAATTGATTCGTTTTGGGCTGGCTGCTGTTTGGTTTTGTACAAACCGCAGTGCAACGCCGCTTACTGCATGCTGTGTTTCAGAGGACTTTACTGTTAAAGGATAAGGCTATTCTATATTCTTGTTATTGTCAACAAATCCCATGAAAAGACCAAAACCAACAATGCGTTAGTTTGTCTCACAATACCCAGCTAGTCTGTGAGACTCAGACCCAAGCCCACTGGTTCCTACTGAAGATGTAAATGTTTCAGTGTGTCACAGGAAGGACAGAAGGAAGTAATGCATTTGTTGGGGACTATTTTCAGCAGTGGATTCGCTGCAATAGTGAGTGTTAAAGGCAGTGGCCCTCTTCACAGGTTGCACATGTCTAAGGGTTGTGAGCAACTGAAATCTCCAAGAGTGATATGTCTCTCTTTATTTGCATTATATAAGAGGCCCAGAAAAATAACATTTTCTTGTAATTCACAAGAAAAAAATGTGATTGACATGTCTGTGACAGTTTTTAATAGTCTTTGGAAAACAATGGAGATGTATGGCACAAAAGCTATATCAGGCTTTGGATACAGTGTCTGTTGCATCAACTCATTTTTTTCGGTCTTTTCATGGGATTTATTGATAATTACAAAAAAATATATATATCATCAGACTTATCCTTTAACATATCATCTTTCTCCATAAACTGTTGAAGCACAGATTTATAGATCAAAGCACAGACTGCCTCTTCGCCAGTCTCTGCATTACAAACAATAACAGCATGACTTCTCCTTAGTCATCACAGTAAAGCCCTCAGGACACTTTGCGAGAGACGGAGCAAATAGTTTGTTGCTCAAGCGGATCACAGACCTAGAGCACGTTGAGACCTACTTCTTGTCTCTCATCTCTTTGTGTGCTTGTGTTTGGCTATTCTTTGTCCTTGTTCCAGATCTCGGGGTGGTGCTTATACTGTGTCTCTGTATTCTAAATGAGCTCTCTGTCACCGGCTCGGTCTTCAGGGAGATATCGATTCATCCTTGTTTTTCTCAGTCACACAATAATCCACAATTTTCCATAATTAAAAAGATCGGATTATATTACATCCAATACACTGAATGTCAGTTTTCCTAAGGTGATGTTGTGTAAGTAAGATGTGAGTTGAATGTGCTAACGTTTAATCATTTGAATTAATGTGCTCCATAAATGAAACCCTATATATCCTACAGTAGATGGCTGCTGTATCCAGATCATCTGATTCGTCTATCGTTTGTAATTTAACTCTGATTGTAATTTGGGGTGCAGTGGGCAGCAGTGCAACAAGGTCAGTCGTGTAACGTCCTAAATGTAATGAAATGGGATAAGCGTTAATTATTCCAGGGTCACTTGAATAAGGTTAATGGCTTCATTCTCTGAGGCAAGCTTTTCAACTAGGTTAGGAGCTACACCGCCCTAAGTAGCTGCACTGAACATGTTCTCATTCAGACCACGTGCTTTATACTGTAAGAGCATGAAATCAAGCAAGTAGCGAAGCCTCACTACTCAAAACAACTCTGACAGCAACAAGCGAAAAGGAAAAAAACAATTTAAAATGATTTAAATGCTTGAATAACAAGTTGGACTGTAAGAATCTGCAGAGCATTGTACAGGAAATGCATATGTTTAGATACGCTTCACTTGAGTGCTCTTGACATAAACATGGAATCAGTTATAGCTTTGTCACCTTCAGCAAAAATCAGCAAAGCATGCATTTTTCACTGACAATAACAATGCACAGCAGCATTTGCTTGCATTGCACAGCATTGCATTTCTCCTAGTTTTTCTCCATCTATGCAAATTCCTCCTACTACAGCAGTAGCAGTCCAAGTTAGCTTTCAATTATTATTTGAATGTGCTGCTCCTTAATGTATAACTTATAGCTTTTATAGCTGCCTTTTATTTAATCACAACAAAGTGTAAAGTTTGTTAAAGCAATGCCACACTAGATGGTTCTTTGGAGCACACACTTCTGTAACTAATTTATTTATGTAAAAGCTCACCACTTGGATGTGAAATGCTCAGTTATCAATGCACTTAGTGAAACTTATAAATCTGCAAAATTCTGAATAAATATCAAATTCTATGGGTATCTCATATCATTCGTACTACTGCCAATCATGCTCACAAAGTAACATACCTGTCAAAATATATAGAGACATGAAAGAAGAACACAAACACGCTGAGTGGACCAGTAATTTCAACTGGCAAGTGGACAGACATTAAATAATTTGCTATTGAAAGGCTTTTGGTAAGGACGTTTCGAACTATTTTTTATACTATAGAATGACTATAAATAATATAGCTATCTATCTACTGTATCTGTCTATCTGTCTGTCTGTCTGTCTGCCTGACGTTTTGTGGAATTATCCTTTACTGTCAACCAATCCTACCAATCCCATGCATATCCCAGCAGCCTCTAGGACTTCAAAGGCCCTTCTCTGGCACACTGTACAGCGGCCACTTTTCCTCATCATCTCAAGAATGAAATAAATTAGATTTGCTTCACATCTCTGCCTCTGTTTCTAGTTATTACTTTTGGAACACAGCTGGGACCGTGTTTTTCCATGTCTACAATCTGTGGGAGATTGCAACAATTTCTAAAATTAGAAGGACTGACACAATAGCATGTGAAGATAACTGTGTAAACTATGATCGTGTGTGTGTGTGTGTGTGTGTGTGTGTGTGTGTGTGTGTGTGTGTGTGTGTGTGTGTGTGTGTGTGTGTGTGTGTGTGTGTGTGTGTGTGTGTGTGTGTGTGTGTGTGTGTGTGTGTGTGTGTGTGTGTGTGCGTACACCCCAGGTCCTGTGGGCGGAGCAGCAAGTGGTGAAAAAAAGGAAGAAGAGGGATATCTATGAAGACCCAACAGACCCTGATTTCCCCAAGCAGTGGTACCTGGTGTGTGATGGTTTCTTATGGTATCTCTTTATAGCCTAAACCTAATTAGTCTGGCATTATGGCATAAATGACGTTGAAACATTCATGTTTTATTCGTAAAATGGCATACATAGTGTCATTTGCAGTAGCATTTTAGAGCAGCATCAGTGTTATGCTACCAAACAAAGAAATTAGTATGTGCACAGTCAGTAGAATATGTAATGCTTTTTCATGTTTTTGTATTCCATTCACAATGCCTTTAAATAATTTTGAAGCCTAGGAGAAGGTCGTCTGCATTCAGATTTAATAGCAAAGTTTTGTCCATATTTCAGTTTCTACTCTGCAATTATTTCTAATTAAATCTTGAAAGACTCCTTATTCAGCCCTGTCTAAGCAGCAGTCAATAGTTTCAGCTCTGCAGAAGCTTGTGAGGATACCTGATTTAAGATGTATTCATTAGTGCAGAAGTTATTAATTCCCTCATGGTCAGTCTGATCAGTTGAATTATTGCTGTCTTTTAGACTAACCCTGTAGCCATTTATTCACATCAGCTTCACCTCCAACACAAGGTTTCCACAGTAATAAGGTACAATACAATGTATCCCAGGATTCTGGGTTGAATGGAAAATGAAATGTCAGGACAGATCAACTACTAAACTGCATCCCCCGTGAAACGTTGATAGCAAACGGTCCTGGCTCTGTGTCTGTTTCGTTATTCACAACTTTTTCTCGGAGATGCTTCAATTTGCCCTAATCTCCCCTTTTTCCTTTTTATATGCACAAAACCTCTGTCACGGCAACGGATTAATGACAACATTGGCTAGCCCAGACATACATCACCAGTGAATAGAAGTTGTGAAACCACCTCTGCCGTTCAGCATTAGACCTCTAATCTTTAGAGGACTTGGTTTAAAACCAAGCAAAAAAAGGTTTTCCTTAAGGCATATGCCACCGGTGCAGAAGTGTTGTCTTCAACATTTACTGTAGAGGGCTTTTCTGTTGGTTTATTCTAGTACATGGGCCCCATTAGTTTGTAGCAAACGACACAACGGTGTCTGTGCAAGTTCAAAGCCCGCATCCAGGAATTTAACTGTACTTACCTAAAAAGCGTCCAGGCATTCTCGCAGAAGTGCACATGCAGGAGTCGTGCCCTGTGGATAAAAATGAGCAGGAAACCGAAAAGGGGGGGCAGAGAAGGTTGTCTGTGATATCTTTTCCATTCCTACCCATGTTTATCTTTAACCATCTATTTCATCTCTAGCGCTCACTTCTCTTTATACTTCTGACTGTACCAATGTTATTCATCCAAATCACACTTTACCACACCATGTCCCCCTATTCGTCTCTCTCCCCTCCTCTCAAATCTCACAGACTGCTATCTCTTCTGCGAGAGAGGCAAATGCCCTCACCAAGATTTCTGACTTTTTTTTTTTTTTTTTTTAAATGAAAGCTTAACTACAGCAGGATGCTCACACCGAGCAGCTCAGCCCGAGGAGGCAGACATGTCGCGGGGATGCATTGAAAATTGGATTTTAAGTGTCCATGAAGCACCTCTGATCTTCCCTTTTAATGTCTCGGTGCTTATTTTTGTATCGAGCATTTCTGTTTTTAATATAACGTTCAGCGGCGAGCAGGGGTCTTTGCATTTGATTTAAGCTGTTCTCACAAATACACAGACATTTTCTGTTGGTCCGTCTGGAAAAGTGTCAGTCACAGCAGATTGATAGCTGAACAAAACCCTTGTGTCTCTTTCAGTCCACCCCAACACATCAAGACCTGAATACCAAAGTAGCGTGGGCTCAGGGCTACACAGGAAGAGGTGTAGTCGTGACTATCCTGGACGATGGCATTGAGAAAGACCACCCAGATCTCGTCAGCAATTACGTAAGTCAAAAATACAAAGTATGACGCAGCCTCCCCATTTGTAAACAACGTTCAGAGAACATTAAAAATGAAAGAGAGTGTTAAATGAGAGCTTGTAGTTCAAATAACATGATTGATGTGCTAACTGTTTTCCCATCCGTCTTAGGACCCCGAGGCCAGCTATGACGTTAACGATGGAGATGCTGACCCCCAACCAAGATACACTCAGCGGAATGAGAACAGGTAATTTGGCAAAAGCCGCAATCTGGCAACACCACAACTAGGATTAGATCCGGGCTTTCAGTCTTCATGGAAATTTGGCGCGAATGCGTAGACTTGATCAATTTTAGTTGGGAGTTGAGTGAGCAAGTGCATTCCTAAACCGAGAAATAACAACCGTTGTTGTTTTTGACTCGGCACTAGTCTCCTCTAAATGTTAGTGGACAGGGAATGACATGGTGAGAAAGCCCCAAGTCTATTAAGCTTTTGGTCCAGTGCTTTTGGCTGAAGAATTTACATTCATAAACCAATTATATAAAGTTTGAAATCACTGGTGCAGTGGTGAAGTCTTGAAAGATTGTTCCCTTTCTTTTTTTGTCTTGCTTCAGTACACAAGCCGAGCTGCTCCAGCTGCATTTTAAGGTCCCGCCCGTACAGCTCCGCAGCCACTTCTTTGTTGCTAATACAAGACTTGTTCAGTTGCCTTCAGTGATTCATGCTCTCCCCTTCCAGCCTTTGGTGATCGCATTAAAACATGTTTGCCCCACTTTAGTGATGAAACACTAAAGCTCCAGCAAAGGCGAATCCTAAACCTTCATCTCGTCCCTTCTCCCCGTTTCTCCGAACACCATGGTTTTCTGCCATAGTCCAATCCCAGATGAGAAGCTACATCCAGCCTCTGAAAGCACAGCAGGATTTGTCTCAAATCTCTCTCTCTCTCTCTCTCTCTCTCTCTCTCTCTCTCTCTCTCTCTCTCTCTCTCTCTCTCTCTCTCTCTCTCTCTCTCTCTTCTGGGACAACTGCCACCAAGTCTTTTTGTAGTAATTTGGTGTTTTTTGTTCTTTAGTTGGGGTTTCAAAGCACAGCACAGTTGGTCAGAGGGAGAAGCGAAATCAGCTTTAATGAGTTTTCATGAGATTATAGAAACTCTTGTATGAGAATCTGCGCAGATGTTCTGATTTGAACTTTCACATTGTTAACTCTTTAATCTATCTATCTCTCTCTCTTTCTTTCTTTTTCTGTCGTCATTCTAAAAGTATTTATTAATCTTAAAAGAGGCTACAGCAGCATCAGCAGTTTTTCGAGCATAGGCCTTGTTTCTTGTCCTTGCCGACAGCTGGAGCAGCCATGCAGAGCGACCTCAGCCCTTTCTGTCAGTGTAAAGTAGATCCCACTCTGTCCAGCTGATGAAACAAAGTACTACTGGAGGGAATTACTCCCTGCCTCTGGTTCACTTCAGCTCTCCAACTGCAACACCACGCCATTACTTTAGAAAGACTCACACATACGCACACATAAAAACACAGATTTGCACTCACACACACTCTACTACTCATGTCAGTGGAATTGCTAAAGTAATTATCTCGAACTGGATCAATTTATGGGCATGGAATGAAAAGCAAGGGTGTGTCTGTGTGTCTACAAGCGTGGAGCTGCAGTGTTTGGATTGAATTGTGGACAAATTATATCCAATGAGTTATGTAAATCACCATAGAATAATACATGCCGACAGAGAGTAATGCCCACAACCCCCTCACAATGAGATTATATGAATATATTCATAGGACAACAAAAAGCACAGGAAAGTCAGAGGCGGCCATTTTTCATAGCCGTGAAGGCCAGTTCATTTGTACTGATGACACACAAGGCTGATTTTTGAATTTTCATCTCTGGGTTTATCTTTTCAGATGCTCTGTAGTCTTGCGTCAGATATTTTTGAAAGGAGTTCAGGCTAAGTTGAAGGCTGGTTGAAGTCTAGCCAAGCAGGTAATCCGTTTGCGCTTCATCATGTCAATATTGTCATGGCATAGAGGGTGAGGTTAGAGCAGAGAATCACAAAAATGATTTCACCTTCTGTCCGCAGCCTGTCATTAAATCAGAACACTATATTTTTCTAGAAGCTGTCACCGAGAGGGCTGTGCAGTATCTGGTCAATATCATTATCATCATTATCAGAGATGTGTTTTTAGCCTGCGGCGGAAGATGTGTAGGCATTCGGCTGTCCTGATGTCAATGGGGATCCCATTCCACCATTTAGAGCCAGGACAGCAAACAGTCGGGATTTCGTTGAGTGATTAGTTGTCCCTCGCTGTGATGGGGCAGCAAGCAGGTTGGCTGATGTAGAGCGGAGTGGGCAGGCTGGGGTATATGGTTTGACCATGTCCTGGATGTAAGCTGGGCCTGATCCGTTCGTGGCCCTGTATGCAAGTACTAGTGAACTTGAACGGGATGCGGGCATCAACTGGTAACCAGTGAAGAAAGCGGAGGAGCGGTATAGTGTGAGAATACTTGGGGAGGTTGAAGACCAGTCGACCTGCTGCGTTCTGAAGGAGCTGCAGGGGTCGGGTGGCACATGCAGGCAGGCCAGCCAGGAGGGAGTTGCAGTAGTCTAGACGTGAGATGACTATTAGCTTCTGTAAAGAACTTTTCACTCAAGATTGTGCAGTGACAGCCTTTATTGGAAAATGATTGGCATGCTACGCATCCTTGTGTGCCCTTCAGCCCAAACTAACCCATCAGCACCGAATCGAATGCTAAAGTGACTTAAAGTCAAGGCTGGGAAGAGGAAGAGGTGTGGTGGCTAATCTGGTTGGTGGCATTGAGAAAGACCAAGAGATGTGTTTGCACGCTTCCCTCGCCTTATCAAATTGCTTTGTCCTTGGTGGCGCATGGCTATTTGTTTCTCTGACCATGAAAGTTCTGCTTCTTCAGCAGAAATACACTGGATGGGAAAAATGCTAAATGCTCTTGCACCAGTCGCTGCAGAAGAGACACATCTTTTTCATTACCGTATTTCATTCCATTCAGTTATTGATTTCTTGTGACATCAGTCATGGTTGGACAGGCATCCCCTGCAATCATTACGAGGTAAAGACGGTGGTGACTTTTAGTAGGGTACTTTTTAATTTAATGAAATTACAACCCCAAATCATAAAAACTTGGGACAGTATGGTGAACACAAATAAAAAAAGAAAGTAGTGATTTCTAAATGTACTTTGACTTGTATTTCATTGCAAACAATACAACAGCACATAATTTAATGTGTTCCTCATGATTTTTATTGTTTTTGTTTTTTTTTCAAAAAAACAAAATTCCTATTTTGGTTCTTGCAACACATTTCAAAATAAGTTGGAACAGTAAAGCATTTACCACTTTGTAATGTTGCCATTCCTTTTCACAACACTTAAAATACGTTTAGGGACTGAAGACACCAAGTGATGAAGTGTTTCAGGTGTAATTTTGTCCCATTCTTGCTGCAAACAAGTCTTAAGGTGGGCAACAGTACGGGGTCTTGGTTGTCGCATTTTGCGTTTCAAAATGCGCCACACATTCTCTATTGGAGACAGGTCGGGACTGCAGGCAGGCCAGTCAAGTACCCGTATCCTCTTCCTCCGCAGCCAGGAATTTGTAATGTGTGCAGAATGTGGTTTTGCATTATCTTGTTGAAATATGCATAGCCATCCCTGGAAAACATGTCTTCTTGAAGGCAGCATATTGTGCTCCAAAATCTCTATGTACTTTTCAGCATTAATGGTGCCATCACAGAAGTGCAAGTTACCTTTGCGAAGGGCACTGACACAACCCCATACCATGACAGACCCTGGCTTTTGGACTTGTTGCTGGTAACAGTCTGGATGATCCTTTTCTTCTTTGGTCCGGAGCACACAGCGTCCATTTCTCCCAAAAAATACCTGAAATACTGATTCATCTGACCACAGTACACGTTTCCACTGTGTGATGGTCCATCCCAGATGCCTCCGAGCCCAGAGAAGTCAACGGCGCTTCTGGACACTGTTTACATAGGGCTTCCTTTTGGCACAGTGCAGTTTTAACTGGCATTTGTGGCTGTAACTACGTATTGTGGTACTTGACAAAGTTTGCCAAAGTAGTCCTGAGCCCATGTGGTGATATCACTTATAGATGAATGACGATTCTTGATGCAGTGCCGCCTGAGGGATCGGAGATCACGGTTGTCCAGCTTAGGCTTGCGCCCTTGTCCTTTACGCACTGAAATTCCTCTTCATTCCTTGAATCTTTTAATTATGTTATGCACTGTTGCAGGTGAAATAAGCAAATGTCTTCCTATCTTTCTTTGAGGAACATTGTTTTTAAACATTTCAATAATTTTCTCACGTATTTGTTGGCAAACTGGCGATCCTCGGCCCATCTTTTCCCCTAAAGGACTAGACCTTTCTTGGATGCTGCTTTTGTACCAAATCATAATTACAATCACCTGTTGACATCACCTGTTTCAAATCACATCATTATTTAACCAATTTACCTGATTACAAGCCCTTAATTGCTCCTGTCCCAACCTTTTTTGGAATGTGTTGCAGGACTGAATGACAGGAAAGGATGTATGTTTACAAATGAAATTAAGTAGACCAGACAAAACATGAAATATTTTGTGTTCACATTGTCTGCAATGAAATACAAGTCAAAGTACATTTAGAAATCACTACTTTCTTTTTTTTATTTGTGTTTTTCATACTGTCCCAACTTTTTCTGATTTGGGGTTGTAAATGTTTTTGTAAAGTTTTTCTATTTGAAATGTTAGTTTTGATAATCACTCAAATTAGTGAATATGTTTATGGATTAACAAATGTATAAGCAACAAAATTATGTTTTGACATATTTTGGAAATGTGAGAGTTCTCTGGAGTGTCTTTGATGAATAAAACAGATGTTAGTGATATTAACAAATTGTTCCAAAAAAATTTTTTTTTAAGATCTTCATCCTTCATCAGTGATTTCTTGCCAATTAGGCAGATAACCACAGGTTGCCATTTATATTATAATGGATAATTGTGTTTTGTTATTTAAACAAACGATTGAGGAAATAAACTTGTCCGTGAGTCTATTGAGAGACTTCCAGCTGACAGCGGGGTCTGTGAGCATCACTGGTCGGCCGGCAAGCAAGCGATCCCGGCCACCACCAGCGGGCTGTCACGTCAGACTGGAGCTTCTCAAGTCCGACAACATCAGAGCAAATGTGTAATTGGCCATCAATTTTCATAAAACTGCCCATATTCAAGCTCTACATAGTTGATTTCTCACATAAAAAAGTCTCAAAAGTGAATTTAGTGATGAAATAGCAGACAAAATAGTTGTTGGCTGCAGCTACTATGACAAACTACCGATCTAGATTCTAGAATCGATTGCTTTTCCTTGGGTTTCCGGATGTTAACACTGAATTTTAAACATTACATTTTGCAATTGAATTTGGCCTGTTGAATTTGAGGAAGTTGAAAATGTATTAGTTGAATTTGGTATATTGAATTGTTTTATGTTGAATTTATGAACTTATAAAAATAAAGGTGAGAATTATTAGGCAAAAAATTCAGCTACATAATTTCAATGCATAAATATTCAGTGCTAGAAATCCAATGGCTTTTTAATTCCGATGAAACAGATTTACTTCCATACTTACTTATCCAACCATATTGTTTAAATCAACAGACTCTTAAAGCTACAGACTCTGGAGGTCAAATGTGTATGTGCTTCACTATGAACACATTTAAAATGTGTTATTGTGCAGTATTTTGTGTAGAAATTAAAGTCTCAGTAAGTCTCAATCCACTTTGAATTCAGGCTGCAACACCAGAAAATGGCAATGGGGTTAAATATTATCTGCGGGCTCCGTGTCCTTGGCCAAACGCTGGCAGACAAGTGGCTTCTAAGGTCTGAGATGTTCGCTATTTAAGTATGTGAATGCAAATGAAAATGCCTGTCCTGTGCTCTGAAAATCCACAGCCCTTCTGTACACATTGCTGTGTGAAATAAACCTGAGTCGTCAAGGGTGTGATACAGGACAAATCAGACTGAAGGAGAGCACAAATCAAAGAAGACGGCTTCCTCCTGCGTCGTCTGCTTTGATGCCTCTGTTACAGTGTTTGACACAGCAGGTCGCACCGCGCTGCGCTGACTTTGCTGCTGACATATTTCATAACACAACATTGTGTGTAATTGGCATTCCTCAAGCAACAGCATTCCGTATGTTGGTTGTTTTTTTTTGACAAAAGAGCTAAAGTTTGTCCTTGGTGGTTTAAGAAGCAGAAGACATTTTTAAATAGACAAACTTTAGTGTGTGAAGTACTTGTGTTGCTGAATAGAGGCAGTTGTTTCTCAATCCACTAATGCATGCAGAAGATGCACTCTACCCAGTAGATACACAACTAAACAGTAAAGAGTGAGCGTACCTTGGTGGAAAGGAAACTTGTGTAAGCCTTCTTATGAGACTCCATTTGTCATTCTGAGCCTTGACATCTTGACATACGTTTTCTCAGACTCTAAAGTGGACTGTTGGCAGTGTGAACGGAGAACGAACAATAGGAAAACAAAATATATGTATTTTCTCTATTTACTCTGGCCATCACATGCTGCAGATAAATGCCCTCCACTGTTTGCACTGGGTTTATCAATTATTGTTTACAAAGCTGCCAGCCTTTGTCAGACCTGAATAATGTAATTCTGCTTCCCCTCGTCTTTTTTATTCTGCCGGGGACAGCGTGTTTATTTTCCAGACAGCCAGGCAGACATGTTTTGGAGGTGATGTTGGCAGGGACTCTTAAACCTGTCTGCTTTCCTACTAAAATCTTTGATTAAGAAAAGACTGGGTGTGATTGAAAGCTGCAATTTTCTAAAGATTTCGACAAGGTCTAGCCCATGGTGATTGGAGGTGGCAGTCTGACCACCTGGAGTCAGTCAGTATTACCCTGCTCAGCTGACTGGATACTGTTGAGTGGGTTGGTAAAGCAGCAGTAGTGTACAGACGTGCTCAAATTTGTTGGTACCCTTACAGCTCATTGAAATAATGCTTCATACCTCTTGAAAAGTGATGAAATTAAAAGCTATTTTATCATGTATACTTGCATGTCTTTGGTATGTCATAGAATAAAGCAAAGAAGCTGTGAGAAGAGATGAATTATTGCTTTTTCTACAAAGATATTCTAAAATGGCCTGGACACATTTGTTGGTACCCCTTAGAAAAGATAATAAATAATTGGATTATAGTGATATTTCAAACTAATTAGTTTCACACATGTCTCCAATCTTGTAATCAGTCATTCAGCCTATTTAAATGGAGAAAAGTAGTCACTGTGCTGTTTGGTATCATTGCGTGCACCACACTGAACATGGACCAGAGAAAGCAAAGGAGAGAGTTGTCTGAGGAGATCAGAAAGAAAATAATAGACAAGCATGGTAAAGGTAAAGGCTACAAGACCATCTCCAAGCAGCTTGATGTTCCTGTGACAACAGTTGCAAATATTATTAAGAAGTTTAAGGTCCATGGAACTGTAGCCAACCTCCCTGGGCGCGGCCGCAAGAGGAAAATCAACCCCAGATTGAACAGAAGGATAGTGCGAATGGTAGAAAAAGAACCAAGGATAACTGCCAAAGAGATACAAGCTGAACTCCAAGGTGAAGGTACGTCAGTTTCTGATCGCACCATCCGTCGCTTTTTGAGCGAAAGTAGGCTCCATGGAAGAAGACCCAGGAGGACTCCACTTTTGACAGAAAAACATAAAAAAGCCAGACTGGAATTTGCTAAAATGCATATTGACAAGCCACAATCCTTCTGGGAGAATGTTCTTTGGACAGATGAGTCAAAACTGGAGCTTTTTGGCAAGTCACATCAGCTCTATGTTCACAGACGAAAAAATGAAGCTTTCAAAGAAAAGAACACCATACCTACAGTGAAACATGGAGGAGGCTCGGTTATGTTTTGGGGCTGCTTTGCTGCGCCTGGCACAGGGTGCCTTGAATCTGTGCAGGGCACAATGAAATCTCAAGACTATCAAGGCATTCTGGAGCGAAATGTACTGCCCAGTGTCAGAAAGCTCTGTCTCAGTCGCAGGTCATGGGTCCTCCAACAGGATAATGACCCAAAACACACAGCTAAAAGCACCCAAGAATGGATAAGAACAAAACATTGGACTATTCTGAAGTGGCCTTCTATGAGTCCTGATCTGAATCCTATCGAACATCTATGGAAAGAGCTGAAACTTGCAGTCTGGAGAAGGCACCCATCAAACCTGAGACAGCTGGAGCAGTTTGCTCAGGAAGAGTGGGTCAAACTACCTGTTAACAGGTGCAGAAGTCTCATTGAGAGCTACAGAAAACGTTTGATTGCAGTGATTGCCTCTAAAGGTTGTGCAACAAAATATTAGGTTAGGGGTCCCATCATTTTTGTCCATGCCATTTTCATTTGTTTTATTATTTACAATATTATGTTGAATAAAAAATCAAAAGCAAAGTCTGATTTCTATTAAATATGGAATAAACAATGGTGGATGCCAATTACTTTTGTCAGTTTCAAGTTATTTCAGAGAAAATTGTGCATTCCTCGTTTTTTGTGGAGGGGTACCAACAAATTTGAGCACGTCTGTATGTGTGAAGATAGTCCAGTTCAGACATGCTAGGCAATGTTGAGCAATTAGTTTCTTTTTTATTTAGGTTACTTTTAAGCCATCTGGAATCATTTTAACATCCTGCATTGCTTGACAGACTGTATTTGGTTTGTTTTCAGTAACCCTCACTGAGTCACTGTACATCTCTCTCCTTGTGTTCATTCATGTCCTTTTTAGATACTTTATCATTGGACAATGGTCATTCTATCCACAATAGCCCCGTTAAAATTGTTGATTTCCTCTCCTACCACAGTGCTCCATATAATGCATATTATTCAGAGTAGCACAGCTGTTGCCTTGCAGTAAAAAAATGCATTTCGATTTCTGGCCCCCTTTAGTTTTTAGAGTTAGATTGTTTTCCTTCCATGTCCCCATGAGTTTACTCCCACATAAGGATATGCAAGTCAGATGGATTTAAAACTCTAGATTGCCTTTAGGCATGAATGGTTATGACAGTTACCGTGTCTATGTACATTTTCCGGAAGATGGACTGACAACTTTTCCAAAGTGTTTCTTTGCCTCCACTCATTGTATTGTAAAATTAAGAAAGGGGGTCATCACTGTAAGTAGTCACAAATGAAAATGATTTAATGCATGTGGTTTTCTCAAACCAATACATGAAAATCTGGAATTTTAAACAAAGTGATTATCTTCTCTACAAGGCAGGAGACAGCTCCTCTGTGTTCGAGCACACAATGAAGAGATCTCCACTTCACACTCCAGTGTAACCATTTGAACAGACCTGCCTGAGGCCACAGCTGAGCAGAAAATAGCCTAATCTTTTTGGCAGCTCCAATAAACGGACCCTATTTAGTCCCTCTAAAAACAAATATAAACCAACCAACAGAGCAATGCTAAGAGACAGATCCCACAGTTTAGTGATGCATATTCAACACATGCTCTATACAACACAAAACAAATACTACATGAGTGTGTACGTGTGATCATAGTCGTCTACCATCTATTAACATAAATTCTCAGTGCGTGAATACACGTCTCTCTGAATGAGCAAGTATGCCCTGTCACCTTCGAGAAACAATGTGTTTTTCTCACTCATCTGCTGGTAGCAACACCTACAGAACTGTATATATAATTGATGGCTTTGTCTGCATACTGTACATTAATAAACTGCACTGTACAGTATATTGACTCTGTATGATCTCTGGTTGCATTGCATCATGTCAATTGAGATTGTGTTGGGTGACATGTCTACATTCTCCGGTAAATGGCAGGGCAATGACTTGATCGAATATGGTGCCTTGTCCTGAGGAGGAGAGATAAAAGCATTACCTCACTCTGTCCCTTTGCTCCTCCTGATAAGATAAGGCAGGTCACATTGGCTGTGTGAATAGAAAGTCTCTAGTTCAGATGACTTTTCTCCACAGCCTGTCTTTTAGACAAAGCATGGCGTTTTTGCCATCCTCCGGCTCGTACTTTAATGATTTATTCACTGTGATTGCCGTTCTCCGACATAGGGCTGCACTATTTTTAAAGTGTGTGTTGTTGTTTTCCCACATCTTTTGTATAAACTTTAACTTTTCAAACTACACTCACGCATGACCCAGGGAGTCGTCGTGTCTGACACCTCTTCCAATCTATTTTAAATGGATAAAGAATGGAGGCATTCAGTAAAGTGTCTCGGAAATCATTTCATTTCATGGACATTTGGCAGATAGACTGTGGCTTCGCCTCAAACCCTTTTGTCTGCTCTGGAACGCCTGAGCCTCCCTGGATATATTAAGCTGTCTGGCTGGTTTAGCGGGATTCAATCCGGGCCAATCACTCACTCGCACACACATGCATGTGCACATGCAGATAGTATTCAAAACAGCTGCATATTGGTGTGTACGGCTTCTCTATAAACGTCTTTCCAGGCCCCTGGCTCTGTGTTGACTCCGTCCATCTTGGCTGCATCCCCTGCCTGGCATCACATATGTGGCCGCAGCTCCTTGGTCTGAGGATATGTCTGAAGCACAAAAGCCTTTTTTTACGATGTTGTGAATGAAACAATAACTGTACGTGCAGGTAGTTGCAGCTAAAGGCATTGCAGACCTCATGTCAAAGTATTAAGCGTCATGGGCTTTCTTTGAATTCATTTGAAGGCACCCCTTTGTTTTCAGCTTGAGCTGGGATTGTTTGGTTTTTGGTCGCTAATCAGATATTTAGAAAAAGACAATTTATTTCCCAGACACATATTCAGAGCATCTTTGTTTTAAAAGGCAATGCTGTGAGCCAACAACAACACTGAGAGTTGACATTTGAAGCTGCTATTTGAAGTGCGATTCAACTGCAAATGCCCTGCACATTGCAAGCATGTAGTATTTTGGACCAAGCCATCTGGCTGGCCATGGTGCTGACTATGTGTGTTTCTGGCCAGTGTGGATGGTTACAGCCCCCCTGGCCTGTGTATTAACGTACAGTGAAAGAACGTGTTCTCATTACAAATCATTTTCCTCTGTTTACTCAGTAGTGTTCCACTGCAAGAAAATTAACAACACTGCAAAAGCAAATGTGACATGCAAATTGCTTTACAATGTAGCTACACTTCAAATTAAACCAACAAGTGCTAACCTAAAGATGTATTTATCATTTTAAGGTAGAATTTTCAAGAAAAATAGCTCATAAGTTGGAACCTGCGCTGGATCGTGACACATTAAAATGGAGAATGGTGTGCAGCAGTGACCCTCTGCTACATACAATTACAAAGCAC
Source organism: Gymnocephalus cernua (assembly GCA_023631565.1). Taxonomy (NCBI): domain Eukaryota; kingdom Metazoa; phylum Chordata; class Actinopteri; order Perciformes; family Percidae; genus Gymnocephalus; species Gymnocephalus cernua. Next base: position 19,669,417 of record CM042431.1, read on the forward strand.
TTAGTGTCTTCAAATATAGATCTCTCCTACTTGTGTTTTATGTTTTATGTTAAGCAGGCACATTCAAATATAAAAATGCAGTGGGTGAAATTGTGCTCTGTCCTGAGTAGCACTGACTACGTTTACATGCAGCCAATATTCGGGTTATGGTCGGGTTAAGGTCACTATTCGGGTTTCTGAAACATTCGGAATAACCCGTTTACATGCGAGAGCAGAGAGAGTTACTCCTATATACATGGAGTTTTGAATCAATTGGCAATATCCCGATGTAAACGGCGACGCACGGTTAGCGTCTGGACGTACGGACAACCTTAAGACGCAATATGTGTCATTTCAACAAACACACCAACAACAAAAGACATTATATTCATGTTTTTCACCACACTAATAAAGAAATTAGTTTCCTCCTCGCTCCAAAAGTGTGGTGCTGTCTGCGTCTCGCCATGTTTACCTCTACTTCTTGTTTACTTCCCGTATATTGCACGCAGGTTTTTGTATGCGCATACAAGAAGTTCCTCTACTCAAAAGACCAAGATTCCTTGCGAATAGAACATGCGCAGAACACAAATCAATGTTCCTTTTGACGGGGATATGCCGATACGCGTTTACATGACCAAATATTCGGTTTAGAAAAGGGGTAACCTAGGGGTCATATTCGTGTTTTTGCCAGTGTTTACATGGCCGTGCGCGACCGGGTTATTGCTAATATTCCGGTTTTGAACGGGTTATTGGCTGCATGTAAACGTAGTGACTGATGCCGAGCTTTCTGGATGTCATTAAACAGTCTTCTCACTAGTCACTCGCACAGATTTAGTTTTTCTGGCTGGAAATGACTGGCAGACACCATTCAGCAGCACCCACTCTGTAGTGTTTCGCCACATAATAACGTGATTGACTTGTGTGGACGAGCGTGTAGAGCCAGTCAGTCAGACATTGTTAGGCGTGCAGTGGTGAGCTAAGATGTAATGAGGAGGCAGGTCTGTGCCTCTAATAGCGCTCTGATTAAACAATAGATGCTCCCTGAAAGGTCTGCTCGCCACTTCACATGCAGACAGAGATGTCCTGCTGTACGGAGATCAGCATAGCTGGGAGCTGAATGTCTGAGACTGTGGACTACGTCTCCAGCTTTTTAAATACACTAGATGGTTCTTTGATAATCAGACACATTTTTGATTTGTGCCTGTGAATTACAATAATTCTCTGATGCTTAATAGGCCGTTACTGTGTTTGATGGATTTTTCACAAAAACTGCTGCTGCTACATACCGCTGCTAAGAATTGGCCTCCCCATGTAATAAGTTCCAATTTAACCCCTGAGTACATATATTGTTCTTGAGGGAGCCGTCAACTCTCTATTAACTGCTGCCATTCATACAAGCTAGTTAGCAGTAAAGCAATGTAGTTTAACCTCTTGATAGCAGTGATGATAATTTAATTGCATTTGTGATGTATTACACCCTGCCATATGTTGGGCCAAGGTCCTTGTGTAAGGGCGTATCCGTCAGTGAAAAATATGCCCTGTCAGGCCAGTTGATTACTTGTTTAAAAATCACTTTAATTCTGGTAGTTTTTGACAGGTCATGTAATAAATCATTTGTTAGGAGGCAACATTGTTTATTCCATATTGTCTTTTTTCTTTTCTTGTTTGATGTTGTAAATCCTGAACTAGTAAAAAAAAAAAAAAAGAAGAAGAAGAAGAGGGACGAAAACAGCAGCAATCATCTGCTAAAATGTTTTAAAGTGAACAAAACTGAGAATTAGCGGGTGTGTAATATATCACAGAGCTACGCGGAGTCTAATCAGGATCCCAGCTGGAGGCGTAGCTGTGCTCTGACCCTGTGAAATGACTTTGTCCTCTGCCTCATCATTGGGGGAGGTTGGGAGATCAAAAAGCAAGTCATTTTTTGGCTCTTCCAAAAAAAGCTGTGGATGTAATTAGCTTTGTTCTGATAACATTCACACAGCTCATCCCAGAAATGGGTGTGAAACTGTACTGTACACCTCCTGATCAGATATCTGCGCTGTAATCAGGAGACAATCTTAATGACCTGTGTTAAATGCCAAATGCTCATTCTGCTCCATCCATTTGAAGTCTGAGCACACCGCTTCAAGCCCTGAAGTCAATGAGACAAATTAAATCCATTTCACTAACGATTGCTTTTTTCTATGCCTAGAATGATGCAAAGCTGGAAAGGTTTCAATTTAGACTTCTCATTGTCTTTTATAAGACCGGATCTGTAGTTGATAAAGCGTGTGTGTGTGTGTGTGTGTGTGTGTGTGTGTGTGTGTGTGTGTGTGTGTGTGTGTGTGTGTGTGTGTGTGTGTGTGTGTGTGTGTGTGTGTGTGTGTGTGTGTGTGTGTGTGTGTGTGTGTGTGTGTGTGTGTGTGCAGTGTTAGTGTATTTGACATCTAGACAACGCTCCATGGGGAACCTGTCTCAAACTCAAGACTGGTTGAAGGTGTTAATGAGGGACTCAGTGAATAATTCATGCACATCGATATCATCTCATATCTCATTTGAATGACCAGCGACTGTCAAGGTGAAGTTAGTTTTAGACAGGTGTTTGTCCTCAGGTTTCACTTCAGTTACTCTTGATTGAAAAGCGAACGTGTCCTGTAGCCGTGTAGCGCATACAACAGGAGAAAAGATTTCCAATATTTCTTTCTGAGACATTGAGTAAGCCTGGAGGTGAAATAAGGGACTCTCTGCAGTGTGTGTGTGTGTGTGTGTGTTTAACAGAAGAGGATTGTAGAAGTATATTTACTATTGTACTCTCAGGTTCATAGATCTCACGCTTGGTTTAAAATCAAACTATTTTTTATAGTAGGATAGTCACAACACAATAAGCAACACTCAAAGTCCCTATTATTATTCATTGAGAATTGAATCTGCTTCATTGGGGCTGTGAGTCATGTGTGCCTCCATCCGGCTGCGTCAGCCACCGCCTACCAAGAGCCTGGGTCTGTCCGAGGTTTCTTCCTAAAAGGGAGTTTTTCCCTGGAATCTCGGGAATCGTTGGGTCTTTGTAAATTATAGAGTGTGGTCTAGACCTACTCTATCTGTAAAGTGTCTTGAGATAACTCCTGTTATGATTTGATACTATAAATAAAATTGAATTGAATTGGGTGTCCATGACACAAATGTTACTAAAACCTGATTGGTGCACGGAAGTACGCAACATCACCTTTTTTTCCCCAACTGTAAAACTATATACATACCATACTATAACTATAAGACAGAAACACAACCATGGTAATTTATCATGCAAAACAACCCAAACTGTTCAGACTCTGGCAGAAGATAGTGTGTTATTGAAGGGCCCCGTCGCTCATCGTAAGAAGCCGATTATGAAAATGTCTTTTCATTGTAGTTGTAGGAAAAAATACAAAAAAAACCCCAAAAATTCTCATCTTATCAAGTGACAATTTCACTCACTCAATACACACTGCACCTTTTCCTTTGTGTGTGTAATTGTGGTACTCTAACTTTAACAGAGCACAGACAGTGAAGTTTTTACACCAGCATTTGCTGGTTGGTGCTTTTTGTGCTGTGTGAAAAAGAAATCTAGTGCATCCCTGATACTTTTTATTGTAAGTCACGTTCACCATGAAGGTTGTTGCTCCCTGCTTTGGTAAGTAAGTAAGTAACTGACTGTGGTCAGAAGAGACAGTATTGTTTGAAGGCCCAGCTCAGTTCAGGAAGTTACAGTACAAACAATTGCTGTTTTTCTGCTGTCAGTATTTGGTTGAGTTATTGTGATGCTCCTGCTTGATGTGTAAATTGTTTCTCTGTAATCTTCCTCTCTCCTTTGTGTCTTTTTTTTTTTTTTTTCCCCAGACATGGAACTCGATGTGCAGGAGAAGTTGCAGCAGCAGCCGACAACGGTGTGTGCGGTGTAGGTGTGGCCTATAATGCCCAAATTGGAGGTGAGTGAAGCAGACCATTGGAATTTTCAATTGCGAACAGTGTTTCATTAGAAATAATATTCATTTAAATGAGTTGAATATTATTTTTAATTAGAAATAATATGCACAATAATATTCACATTCAAAGTAATTAACGTGGAATTGAATTTGTTTCAGCTAGGCTCTATGTAGTCCTGGACCTGAATCTGAATCACATTTTCATTTGCGTCTTCACATTTTGTTATAGATCCAGTAATATATATCCATATATGTTTTTTTCTGGACCATTGACTTTCTTTTACCGACTGATTGGCTGCCTGTTGTGGTGAAAGTGTGCTGCACTGAGCGTGCAGTTAATTGTGCTTGATCTAAGAGAACAATAGCTTCAGCTTTTTCTTTTGGGAATAAGTGGCTTTGTTTAAAGCAATGCATAGAAACTTTCAGATTTAAGTTTTTGACAGGGTTTTTTTTTTTTTTAGTCAAAGCAGCAAATATAATAACTCACTCCACCTTAATTTGGCACTTGGCCTGAAACTCCAATCTTTCTACCACCAATTAGATAAAAAGGCACTTCTCAAGTATTTTGTTGAGGCCTTTGTGATGTGATGCCTATTCTATTATGTTGATGCCAAGGGAACTTCCCCAGTGGACATCTATTCATACCACTGTTTAAATCATCTGCCTGAAACGCTGGTCAAAGTAAGACTTTTGGAACAGGCTCTTGTTTGAACAGTAATAAAGCTGTCATCATGTGCAGATATGCATTAAGAAAGAACATATTCCTTCACAGGGGTTCATTCAAATCAAACCTGCGATCGCAAATCAAGTCTGAAATGTGTTGTTTTTTTTGTCTCCCAGAAATGTTTGCACTTGATGTAGTATTCCAAGGAGGCTTTTAGTAACTTTTGTCACCAAACAATCTGTCAGTGGCATGATGGCAGCCAACAAGACTCAGCGGAGCCCTGAGCTGTCCCGTTCACAGATGTTACTCATAACTCTCCTTCTTTGTCTTCATTACCATTCATCTCCCAACGGAGCCGCGTGGTGGCCCTGTTCTCATAAATTACTCCTTTGTGAATCTGTTCACGTCACCGGGGGTCAGTGGATTGTTTACAAACAGCTGGGATTTGCTCCCAAATACCTGTGCGTGCGTGCGTGCGTGCGTGCGTGCGTGCGTGCGTGCGTGCGTGCGTGCGTGCGTGCGTGCGTGTGTGTGTGTGTGTATCTCGGCACCCCAGGTCCTGTGTTAAATTTGTGTATCTTTACTGAGCAATGATTTGTGATTACCTGTAATTGACCCCGCTTGGCTAACTCTGTGTTTCCTTCCACCTACTGTATCTGTTTTCCCTCCGCGTACACACACACACACACACACGCACTCATAGCTGCATCCCTACCTGCTGCCTCGAACTTGCTGGAGCAGCAGGAAACTCGCACAGCGGTGTCTTAATAAGGAATCGTCGAGCCGCAGGAAGTTGATGAGAATTGTTACGACAGTGATTATCGTTACCGCTGCAATACAGCCCGTGCATAATGATCAACCGAGCAAATATTGTGCTTTATGTCGCATGTTTAGCCCAGTAAAGCATTTTTTGCCACGCTCCCTGGTATTCAAACTTGTGGTACGTCAAATCCCCATGTCAGCAGGGTAATTACTGCTTTGGCTACATCCCTTCTGGCATGTGTTTGTGCCTTCAGGGCCAGGCAGGTTGTCTAGAATGGATTATTGAAGTCTTAATGTGGATGTCGTCGCGTTGCCTCTGAGGTCCGGGGGTCCTCTCCCAGTAATGGACCTTATTTGAGGGTGGTTCATTTCACGCCTCTCTACAGCCATTAATGTTCAGAGGAGTGATCTGAGGCTACTCACTTCAAAGGCTCAGACAGAGTTGAGTTCAGGTATGATGAAAGGTGACATTCAGTGCTACCCTGTGGATACCCCAGTCTGTTGAAGGCTCTGTAAACTCTCAGCTCATTTATACCTGTGTGTATGTGCGCCCCTTTCTCTTATTCTCCCTTTCTCTCTCTTTCTCTCTCTCTTTCTCTCTCTCTCTCTCTCTCTCTCTCTCTCTCTCCCTCTCTCTCCTGCAGTCTGTCAGGTTTGTCAACATGTCCTTTCTGTGTGTTTGGTGGGGATTAGGAAGCTAGCCTTTTCCTGGTTCAACAAACAGCTGGGTTTCTGGTTACGTGACGGTAAAATAATGTAGTATCCATCGGAGCAGCATCTGCGGGTGAAGCTTTGTGAGCGTACTCATTAAAACTGCAACTCTGTGAAGTCTTTGGTTTTTTTATTTGAAGTCTTATGTTTCACCTGTTTTTCTATTTCTTGTTTTGTTTTCTTTGTGGCAGAAGATAAAAATGGGAATCTGCGGTCCGACCGATTTCTCGTGTTGTCATCTCATGCTGTGTTTTTATTCCTTCCGGTTTTGACACCTCTCCACCCGTCTAAAGCAAAAATGTATACGCTCACTATGTCTTTTCCATCTGTCATTCTGTCACTGTTTCCCCACCACTTTTCACGTCTCTAGTGTGGTAACCTAATCCGCACTGTCTGCGTTGCCTGTTCATTTAATAGGAGTTCGTATGTTGGATGGGGAGGTGACCGACGTGGTGGAGGCCCACTCTCTGAGCCTCAATCCGCAGCATATCCACATCTATAGTGCCAGCTGGGGCCCAGAGGACGATGGCAAGTCACTGGACGGCCCGGCCAAGCTGGCTAAGGAGGCTTTCCTCCAGGGAATCACCAAGGTCAGTCAGTCTAACTTTTAATCTACTAACATCTTCCCTGTTTCTTGCTTCAAGCATCACCATCAAACTCACATCAGTTCTTTAAAGGTTTGGCATAGGTTTGTACTTGTTTTTTTTTAGGAATTTCCTTTCTTGCATATAAATTGATGAAAATATTGATACAACTCTCATGTCTGTATGGTAAAAAATGACACTGAAGCCAGCTGAGCTTAGTTCAGAAAACTTTTAAAGCTCACTAATTTACATGTTATATCTTGTTTATCTAATCCGAATAAAAAACAATGTGTAAAAATCACAATTTGCCATTTTATTATGTGCCAGACTATTTCCTTGCCATTTTGGTGTCAAAGTGAGTTTCTCATTGAAACAACGTTTCTCACACCATCGCCCTCCACAGTTGGGGTTAGGACACAGGATACATTATGGTTAGGCATCACAGAGATAACTGCCTAGGGTTAAAGTAAGGTTGAGTTGAGGTTAAGCATAGCAGAAAAGGACTCTTTTGAGTTAACGATATGTTTGAGCTCAGGCTGAACCTCCTGATGGTAGCCTGGTCACCGGTACTAGCCAAGAAATACTCTGACTCATAACCCTTAGTAAAATTCATTTTTACAATTCATTTTTTGTACAGATTAAACAAACATTAAAGATAGTGATACAAGCACTAAGCTAACCCAGCTGCTGGCTCATATTTACTGTACAGATGTGAGAGTGTTATTGGTCTTCTCATCTAACCCTCGGCATAGACGCGAGTACTGTAAGCGTATTTAGTAACACGTTGAACTATTCCTTTTATGCTACATATGGAGCAATTTCTCTCATGCCCCCTAAAAAAAGAGACTTTTGGAAATCTGAGGTGTAAACATGTTTCTCCCTATACATTCATATTGTATCAATATTTAATGGAGGATATCTTTCGGAGATGTACTGTAGATAAGGACAAACACAAGGTGAGTTTGTTAATTGCCCTCTGACTAGCCCTTTTAGGTTGGATAGAGTAAGACATTAAAGAGTATGACAATTATCTAAGGCTAATGTTGTCATTTCTCATGTGTCAGCAGGCGGCATGTGAAGGTGTTCTAAGTGGAACCGCCGAATGATAAATGTGAGATGGGAGAAAATAGAATCAGAGCAGCAGTCACTGCTGCAAACAATAGTGAATAGTTAATAGATACAGTAGTTGGCATATAAATGAACGAAACTGCACATTATGAATAGAATGAGTCATACTTTCACATCCCACAATGTGAAATGTTCCACCAATCACGGTGTGTTAGTAAGGAGAAATAGCCTGACAGCAGCACAACAGGACCTCTCTGGTTCAGCGTGTGTTCTCCTGGCAGCGAGAGAACCCCTGGCACCGAAGTGTTATCGTCTAGCCTCTCTAACCTGCAGCAAAGGCAGCGTCAGGTCACGAATTGGGCTGGAAGGTTTCAGAGTATTACCTAGAGCTTTAAGACTCCGGTGTTATGATACTGTATGATTCAGACAGCATCACACATACAGTAGAAGGAAACCTTCCACCCCAATTTTGTGGTAGATTTGTGAGATGGAGATGGAATCCATTAAGAAAATTAAATAGATAATCCTATTAAAAACCAGCTCATTTGAAGTCTGTGTTCAGATAAAATTGAGGTCCCTTTGTACACATGCAAGCTTACAATGTGATTAACGGAGCCAGAGAAAATAGTGTTGCGGCATCAGTGATAAGGAAACCAAAATTCCAGTAACAATTTGTCGGGGTGGTGAAGCCAAAATACTGAAACTGATGATGTGACAAGACTTTTATTTAGTTTAACAGGCAGGCCAGACTCAGGCAGGCAGAGAGCAGAACAGACAACGTCTTTAACAACAGGGGTAGCGATTCATGCATCTTTTTTTCTTTTTTTATGTTCCTTTTTGTTTATTTTTGTGTATCTGTGGGTGGTATGGAAGAAGAAATTGTATACTTCTGTTTTTATCTCACCTTATTATAAACTTGCTTGCCATCAGCTGTTTTATTATAATGTGTCTGAGATTTAAAAGAGATATTGTTTTTCTGTTTCTTCACCTAACAGTATTCGTTTCTTGTTTTTTTTCTTTTGTCGCCCACTTGGTTCAAACTGAATGTGGAAGAAGACAAGGTCTAATCATTCAATTTTATTTCAAGCTGCTGCTTTCACACTTTGATGAAAAGTTGTGTTTGATTTCTTTTTAATTAACGTGAATGACAGGGTGTAATGAATCCTAAATAGAAATGCGAGTTGTGCGTTAATTATGATAAGGATACCTTTTTTTCTCTCTGCACTTTTCAAAACCACTTAAAAAGCACTTTGCAGAAAAACAAAGGCAGAGCGATAATAAGGTCTAACAAAGAAGGAAAGGTACCTTCTAAATATATTGTATGGAAGTAGAAAAGCATAATAAAACATTACAGCAAAAATAAAGCGAATTCAAAACCAATTAAAATTGTGTGTCTGTACGACTTTAACACTGACTTTAAAAAAGGACACCGAGGTTGTTCTCCATCCAGAGGCTATTTCAGAGCATCAGAGCCCTGACTGCAGATGCCCTGCTGCCCTCTGTCTCTGTCTCCAGCCCAGCAACAACAGCTGGTCTGCAGACGTCAGGCTACTATACTGTATGTATTGAGAGAAAGAAGGTCAGCAGTGTAGGAAGAGGGCAGACAAACTAGTGCCTTTTAAAAATAAGCAGTAAAACTGAGGGGAAAAAAATTGATTCTAAAGGCCATAGGTTACTAGTACAAGGAGGCAAAATGTGCAAAAATCTTCTACAACTTGTGGACACCCTGGCAGCTGTATTTTATACAAGCTGAATGCGGCCCATCGATTTCTGGGGCATTTTAGCGATTAAGGAGTTGCAGTAATCTAATCAGCTGGAGACAAATGCATAAAAAAGGATTTGTGTGTCTTGGAACAAAAAGGACAATCTAATCTTTGCGACGTTCCTCAGTTGAAAAACGACACCCTTTGTTTCTCTGCTTAAATGTTTCTAGCCTCCTGTCGGCAAGTCCAAACCCAGCTGCACTATAAATGTTCGTCTCATACAGAGTGTGTATTTTAGGAGCATACAGTCTCACTGCCAGATATCATGTTGTCATTTATCCTGCCCCTGAATTATATTCAGCTTGAGTAGATTTTGTAATTACATTTCTTGTGTTTTTTATCGGATGTTCTGCCGCAATAAGTCACCTGACATTATGATGTATTAATAAGAGTTGTGCCTACAGCGGTTCACTGCTTCTGAACGAAAGCACATAAGTGACAAGGCGTTTAAGCAGTGAGACAAACGTCTTTGTCAAAGGCAATGTTTCACACTTCAACCAGATCTTGTTAGTCTCTTTCTCTAAACCTATCCTGTGGATGTCTATATAAACGTATGTGTGTTTCTATACCACAGGGACGTAACGGACAGGGCTCCATCTTTGTGTGGGCTTCGGGTAACGGTGGCCGGGAGCAGGACAGCTGTAACTGTGACGGCTACACCAACAGTATTTACACCCTTTCCATCAGTAGCACCACACAGTCCGGCAACGTGCCGTGGTACAGCGAGCCCTGCTCTTCCACCCTCGCTACCACCTTCAGCTCTGGAAACCCGGGGGAGAAACAGATAGTAGGTGTACATGCACACTCAAGCTTTGAACATCTCTGATTTTGTGTAGGATTGTCTTTAAACTTTAAATCTCGAGCACACTGTAAATGTCAGCATTGCAAAAATAAACATACACCTCATACTTTGCGTTCGCCAAAAGTTGATGCTGGTACATCCAAAATGAACCCTTTTGGAATGTACATACACATGTATCTCGTCTCTCGCAAATCAAAAATAGGCATCAAAATCCGAGTGACTGATGTGTAACATACAGTGAGCCAAGCTGACAAACACTAAGAGGTGCCACATGCTTCCTTCAAGATTCTTGTTAGCTGAAGAAAGACTTGCCTCAGGGACATAGAATAACAAAAAACAACAATAAATCTGCCATTCCCTCCAAAATACATCAGAGGCACGCTGCAGACGAGCAAACACAAGTCGTCAGATTGATGAAATTGAAGTCATTTTAATATTTACAGCAGCTTTTGTATCGTTGCTTTAGCAGTCAGAAGCCTCCATTTGTTTTGTATCAGTGAGTTCACACAGCTTTCGTTTATCCAAAACTAGTATTTATGTAGACTTTGTCAGATTTTGTGTTTGGTACATTTGTATCTAGACTGTCGAATCACAAGCAATGCTAGGTTTATAACTTGTTTGGAAAAGTAAAAAAAAAATAAAAAAAATCAGTGTAGGGCAACCAGCTGTTATTTTCATCATTGGTTATTGGTTGATTTAATTTTTCAATTAATCACTTAACATGAAATGTCAGAATATAGTGGAAATAATATGCAGATTGTGTCAGATTGCTTGTTTTGTCCGACCAACAGTCCGAAACCCAAAAATATTCAGTTGAGAATGATAGAGGACTGAGAAAAGCAGGAGAGAAGAGGAAACCATCAAATATTTGGACTTTTTCTTTATAAATGATTGATCATTAAATCAGTCAATACAATAAAAAAAACAATAAAATATGAAACTGTTTTTTTTTTTTTTTAAATCCAGTTCTGATATCTAACAGTGCAGACACCTCCCTTTGTTTATTCCTCTGACATGTAGACTTCTTTCTACAGTTAATGGCCAGTTAGTGCCACAATCTTTCAGGCCCATAGGCTGTAGTCATTGGTCAGGCCACTACTTGCAAACCAAGAATCAGTCTCTGACCTTCATAGCTCGCCTTGCCCTCTGGCTTCTTATCATTTCCGACGTGTCCCCATGGTGACCCAGACAGGCCTCATTAGCTTTCTGCCATTGGCAGAGTTTGAGAGCAGAGGTGTACTCGGACTGCTAAGATACTTTGTCTCACCACCACCCGACCTAACTGCACTGATTTGGCTGACATTCCCTGCCCCGGCTGTGACCCTTTGGCAGGGATCCACAGACCTGAGACTGAACCTACCTCATTCTCTCCTCCTCCTCCTCCTCCTCCTCCTCCTCCTCCTCCTCCTCCGATTGCTGCAGGCAGAGCTCCCATTGTCCCTAGCTCTCCCCTGCCTAACCTCTCTCGCCGTGAACTTCACTCATGCTGGAGTGGGAAACTCAATGTGTCATATTAACTGTGGTTAACCTTCCATATTTCTGTGCACTTCTCTCACTTCTCCTGTCTCCAAGGTGACCACAGACCTAAGGCAAAAATGCACAGACTCTCACACGGGGACGTCCGCCTCGGCCCCGCTGGCTGCTGGGATCATCGCTCTGGCTCTGGAGGCCAAGTGAGTTGAGAACGACACAACCTCATCCTGTAACCATATAGCTGTTTTTGAAGGCAAGCCTGTAGCCAATGCACTTTTACAGTAAACACTTTTTAAATTAAATTTGATGGAAAACTTCATTTGTTACCCTCGACTGTGCGCTCGTGGGAGGTGTGTGTGTGTGTGTGTGTGTGTGTGTGTGTGTGTGTGTCTGGTAGTCGCCGTTAGCCTAAATCCCAGCCCAGAAATTCTTTCCTCAGCAAATTGAGCTTTTGATAATCAGTTAATTAGCCAGACAAAACAGCAGCTGTACCCCACACAGGCATCTGAATACCTGTAGGGCCGGCAGTGAAGATATTAAACTGGAGAATGTCTCTCATTATCGCTGACTCAGGACTGCAGGTGTCAGAATCCAAGTTTCTGTCAGCAGCGCTAATGTGTTCTCCGTTATGTTCGTATCTTCAGTCATATCTTGCGGTGTGTTAAGTCCTCTTATCAGTCAGCCGTTCCTCCACTCTGCGTAAATTCACCTCATTTCCACATTAGCGTGTAGCTGACAGGTGTCAAAATCAAATCCAGTATTAGCTCACAGCCCGGGTTTCAGTTGAGGGTATACATGCTCAGCGTCCCTGGTTTATCTCAGCACTGTTGCCTCTGATATCATAAGAGAAGGACGCTGAATGACAGACCACCGCGGAGACTATCTCTCACTTTTAACACCACCGCTCCCCCCCACCCCCCGTCCGCACCCCTCCTGACAGGCAGCAGTAATAACAGGGTAGCTAGTTTATCAGACTGGGACCACACTGGAATTCACAGAGATGGAATCATTTAATAGGCAGAGGCTTTCTGGTGTTTGTCTTTTTTTTTATTATTTATTTTCAGCTTCATGGCTGAGGTGACATTGGTGGGGGTGGGGGGAGATCTTGTCCATTAATAACACATGAGAGGATGTGAGATGTCAATGCTGATGCTGAGTGATGCGCAACAGTGCAATTCTGTGTTTCTGTATCTGTCTACTGTGGTGTTGCACTCAGTAAGCAGTGTGATTCATGGCTTGATTATATTAAACCCACGGATCAGTTTTTTTTCCACATTGGTGACTCAAAGGCTTTTCCTCTGAATGATTCCCTGCTGCACCTCTTAATAAATATATTTTTTTGCACATTTTTATTGGGCTTCTACTGTGATAGAAGGTGACCTCATCCCCAAATCCCTAGCCTCGCAGTGCCAGACCTATCTCCACAGAGCCGAATCCCAGACCTCATTACAAACAATCATTACAGAGAAGTCTAGACGCAGTCCTCCACAGCGTTGTATCCTCTCTTTTATTGTGTTCCCTGACTTTTCATCACAATAGGTTATGATGTACCTTTAATATTGGTGCCTTACACCGGTGTTAAGACCATAATGTGAGCCCATACCTTTGTTAGTTAACTGGCATATCCCTTAGGGCCTCCTCTACGTCTCAGTATAATATTTTAGAAATGTATGGCTGTCCTCACTGTATATGCTCAGGTGGATCATATTTCAGGTGTGACTACAGACTCCTGACCTTTTCCATATCCCACAGCTCCTCACATTTCCTCTGCTGTACTGTAGTACAGTTGAGGTCAGCGAAACCTGGCTTTTCTCATACATAATGTGCATAATGTAGAAACTAATACCTTCGGCTATTACATGACAGAAAGTCAATGCGGTTACCCTGCTTTCCTTCCTCTATCTCTGCAGTATGAACCTGACCTGGAGGGACATGCAGCACCTGGTGGTGAGAACGTCCCGGCCGGGACACCTCAGCGCCGGAGACTGGAAGACCAACGGAGTGGGACGCAGAGGTAGAGGCTTGGCTTGTCCAAATCAAGCACAGATGGTATTATATGGTGTGATGTTTGTCCCTCTATCCTGAGCACACAATGGGACATTTTGGGCACATGCATTATATAATATATACAGTATAATAAAACTAAAAAATATAGCAATAACACAAATAACACAAAATCACAACCTCTCACTCAGTTTTCTAACTCTCTGCTCTGTGTGAGATCTCAGCATCTCCGCTCTGTGCGCTCTCACGTCTGCCTGCATGTTCGACCAACATGACATTATGCCACAAATACAGGCAATCCAAAATAATTTGGCTAATTTTCATCATTTTGTTTCCATTCCAGGATTATAGGTTTTTTTTTTGGTCTGCTACAGCATACATATCTTTTCTGTAAATCACTTCTCCTGTGTTATTCTTTGAGAAAAGATTAGAATTTTTTTTTTTAATTTTACATTTTATGGTTTTTATGATGGCTTAATTTTTTCAAGTCAAGTCAACTTTATTGTCAATTCTGCAATTTGTGCCAGACATACAGAGCAATTGAAAATACGTTTCTCTCCCACCCACGGTGCAATAAGGACACACACAGCAAGTATAATATAAAAAATAAGAATTATATACAAATAAAGATAAAAAAAAGATAAGTAATATGTACAAATAAGTTAAACAAAGATACGTAATATATGCAATAGAGTAATACATTCTAAATAGTGCAAATGTAAGGCAAAATCAAACAGTACAGAAAACTAAAGATGAAGAAGAGTTCCTTCTATACACAGAGCAGACGGTCACACTGAGCCAGACAGCAGCTACACAACACAAGATCCACAGACTGTGAACAGCCACCAACATCAGCTATCCTGCTGAAGTCTCCTGCTTATCTAACTCACAAACATGAATGCACATCTTGTCCTTGACCAAACAAAGTGCACTGCTAACGTCATTTTTACACACTGAATAACTAAATAGATGGTAGGCTGCAGCACATTCTGAACCTGCCTGCAAATATCTCTTTGGTCAGTTTAGATAGATGCCGGTGTGGTCCTTTCTCTTTAATATCTCTAAAGATAACATGCTGATGACACTCTGGGCCAGATGTACTAACGCTTTTGCGCACACTTCAGGTATATTTGTGTCGCAACGTGCGCGTAAAATCATGGCGAGGTATGTACAAACAGGCCGCAATGATGTTAAAGCGCAAACTGCATGTCGTGGGAGCTGAAAAGGGCAAATTGCGTTTTTTGTGTCATGCATATTTATTCATGGGAGGGTCGCGGGGAAAGTGGGAGTTTACCGTAAAGAGATGGGAGGGGAAGCGTAAAGTGCGTTTAATTACGTATTCCGCGGTATGTACAAAAACCGCCAGTGATAGTGCTTCTCTACTTTGCGGTGAAAATTCTCCGCCTCTTAAAAGCAGGTGTAAACCTGGAAGCGGGTTTCCTCACATATGCCTCCTGGTGAAATGACAGCAGTAATCCGAGCAAGACGAAGGCCAAGGAGACGAGCTGAAAGGAGTTTTGCCACAAGGATCACAGATTAAGCAGCCATGCAAGATTACAGTTACTGGAAGAAATCAAAGATGACATCGAATCTCCGACTCAGAGTTCACATTCCAGCAGTTGTTAAACTCCTCGCTACATTACAAATATTGGCATCAGGATAATTTCAAACAGTCATAGCATCAGCAGTGGGAATATCGCAGTCTGCACTCAGCCGTATCGTAGCACAAGTACTTACAGTTTACGGTATAGTGGGCGGAGAAAGGCACTAATTACGGATGACCTGCAGGTTTGGTAAATATGGCGTAAACTATGGTATCATTGCGTTCGCTATCTGCGGGTGAGCCATGGCGCTGATAACGCTACGTTCGCAAATGTACGTACATCTGGCCCTAAGTCTGCACATGACATGTAGGGAGGAAATGGAGTATTTCTGATATTTCCTCTTATGACCTTTTTTCTTCCTTCTAATAACAAAACAATTGGCAATACATACACCTTTTAAAATAGTTTTACATTGTTACATTATATTTGCAGAAAGGAATGTCTAAATGTGATTTGGATAACTGAAGGAACTACATTTGGCTCAGGATTTAGAAACAAGTATAATGTCATAGTATTACAGTCAAGAGTGGATTGTTGACTGACAGTAATTTCTCTTTCTGTGGTGTTATCTCATCGCCACCAACCTGGCATTTTTCTCCACAGTGAGTCATTCGTACGGTTATGGGCTTCTGGATGCAGGTGCCATGGTGGCTTTGGCACAGAACTGGACCACAGTGGGGCCACAGCATCAGTGTGTTCACACTATGCTCACAGAACCAAGGTTAGAAGGGTGACGTGTGTGTGTGTGTGTGTGTGTGTGTGTGTGTGTGTGTGTGTGTGTGTGTGTGTGTGTGTGTGTGTGTGTGTGTGTGTGTGTGTGTGTGTGTGTGTGTGTGTGTGTGTGTGTGTGTGTGTGTGTGTGTGCGTGCGCGTGCGTGCGTGCGTACTACAGTGAGGTTTAGTCTCTTGCTGTTCTTTCACCCAGCTCAGCCTGATAGATGTTCCTGTATGCTCCTCGGAGCTGGGACGGTCGCGTAGATTTGTAGCACAGCGCTATTGTCTGTGTCCATTTCTGCAGCCACACAACATTAACCACCCTTCCCCCCCACCCCCCACCACCACTCGTCAAATCTGCAGAGACATCGGGAACAAGCTGGTGTTCAGCAAGAGCGTGGATTCCTGCTGGGGACGACCCGAGTATGTCAGCTCTCTGGAACACGTTCAGGCTCGCCTCACTCTCTCCCACAACCAGAGAGGCAAATTAGCCATTCATCTCATCAGCCCACTGGGCACACGCTCCACCTTGCTGTTCCCCAGGTACACACACCACTGTACACAAAAAACAGCCGAGCCATGTTATGAATCTCTCTTTGCCTGTGTCTCCTTCCACACACACACACATACACACACACACACACACACACACATACACACACTCACGCACACACACACAAACCCAATGTGCATGTACCTCAATTTTATCTGTGCATAGATACTCCCACAAGTATACTTGTCATCACACTTTCTGCATTTTATCACCGAAAAACACAAAACACAAACGCCTCGTCTCTCCCCTTTTCTTTCAGGCCCAATGACTTCTCCTCAGAGGGATTCAACGACTGGGCCTTCATGACCACCCACTCATGGGGCGAGGATCCTCAAGGGGAATGGACGCTGGAAATAGAAAACGTAGCAGCTAATGGACGTGACTATGGTAAGCCCACTCATCACCATTAACCGTTCAGTCTGGTCACTTCACATCAAACCTACACAGTCATGCCAGCATTTACTGCCCCCTCATCAACTCTAGTCCGTTTTGCATATTTCCATGCTTGCCTAAATAGCCTCTGCTCACTTCCCCTCTTTTCTCTCTCTTCTCTCTAATGATTCAGTTTATTTTACCATTTTTATGGTACCAGAGGGATTGGCTCTTAGAAATACATTTGGATCAAAACTTTGCAGCTGCTGGACAGAGAAATATTCCTCTGCAAATTAAAAAAAAGTGGGTGGCAGCTTTTTGATGATCAACTTTTTATTCCCCAAATCGGGCTGCATTTTCTTTCAAAAGGCAAACGCCAGCATATTGCCAAGAAGAGTTAACTCGTTCCTGAGCTCTCGTGTGGCGTTGTTTACTCTGAGCAGCCGGGGAAATGAGATAGGAAGGCATCTCTTCCTCTGCTGGTGTTGATTCTCCGCCAGCGATGCGTTTGGTCCACTCTCATCACTTGTTTCCTTTTCTTCCACCCCCATATCCTCTTCTCAGCCAGTTCACACCACCAGTTCCATTTCTGAGAGGTGATACATTGATATTCTCTTCCACATCTTAATATACCCCTTCCTCCCCCTCCCTCTCTCTCTCTCTCTCTCTCTCTCTCTCTCTCTCTCTCTCTCTCTCTCTCTCTCTCTCTCTCTCTCTCTCTCTCTCTCTCTCTCTCTCTCAGCTGTGTTAAGTCAGTTCACCCTCATCCTGTGGGGTACTGGACCCAGCGTCGTCAGCCCCTCGTCATCTGACTTCCCTCGGCCGTCCAACAACAGCTGCAAGACCTTTGATGCCCAGCAGATCTGTATCGGTGAGTGACTTTAAACAGGAGCCATTTATGTGGAATGGGCTCATTTGTATTGGCGCTGGCACACAGTCATTGTTCCAAAACAGGCTTTTGGTCAGACTGTGTTGGCTATTTCAGCTTGTGAAAAGTGAACGCTGTGAATACAGATTATCCAATTACAAGCCTCGTTTGCATTTGTTTACCCGCACACTATGAATATGCACATTGCCATATGTCATGTTAGTTTGAAGTGTTGGACGTATGGAGGAGCAGCAGGGGAGATTAAAAACCACGAGAGGTGCTACGTTGTCAGCAACTGTTCAGGAGGATGACTCCCTCACTGAAAGGCAGATGAGATCGGAAGCTTCGTTCTGCTTCCAAGCCTTCAGACGCTTTTTTTCTTAATCATTCCAGCCTCCATTAATTAACCGACATTTCAGGAGTTAGTGGTAGCACTTTGTTTTGCAGGGCCCCAGAACTGGAAGGTTCCTGGAAAGGACTTTGTCATGTTTGTGATTGTAACAACTTCCATTTTGTGGTTGTGGCCGTCTGTTAACAAATGTTCACAGGAGATACGTTAACAAAATGAATGTGTTTCTGTGCGGTTGTAAATTGAATACTACAATTCAATACATGTAAAGAATATGGTTTCTAACAAATACATGAATAGTGACATGGGTTTAAAATGATCTCAGTTTTCCGGTCATTAAAATCTTTCAAGGACATTTCTTTGGAAATCAACAACTGCTTATAGACCGTGCCCGACTGCTATGTACAGTAACTATTAATCACTTGAGTTAAATTATTATCTGTACTTTCTCGTAACTCTTTATTTCCATATAATAAGATTAGATAAAATAAGAAGTTATTTTTTCATGCAAAATGATGATGATGATGATGATGGCTCCAGCTTTTCAAATAAGAGATTGTGCTGGTTTTCCTGTTTCCTGTTTCCTGTTACACTGTTGTGAACTGACATTTTTGGGATGTTGGACTGAAGCAAAAAAGCAATTTGCAGATCCACTTTGGGCTCGGGGTTATTGTGAGGGCTATTTCATTACTATTTTCTGAGATTTTACAGACAAAATAATGAATTAATGAATCAAGAAAATAATCCGCAGATTGGTCGTAGCTCTAAATTATACACTGTAGATCTCTCCGGTAAACTTCCAAGGAAATTGTAAATACGTGTTTGGACTTGTGAAGCCAGTTATTTGTGGATGCATGAGACTTCACTTCCCTTCTGCTTTCCTCCCACGGTCCATCCAGAGTGCAGCCCCGGCTTCTCCCTCTTCCTCCAGGGTTGTGTGAAGTTGTGTCCGCCCGGCTTCACCTCGGGGCCGCAGCTCCTCAACCTCTCGCTGGAGAACTGGGTGGACCTGTCCTCGGTCCAGGCATGCCTACCCTGCAACCCCGCCTGCCTCACCTGCTCAGACAGCGGGCCTACAGACTGCCTGTCCTGCCCGCCTCACAGCCACCTGGTTCTCACCTCCTGCCTGCACCAGAACCAGGTCCAGCGCAAATCCCCTTTAGCTGGGGAAGTCCAGGGTGAGCGAGCGCAGCCAGAGGGGGAGACCCCAGCAGCAGCAGACGACGGCGGAGGAGGCGAGGAACCTCCGGGGCTCGGCGTAGCTCCGTCCAGTCAGCTGCCTGTCGTCATGGCCGTGCTCGGCTGTGCCTTCATCCTGGCTGCATTCGTCGGGGTCTTCCTCTTGCTGCAGATGCGCTCAGGTGGCGCTTTTTCGGGCTGGAGGACCAAACTGCCCTCTGTGTATTCACAGACGAGGGGGGTGCGGGTGGGCTTCGGTTTTGGCTTCGGCCAAGGACAGGAGAGGAAGGCACGGATATGCTACAAGGGGATCCCCACTGTGTGGGGGGATGAGGACGCGGTGGCCTACCAGTCTGAATCAGACAGCGAGGAAGTGGACGGTCACGGCGAGAGGACAGCTTTCATCACGACACAGAGCTCGATCTAGCTGAATCTGCAGAATGTGCTGCTGTTGGGTCTGACACAACGACTCCCTGGGTCTCCTCAGCATTTAGATCTGACTGTATGGAGCTGATACATAAAGGAGAATCTCACAGGCTCAGAACAGAAAACACAGGCCTTACTGTCCCATCAGCACCCCATCTAAATGCATTAAAGAGTCAATCGTTAGTTTTTTTCCATGTATTTATTTGCATTTGTTAATTTATCTTATTTGATACAATATTTTGATGTCAGATGTATTCATTATGCATTTGGCTCTTTGTCGCCAATTTCAGGTGTTATGTAACTGTTATTGTTTTTACTTTAATGACCTGCTTGACATATTTATTTTCCAGTTTGTTAAAGGGGTATTTACAAGACAAATCAGTCAAAATCAAAGCAGCAGAGACCGAGACATCCTGGCTGTTTTAGTCCCAAGTATAGGTCAAAAACCCCAAAACCTGAATCCTGCATTTCCCATAATGCAACTCAATAGCATCTAACGTTAGAGCCCCTCTGCTCGGTAAATGGCCATGGCCTTTCAAACTCCACACCCCCAGCTTCTGAAAAAGAAATTTCAAGCCCAATAACCAATCAGAGTTTAAAAAAAAAAAAAAATGATGACGTCGTCATGGTTATTGTTTCAGACTTCTCAAAGCTCCTCCAGAACTACAGAGGAACATTACACAACAGGCTGGGACGAGTAAACTGAACTCGATGTGTAAAATGGGTGGCGTGGTCCTCTAAGCCAGGAGAGTGCATTGATTTGTCCCCAACACAAACACCTGGCCATCAGCACAGGCAGACGTCTAATAAACAATCCTGGCAGATTGCGGGCCAGAGGTTGTGAAGTTGTTCAATGATAGTAAGAAAACTTTAAATTGAGGATTTCTGCAGCGTACTGGGACGGCATGATAAAACATCCCGCTAGCTGTTTGAGAAGCAGGAAACTTGTGGAGGATGCGTTGTTTTCAATCAAGGAACAGCGGGTACGATAGCATAGACACATCTGAAATATCAGTCACAAAATCTCATTGACTTGTAGTAGAGTAACACTGTTTTTGAATGAAATAAAAAAACAAAAAACACTTTGGCCAAAGCTGCTTGGCTGACCTTTACAATATTTTTCCTCCTGGTTGCTGCTGGTAAGAAATGAGATCATTTTCTCTTCATTTTCCCCACAGAGCATATATTGATTTTGGGGCTTCTCTCCCAGGACATCTTCATCGGGGTAACGCTCTCCCTTTCTATATCGTGAGCGCCATCCATTGAAAAACAAATGACATGCTTTATTTTTCATCTATAACAGTGTGGACTGCTACACTGCTACGCAAGATGTAAAGGCCAGAATTGTTACAGTGATTGAGTAATGAAGAGATCTTGTATCACATTTTCTATGTTTGTTTTATATCCTTTTTTATTTAACTGACAGTGGATGTTAATGTTGTGAAAATCAGTTTTCATGCTGGAATAAAAATGACTTTGGCTGTTGCATAGATAGACTGTTTGCGTCTTAACTGCCAGATTTTCAAACTTTTAGGGGTTTTATGCATCTTAAACTCAGCCTGACATGCAAACGCCAGCCGAGAGAGCAGATGGTTCATCACTTCTTCATGGCTGTATATCATTGTAGCAAGCAAGTGTGTTCCCTTCACTCCGGGCGTTTAGCTTTAACAGGGTGCCAGCATTCTCCCTACTATCCAGTAGCAGTGAGCGTGTTGCCAAAAACATTTAAAGAAACGTTTTTTCTAAAGCTTCAGTGTGGTAATAGCTGGTAGCAGCTTTGTCCATTAGCAGCCCTTTGTTAACGCCATCTGCAGAGACAGGTAACTGGGTTCATGGGTGAAGGTGCATTCATTCTGTGGCCCATAATTAGATCTGCAGGGAGAACTGGATACACAATTCAGTGCCCCTCGGATGCATCATTATAAATGCAGTATGTGTGAAAATAAACGAGTGTGAATCGGCTCATGTAGTTTAAAAAAAAAAAAAATCATCTATATATTCTCATTCCTGTCTTTATTACAGGTTTCTGTGAGCTGATTTTCATTGTGTGTGTTTTTTATGTATGCCCTTTTAGCCTGTATTAATTAACCGTCATGTTCTCTACAGAGCTGCCCACTAACAAGGCTTGGCAACAAGAAATATTAGATTAATTAAAGCAACGCCAACGAATCAAAATCCCATTAGCTGATTTCACATTCAGATCACTGAGGACACTGAGGCTCCAGTCGCATTATTCCAGCTGGTCAAACATTATTTGTGCGTTTGTGCTGTGACTCTGACGCTCGGCGATATCGCCGACTGTTGGTTCTCCCTTCCTTTCCACACAGAAAGGTCGGAGTAAAATGCAGCGGTGTCCCCAGGGTGCCTCCACACAGGCATCACTTCCCCCTGCATGCACGCACGCACGCACAGACACACACACACACAGCAGCTTCCTTTCTCCTCCACACATGCAGTGATCACTCTCAGTGATCACTCCCTGCCACCACACTTGTTTTTCTTCCTCTGGGTCCCTGATCCATTTTTATGAACCGTGACCAAAGAAACATTTCTTATCTTATTCGCCTCCTGCTCAACGCTGTCACCTTCACCGAGGTGTACACATGGGTGAAAACTTGCTGCTGTTAACTACATGTGATTTAAAGCGTGAGCTTCTACACTGACACCTTGCTCAATTTATGTATAAGTGTAGCACTGGACAGTCTAAAAGTGATACTTATCTGTCTGACAGCATCTGTAGGCATGGACTGTACTGCTGTACTGGCTCAATGTTGCCCCCTACTGATAACAGGATCAATCCACCTCTTTCGACCAAAGAACAGCATCAAAATACAGCACTAGTTTTACTAGTCCATTAAAAGAGGAGGATAAATGTAATTAATTTCAGAAAGAGAAACTGTTTAGAAAGAATCTTTGTATTTTCATCTTTATTCAATTCCCATCTCCTCTGTTCTCCTGCAGCTTTGATCCATGACGAATAAGCAAATACAGAAGAGATCTTGCCTTCATATATTACCTCTGAACAAACAAAAACAGCGCTACAACTGAGATAACATACAAAAAAAAAATAAAAGACATTTATACAGAGACACACACCAAAACAGCAGGAGAGAAGGTTATGCCAAGGTTAGACAACAGGAGAAAGTGCAATTTAAGATGCAGTCAAGTCTGGTATTAGGGAGGGGAGAGAGGGGGGGGGGGGGGGGGGCTGCAGTGCTCCCAGTAGCTGGAGAAAGCGGAATGAATTGAGCTATGGCAGACCAGACATCAGGCCAGAGGACAGCAACAAAGCAGCAGACCTCCTGTGGAAAAATTCAAACGACCGGTTCAGTGATGGGACACATGGGGGGGGCGGGGTGAGGCGGTGGCGCAGTACAAAGTGTGACACAGGTGGGCCGCCTGTGGGATGTCTGGCCATAGCTTTGGACATGGATGACAACATCCTCCACGGCTGCTCTGGAGGCAGATACGCACCAGAAAAAGGCTGAGTGCCTCAAGATGGCCTCGGGACAAGAAGCACTGTGGAGCTGACATTTTTATTTTGAAAACCGCAGCTCATTTGAGTAAACTTATTTCTTCTGTGATGATCATCTATGTGTATGGTTTAATACGACTTCTTCATGAAGGATCAGTACACCCAAATTACAAATATCTCCTTCCTCACTTTGGTCTGTCATTGACTCCTAAATGGTATCTTGACAAGCAGACAGTTTTGGTTTGATGTGTCGTGGTTTTGAGAAATCCCTCTCCGAGATTTCTATGCTCACAACAAATACAAAAAAAGAATTCAACAGCAACATCTCCCTCCAGAAACACTGTCCCACCTTCAGTTTTCACATTGACTATTGATGTGTTCCAATTCCATACTGTTTAGTTAGATGTTTAAAATAATGCAATACGTGCATCACGCAAAGGCAATCAACCTGTGACATTAGAATGATATTGCCAATTACACAAAAAGAGATAGCAAGTTATTTTATTTTCACCACCACCCACAGTTATTTTTAATTTTGTGCAGCAACTTCATTTTCCCTATGTGAAATGCATTGTCGTACATCAACAACACACTCAAACATCAAGCATTTGTTAGTATGCATATGGTCTGTTTCTGTGTACTTTCCCAGTGTGAACACAGTGCATACTCAAAACCTGTTTAGAATTAGTACAAAGTATATAGTATGGAATTGGTACTTTTATTTTAGTAGAAAGTAGTTCCAGTAAATTGCTTCACAGCAAGGTCTGTGGATCAAGAGTGACGTGGACACTTTTTCTGGAAAGGCCAGCTGCTAAAAATGTTTTACTGCTGGAAGGTAAAAAATGTAATTCCATTCTGCTTCAATGTATTGGTGTGGTGGAAGAAATCTCAGAGACAGAAAAAGTGCCTTAACGTGCTGAAAAATGCCAAATATTCTCAGATTTCAGCTTCTGAAATAACGGTTGATACTTTTGAGTTTTAAAATGTTTTTTGGAATCGTTTGTTCAAAACAAGTGATTAAAAAGACAAAAGCTTGGGCATTTTTCACCATCTTCTGACATTTTTATAGACTTAATGAAAATGATCATTAGTGGCAACTCTAGATAGATATCTCAAAACCAGATCTGTGTAGCCAGATACCACTTTTTGTAATTTGGGTGAACTAAACCTTCCATTTCTGTTCCTATCTTCAATGGGAAGCTCCCTTTGTCCTGCAATGATATGACCCACAGCTCGACACACACACACACACCCCCGAACTGATCGGTGATACCTAACAGCATTATGAATGGTCCCTGATAGTGTGCACTGTAACCTCAATACACCCAAAAAATAAACCCTCAGATATTCACATCAACATACTCCACAGAAACAGACACACACAGACACTCACACACTCACTCTGATATATCTGATGTATGGTGTATATATGAGGTAAAGGCTTTGTCTAGTCTTCTACTGCATACAGTATGGTACAAAAAAACAACCCTCTCAGCAGTGAAGTACGAGCACAGGAATGACAGACAGGGGCTTTGAAATGCAAATCTCATCAGCATAGAGGAAAAAGAAGTGAAGGAAAGTCTTCCGACTATCTACAAGCAAAGCCAGCGAACAGAAGGTAAACAGTCATCCGAAATGAATAATGATCCCATTGTTCGCATAGTGACCGACATGGGACTCTTGGACTCAGGCAAACAGGCGCAGCTTGGGTCTCCTTGCGAGCTGAGATGAAGAGACCACACATTCTATTTGCTGCATTCGAGTGGAATGAATTATAATTAGCCTGACAATTACAAAAACAAATCGCTGTGATGCAGCTTCTTCATTGCATACATTAAAAAAAAAAAAAAAATTATAAACCCATACACCAAATAAAGCTTTGTAAATTGCACTCCGATGTGGCAAATGTCCCAGCCCCCCCCACCTCCCGTCATTTGGGATATTTACATTCAGTAGTTCAGTCCAGGATGGAGCGAAGATAGAAAAAGACAAGTTCTTACAAAGCAGAACTTAATGAGATTTCATTTTCTGATTACAGAGACAAACAGACGCCGGGTTGTATCTGATGAGCGATTCTGGCAGTCTCTCTTGTTTTGAAACAGCTGCAAGTTCACCCAGGGTTTTGCTGCTCTCGGAGACGTCCAGAGTAACAGCTATCTCCTGCCCCCTGCTGTGTTACAGTGGAACCTTTCCCATCCGAGCTGTAGTGTTTGTGGTTCTGCTTGACAAAACAGAGAGTGCCAGACCCCCCCTCTGTTGCCAGGCGTGGGCCTGGTTCTTGGTCCAAGGAGTCTGTTCAGTTTTTTATTATTTATTGGTCTGGACGGCTCTTAGCGCAGTTTGAGCTTGAAGGCGGAGATCTCCATGGGATCCAGGCTGATGGAGGAGTCGTTGGCGAGAGGCGCGCTGGAGTGCATCAGGGTCAGGGACATGGGCTGGAGCAGCTGCAGGTCCAGGTTCTTGAACAGTCCTGACACGCTCAGCTGCAGAGAGAGAGAGAGAGAGAGAGAGAGAGAGAGAGAGAGAGAGAGAGAGAGAGAGAGAGAGAGAGAGAGAGAGAGAGAGAGAGAGAGAGAGAGAGGCCCAGGGCGTTAGAAACTTAACAAGCTGGTGCAAGTGGGATAAGGAAACTTCCGGTTTAGATTATTGCAGGCAGAAAACAAATCCATAAGTGGAACATGTATTCAGATCATTTACATAAGCAAAAGTAGCAATAACACACTTTAAAATACTCCATTACAAGTACAAATCCTGCATTCAAAATTTCACTTCAGTAAAAATACTTATTTACTTAATTACTTAGTAATTCAGTAAAAGTAATGAAGAATGGCCACTGGCAGTGTTATACTATTATATTATTGTGCTGTGCTATATTGAGTGCTGTCAGTAGCAAGAAAAATGAAAACAATCGGCCTACACCGTGTTATCCTGCTAGAGTTAGCACCCAACAGGCTTAAACAGGGCAAGTTTTAAACTTGTTTTTAGCCTCCAAACATGTTTGAGATGTCATTACAAGTTCCTACCCATGTGCAGCAAGTCTTACTCCAAAACAGAGCTACGTGTTGAAATCGACCGGAATTCTCCTTTAAGACACACTTTAATGTTCAAGGTAGAGCTAACTGCTTCATGTACTGTTAGTTTAACCAGGAAAAAGGCATCATATTTTTTGGATGTAAAATATCACGAAAATGGAATGGCTACAGCTGTCAGATAAACGTAGTAGGAAGTATATAAAGTAGGACAGAACAGTATCCAAGTTAAGTCCTTAGTTACCATTTCACAAGCAAACTAATCTCTGCCCATGCAAAAAGGATTAAGAGCTGAGTGGAAAATACAGAACACTGGTTTCTTCTGGTTTTTTTTTTTTTTATTATTATTTTTTTTTGTTTTAGTGTGAGCGTATGTGTGTTTCTACCCTGACCTGTCCTTGTGTGGTGGTGCAGTTGAAGCCCAGGTTCTGAGCCTCCAGGCCACAGTCCAGCGCCAGACGGTGAAGAATCATGGCTGTGTACGGAGACGGAGAGTTGGGGTCCAGCTGCTCACACAGGGGGGGGGGGGGGTCAATTTCAAAGTCAATACAACAAAAATACCCAAACGATTTTGTGGTTGCTTTTTGTTTTTTTGTCATGTCACCTGGCTCTGGATGCTGCGCAGGTTCAGCAGGTGGAAGTCGCAGGGGAGGATGGACTTGAGAGGGGCGAAGGTTTGGAGAGGAGGGATGCCGCGTCTTTTGGGCAGGACGGGCAGCGCCAACACCTCGTGGTTCAGGAAGGAGTTGGTCATGTGACTGAGTATAGACGGGAAGCTGGTTGTCGCACTGTCCATCATCTGGAGAAGAGGAGGAGACAGATTTGAGCCACAGGGGTTAAGTGACAGCGTAACGATTACAACATCAACGACTCACCTCTAGAGTCGTCGTTTAGCCGTTCCTGCACTATGGAGGAGTAGGCCTCATCTACTTTGTCAGAGTCCAGACAGACACAGTAGTAATCGATCTATATTAGGTTTGTCACAGCCACAGCTCTGTGGTGACATTTTAAATTAAGAGCATTACAGTGTTTCAAACGATGAGGTTTAATGTTTCGGGAAAAGCCAGAGCAACTTCGTCCCAACCACCATCAGAATCAGAATGAGATTCATTGCCAAAGTAAGTTTTCACTTGTATGGAATTTGCCTTGGTGTGTTTGGTGCATACAATAAACATATGCAAATTGAATAAGCAATGAACAATAGAGCAAACTACTGCAACAGTTAAGAACATAAATATAGGATAGAAATATTACAATAAGGCATATGTAAGGCAATATAACAAATACGCACAATATAACAATACAACTGTTTGAAGGCAGCCGTTTTGCCAGAGAGCTGGATGATAAAACTGCTACCAATGCTTTCCATTCTCTGCCAATGTGTAGTCATTTAGTTGATAAATGAGTTAATTTGTTACTTTTAATGGCGCCGTCGTAAAGATGGACCGGTTTGGCTACGGCTACGAGGTGGACAGGGGGAAAAGCAAAGAATTAGGAACTGGAGCTACAGCAAAGACAACGATGTGGGCTAACAAGCATCCTCACTGTTACCAAGGCAACGTTACCTCTTGAACTCCATCATTCCACATTTGGGAGAGGAAAGAATGAAACAAGGACGAGAACTTGGCAAAGAAGCCATCATGCTAAAGGTAATGGAGTGGAAAAAACAAAAAGGAAAACAAAGTTAGAGAGTGGAGAGGAAAACAAAGAGACAGACGGGGTGGTAATGGGTACTGACAAAAGATATGAACAAAGGTGTTAATGAACATACACTCTTATATTGCACAGTTTTGCACAGAGCTTATTGAGAGTCATTCAGCAGCCCAGAGTCATATGTGGTCTGCTGGAATTTCAAGAGCGCTCACCCAGCTGCAATAAGCGCCTTCGCTATCATCTTACTGACCTTGTTGCCCACGGATCTCCTCTCCAGCAGCAGTCGGAAGCGGTTGGTCGTCTTCTTGTTGTCCTTCAGGCCCTGACCCAGCCCACGGTTATCATCCTGCATCAGCCGCCGGTCCATGATCATTTCAAGCTGGCCTGAGGGAGGAGGAGCGTGGACGCCATCTATTACACACAGCCTGTGTATTGAACCTTCAGGCATCAGTCACGGACTACGTTTACATGCACATAACATTCTGTTTAGTCGACATTCCGACTAAGCTGTTTACATGGCTAATGAAAGTGAATCTTCCACTAATATTCCCGTTTACATGTAACGTTAGGTTAGCTGTGCAAAATACGATTTTTTTTCAAAGTTTGCCAGCGGCGGCGGACTTGTTGGACCGTGCGAACACAGCGTCTCTCTTTCGTTCCTTCAACCAGCTTCTTGAAAAGGCCGGCGTAGCGATGTGTGCGCATATCCAACAACCTGTTGATATCCAAGTCTTTGATCATGTTTAAAAGTAGTTGTGTTTCTCCTTCTTATCGGAGAAACCGTTGCCTGGTTGGTTTGTGTACCGCAACCATAGCAACGCACAGAGCTGACCGTAAGCCGTAAACATGCAAGAGGCCGTAAACTGAGGTTAAAACCCCCGATTGAGACGCAAATTCCAAATGCGCTGTATACGTCCAAAGAATGCCTCTAAAACCCAAACAATACCGGAAAATATCCCACGTCTTAATCGGAAAATGCTATATTCGGAAAAAGGCCTCATTCAGAATATCCAACTGGAACATGCTGTTTACATGACCTGTATCAAATTCAGAATTTTGTTACATTGGGAATAACAGTGGGAAATCAGTGTGCATGTAAACGTACTCAATGAAGACAAGCACTTTGAGCTATTCGTCATTTACAAACGTCTCCATTATTTACATAACGATGCTAAAAGGATTAGCTCGTCACAGAAACGAGAGAGTATGCACTGTTTTGCTATCTGAAAACCTCTCGAGGGACAAGAGGGAAAAAGACGTGCTTCAATGCTATTCCGTACAGGGCTAGAGACGGTAAACAAAGACAGAGAAGAGTGCACTTCAGAGATAACTTTCATTAGAGATGAAATGTGGAAAAATGACACGGCATTACATAAAATGTAATAAAACACAGACCACTCTCCAGGCTGGTGACACCCAGGGCCTGAGCCGTGTGCAGCGTGAGGCGGTGATGGCTGTCCTGGATGTACGCCTGGCTGGACATGGGATAAAAGTTGGCCTGCAGGGGAAGCTTTAGGTGGTGGTGGCGAGGCTGCATCTACAAGAAGAGGTCAAACACCGGATGACTCAATATGTCAAACTTACAGCGCTAGGAAAGATGTCAGGTTTTCAGGTCAGGGATAGTTCTCCTGAGATGAAATCAAATGCCACTGCACTCGGTTTCAAGAAGGTTATCAACTAATACACACATATTGTTATATTCTGACAGTGTACAAAGAAATACAAGTTATTCCTCTCTAATGCTGAGGGTGGGACTGACCTGGAAGCCATTGAGATCTGTGTAGAAGACGTCTCCATTCTGGATGTCAGTGACCAGTCGCATTGCCAGCTCCTTATTGGTCTGATCTCTGATGTCCACCATCGTAGTGATGTCTATAGATAACCCATCCACCCCTGAGAATACAAAACCATAGAGAACCAAAGATCAGGCCGCGGGAGGAAGTGAATGGAAAAATGTGATCTAAAAATGACAAAAGCTACCTCCAAATAGCATTTAGCATTTGCCTGCTTAAAGTCAAAAATAGGTAGCTTACAGGAACAAAGTACGGTACCTAATTGAATTATAAATTGTCGAACATATTGGCCCTTGTTGTATTGTACCATCTGGAGAATTTTAAATAAGGATAACAAAGCTTTTGCAAAGGCCATTTGAACGGATTCCGTTGTGCAGTTATGTTTCATTTATACCTGGCACATTGTGTATGCGAATGGTCTGCTGAAAGTGCTGGTAGTGTGCCACCACCTCCGAGAAGAGAGGCCCCTCCACGACACGCACAACGGATGGCTCTTTCTGGTTGTAGGGCTGCAAGCAGGAAGCGAGAGAGTGGAATCATGAACAGAATTTGTGCTAAAAAAAAAAAAGACAAAGAACGACGGAGAGAGAAGTTGAAGGAGAAAAAGTGAGTAAATACAGTACAGCAGCTAAGCGCTTACACTTCTGTTGTCTTTAAGAAGAAGTCTGCCTGTCTTCCCGCCCCGAGCACCCCAGCATGATACAAAGACAATACACAAGGGGGACTCTACCAAAGCCTTCTAAGAGGCAGGGGAACATCTGAAACAACAACAACTGACAGAATACCTTTGCTTTTCCATCAGGCAGGAAGAGGTAAGCTCCACTTTTATCTTTTGAGGGACGGGTGCCGTAGACCACAAACTGCATCTGAACCTTCACTTCCTGAGGATCGTCCTTGTGCTTGACACTCTGCAGATGAAAAAGCCATAAAGAAATCATTTTTAAAAAAAGAACTAGAAAAAGAGATGAAAAGACGTTTGTGTAGCAACAAGACATGCTATGTTCACTTTGATCAAGCAGCCAAGGGTTTGTTGAGAAATCAAGCTCATGGTTGTTTTCTGCAAAACGATCAAAGTTAAAACCAGACGAGCAAATCCTTGTATAAAGTCAACTGATGTAAGAGCTGATAAAACACAAACCTCCAGCAGGCCGGTGGTTCCAGAGAAGCCCAGAGTGAGAGACTGGCTGCTGATGTAGAAGGTCTGTGGGTCAGACTGCTGAGAGCGGACAGGAAACGGGTCCGTGGCGTGAGCAGCGACGCCCCGATCAGACAGCCGGAGCAGGGTGTCTGAGCGGAGCGTCATGGGCGAGTCGGGCGAGTCGTAAAGATGGAACACAGCCAGGCCCAGTGGCGGCAGACGGACCATGAACGTTGCCTGGATGGAGGGTGGAACAACAGTTGGATATGAATAAATTGAAGCATTCGTACACACAAAAAGGTTGGTTTAGAGTGCTGGCTTCATTTCCCTTGTTAATCTGAACAGGGAGTGTTGACCACAAGCCATTCATTAAAAGTCAAACGCATTTCCACATT
Source organism: Gymnocephalus cernua (assembly GCA_023631565.1). Classification (NCBI taxonomy): domain Eukaryota; kingdom Metazoa; phylum Chordata; class Actinopteri; order Perciformes; family Percidae; genus Gymnocephalus; species Gymnocephalus cernua. The sequence continues at coordinate 19,700,719 of CM042431.1, forward strand.
AGCGACAGTGTGCTGTAATGAAAATGTGATGAGAGGTGGTGTTCATGAGACGGTTTGTATTTCTCTGCTACATTTAAATGCATTGCTTTCTGTGTAATGTTTCTGTACTGAAAGAAGACATCTGTTCTCTATTTATTTTGCCTTTTATTGTGGCAGGAGAAGACATATTTAGCTGCTAACCGTGCTTTTATCTTCCCCTAATAAAAAGGGAGCTTTTTGTCCTCAGTGTAGGTAGTGAAGTCTGGTATATGTTTTTCAAATTTTTGGAAATACATCTTCATATGTGGGACATGTACATAGGAAATGTAATTCTGTTTGGATATCCTGGTGGCAGTGTGTACAGACTCGTTCCTCTCTCTTGGTCTCGATACTTGTTAAATCTCGACCTCTTTCAATTTCCAGCTCATGGTTGCAGACTCTGTATTTTGTTAAAATTCGTATTTCTTTTGGATTTTTTGTTTTGAGATATTTCGGCCAATTGGATATCTCTGTTCAGGGATTGATAACACAGGAGTTTGCGTTGCGTTTTTCATTTTGCCATTGTTCTGTATACTCGTCTTTTAATTTAGTTTCTAATCTTTTGATTGAAGACTGAGGATTGTGTCTGTGGCCTCTCTCTCTAGCACTCCTAGAAGCAGAACCAAAGACATCTTTTTTTCATTATTCTTCTTCCTTGTCAAAACCTGGTGCCTAGATTACACACAATGTAACGCGGCTGCCGACGGCGACTGCAACGTTTATTTTCTTCCAATTTCAGCACAAAACTACAACAGATCCAGTGTGGACAATGATGGAGAACTGTGCAGACACTGCTGCTGTGCTCGTGCCGAATGAATTTGTCTCGTGTCTTACCTCAAACACCTCGGCGCTCATTTGACTGGCAGAGCCCCACTGAGCACTCAGCTGCACAGGGAGGGTCTGTCCATCCTCAGTAAGCACCCGCACCCTGACCGTGTTGACCAAAACAGTCACCACACACAGACGCTCCTGCTCGATGGGGTTAAACAGAACCAGGTACCTGGTTGAGAGAAGGAAAAAGCAATCAGAAGCGCAGTATGGGCGAGGAGTGGCTGAGGTGTGAGGCAGAGGAGATGAAAGACGCCAGGGGATGCAGATAATACCTCGGTCCTGCTGGGTCCAGCTCGATTAAAGTGCGCTGTGGCAGAGAGTCTTGGGTGGCACGCCTGTCATCCTACAAAAGGAAGTATATAACTCAGGAAACACACTGAGAACCCTTTTTTGTTCCTTGTGTAAGTATTCAAACGGTTTATAATACAGTGGTGGAAGTGTCCCTCCATGTTTCCTCTTACTGTCTCCAGGAAGGGCTCCGTCTGGTAAAAGCGATAAACGTCCTTGTTTTTCATCACCAGGAAATGAGCAGCATTGATGATTACTCTCTTCAGACCGATGAGTGAACGCAGTAATCTAGGGGGGAGGAGGACGAATCAATGGCTGACTGCAGCAGTCACAGCAGATGGGCTGTAATTTTAATCTATGCAATCCATACTGTCAATTCTTTCAAAACCCTCAGATCCTTACCTGGTGCCGTAGTCAATGACAACATTCTCCTTTGCCGTGCCAGTGATGGCATCGTGATGTTGGAAGAGGCCAACAGACCGTCTCGCATCGACTAGCAGGGCATAATCTGAGACCGGGTAGCGCCCGTCCATGCCTGCATGCCGAGCATTCGCAACCGCCAGGCTGTAGAGGATCTCTGCCCCCCTGATGGACATTGACAAAGTATTGAGAAACCCCTACATTTAAGACTGCTGAGCATTTTTATTTGAAAACTTAAAGAAATTGTTTACATAGAATTTGAACCACTGAAATCTAATTCTGGAATTCATGCAACTTGCTTTAATGGATACACTTGTTTGTTATACCCAGACGCATTTTAGAATTTTGCGGTTTTTAATCGCTTCATTTTGATTGTTCACAATAGGGAAAAACAGGAGGGGAGGCCTAATCAATAAATTGTACGAACATATGAATTTAAGGTATGTTCACACATCTAACTAAAAGCTTTGACATACATTATATATGAAAAAACAAACATTTTATAAACAGGCCTGTTATGATATGATGCCTGATATGTTTGAAAAAAAACTATAGATATGAAAATCTTACTAGATTTAGGTGTGGTTTAGTGTTAGTTTGTGTATAAAAAGGCTATGCATTTGGGAGCAATACCAGGTTTGAATCCTGTGTCTGGATTTGGATTCTTTAATTTCTATGCAGGAGCTTGCAGATACGTGTATCTTTCATCCAGTATGCCACACCTACATCTTGTTTGCAATGCAAAAAAGAAATTAAGTGCCTGTTGTAGAACTCACTCACATAAACATCTACTGTACAGCATCATGAATACATGGCATGTTGTGGGGGTTAGGTGTGACTAAATCCTTCCCACCTGAGATGTGACTCTATCACACGGTCCAGGCTCTTGTAAAAGGGCCGAGAGGTGTAATAGCCAGTCCAGTAGTGGTCTTCCCGGTCTGCATAAGCAAAGAAATCTCCACTAAGCACTGGATGGTCTGCAGGTCTGGACCCCTGGGCCACTCCGTGTGCTTTGTATACAGCGTTGAAGTAGTCTGTGAGAGTCCCAAACTGAGCCTGGAGGAGCAGCCAGACAGATGACACATTGTTAAAAAAAGAAATATATATATATATATATATATATATATATATATATATATATATATATACACACACACTTTCGTCAAAACACAGCTGTATGGGTATGGGTAAGAAGAAGAAAAAACATTTCTCATTAGAATGCAAGCGCCTTTCATCTTACATGGCATCTTCTGAACCAAACATCGAGTCGTGACAGACTCTTTGTTCTGTCAGCAAGTTAAGACACCACTGCGTGATTCATTATCACAACAATGGTTGAACAGTGAGATACTCGATACAGCGCACGCTGAGAAGCACAAAAACAATGAAAAAGATGCACCCAAAAAAACATCTGGCAACACTGTTTTTGACAGTTGACAAGTCATTTTCTCACTTGTACGTGCATCTCTGGGTGAGAATTCATGTAGTCAAACAGCTTCTGGTAATTGGTGTACTGCTGATCCCACTCCAGCGCCTTGTCGTAGCGGAAGTCATCTCCCAGCGGGACAAGAAGCACCTTGCTGCGGTAGAGTTTGGACTTTTTACGGTACTGATCCAGGAGCAGGTGTGCCCTGATCGAGAAAGAGGGAGAGAGAGAGGGGGGAAAAAGGAAAAACTGAGGGGACACTTTTCTTGGCATCCAAATTGCCCTGCTTCGCATGCGCCAGTTTTGTAGGAAATCACTATGACCTTGGAAAGTGGAGGCTCAAATTCGCCCTGGGGGTATTTTCCATTAGCCAAAGAAACATGTCCTCTGGAAAGTTTTTTAGGTCCTCTAAAAGCTGCAAGACTATCTGCAGTCCATGTCTGTCGCCCCCTCGTTCATTCAACCTCTCTGGCTGTTGTTACTGGCTTAAGTTCAAGTTTTGTTTATTTGTAAGGGACTACCACAGATAATATTGAGAGTTGTTGCACAGTGTGCGTGCGTGCGTGTGTGTGTGTAAAGTAAGAAATGTTTAGTATGTAGACATCGTAGCCCGATTAATGCTTGACATTGGAGGCTGATACATTTTTTTATGTTTTGCATGCACAAGTAGCAAACATATTTTTGACTAGGCACCCCTAACTTTGGTTATTTAAGACTAGACCAAGATACAGCCTTAGCAGGACATTTTTTTGCCCACTAAAGTGCCCTTTAGTGGACAAACAATGTAATAACAAACCCTGTTTCTAAATTATGAAGATTAAAGTTTTGCATTTCTGTATTGACTGAATTGATCGATTAGTCTTTAAAATGTCAACTAAAGCCCAACCTGACATCTTCAAATCTCATACTATTCCATAAGACAAAGAAAACCAGCAAGGTCTTACCTTTAAGGAACTAGAACTACAGGATATTTGGCTTTTTTGCTTTGTGAATCATTATTCGATTATCAAAATACTTGCAAATACATTTTCTGACAATCGACATTATCAACTAATCAGCTCTACTTTCAGCTCAAACATACACCAATAACAATATATCTGCAATAATCAAATTACAGCAGATATATCAGCCCAGCCGACACATCAGTCTAGCTCTAATTATGGTCTGGCTGCACCACTTATCTATTCTGGGAGAGAGGAAAAAACGCTCTGGCTTGTTTGTATTGTATAAACAAACAATCACAACCGTCCTGGGCGGCGCTAAGCCCTAAATGCAGCAATGGTGCCCTTGCACAATAGATAGAAAAGTAGGTGCCAGATGTCATGCTTTATCCCAGCACTGTACATCCATTGAACCAGAATAAGCTCTTATAGGTATCCTTTAGTTTGTTCTCTGAGAAAAAATTAGGATAAACCTACTTAACATACCCAAAGTGAGAGACTTAACCCCCACATGTCTCACCTCTCTGCTACATTGGCCTCCACCACAACTTTTGGTGGCACTTTCCAGGGACAGTTTATCCGACCACCTGGTAACCTCTTGAAATCGAACTGGCAGCAGATCTTCGGGTCGGGCCCGCATGTGTGAGGCACGTCGTAGCTGTAGAACGGCATCATGTGGCAAAAGATATCTGTGTTCGATCCAGTGTCTGTCAAAGCAGTAAAGTAAAAATCAAAATGCCAGCTTGAGAGTCATCCATTGTTGACAGCAGCCTCAAAAGACCAGAATGAAATACACTTATAAGTAGTGATCGACCGATTCATCGGCCCGATATTTGCGTTTTTTACGTGTATTTGCATCGGCCGATACGCGGCTGCTGCGTTCGCCGATTTTCCCGGCATTATTTACAGTCAGGCATCCGCAAAGGCAGCCCTGTGTTGCTAAGGACGCCTCCCGTTCACGTGCAGTCACACCACGCTCTGCCCTCCCCTCCCCCACTAGCAGAGCGCTGCTGGAACTCTTGTGGAACTCTGTAAGACAACGGTGAGTTTTAAACTTTCAAAGTATCTTTTAACTGTTTGACAGCTGAAATATTGCCATACACCTAGCCGTTACGAACACTGGTCATAGGATTAAGTAATGCCGACGTGTCTCCGTGCTATTTTTTGGGAGTCTGATGCAGCAATCACCCGGCTGACTGACACACACACACACACACACACACACACACACACACGTCAGCTGGGCGGAGCTGCATCGCAGTCAGAGCGCAGCCCCCCGCTCAAGAAGAGCACAATGATGACATATATGTTTTATACGTAGTTGAATATTAATTTGTGTTAACGTTTATCATGTACCAGACATACGTGCATGTTGTTCGTGGTATTTTTGGGAGTATTCAGCGACCAGCTGGCTGACGTTTGGACGGTATGTGTCTCTGTGTGTCTCCGAAAGACACACACACACGCGTCGGACATAAGTGCACCGTGTTGTTTAGAGCCGTGTGTGTGTGTGTGTGTGTGTGTGTGTGTGTGTGTGTGTGTGTGTGTGTGTGTGTGTGTGTGTGTGTGAGACACACATCACAGCGATAATATGAGAGTGCTGCTTTTTAAAACTTTGAGAGATGTTTCCTATGTGGTTGAATATTTCTACCTTTAACGTTGATGCAGTTTAGAACAGAAACTTGAACAATTTGTTTTTTAATGTGCATCTGACATCACTTTATTTTCCTCTGCTGATTTATGTTCTGTGGTTGACAAATCTGGCAGCTTCTTTTACATTTTTGTACATGCTCATTTTATTTTATGTAGAAAATTGAGGGAGCAAAAGCAGTATTGGCTCCAAATATTGGCTCAATAAAATCGGCAGCCCGTATCAGACATCGGCTAAGGCCGATGTAAAAAAATCGGTATCGGCACTAAAAAATCGGTATCGGTCGAACACTACTTATAAGGCATGTTCTCCTCTGAGTAAAGGTGGTATTTGTGATTCACAGACCCACCAGTGCTCATAAACTAAAGTTCTCACCTACAGCGTTCTCTGGGGACTGTCAAAAGTCATTCTGGATAAAGCAGCAACAAGTGAATGGCATCCCCAAAAGAACTGAGTGCCACAAATTGAGAATATCTAACAGTGTAATATCAGAGGATCTTTCCATTAGGTACAAACGTACAGTAAATTGTAAGCAGATGTCCTATTCACTGAGAAATAATAGCAGACAGCACTTCTGAGGCTTTTAGGCACTGGTTGTTCTTCCATAAAGTCCCTCAAAAGCCATGACAATTGGCATGACTCATTCTGCAATGAGCTTAGCAAAGATAAGCACATGAATCAGATGACATCGCTGGCTCTGGTCCACTCACCCCAGGCCTGCCTCCACATAAACTCCAGGCTGCGGGTGGAGGCAAAGTGTTTTTTGATGGAGTAGTGGACCCTCTGGATGAGCATGCTGGTCAGGTTGGCCCTCTTCAGCAGATAGGACATGGTAGCACTGTGACCGAAAGGGTCTACCGCCCACCCGCTGCGAGGAGTTATACCTGTGACAGCAAGCAGAAAGAAAGTCGTTCAGGTTTATGCTCAGATGAAGGAAGGAATGCATCTTTTAGAAAATCATTCCCCTCCGCAGGGAGCAGTAAGAAAGCACAAAGTATTTTATCACCCGCTGAGTGAGGGGCTACACCTGCTGCATGTGGGATGACAAGCTCAGATTTCACCATCAAACCTTGAGGAGGACTGCTATAATTTCACTGAACTTGCTTTGAAAAATATAACCAAAGAGGCATATAGTAAGGAATCATTTCTGATGGTGTACCTAGATTTCTCTCCAGCCACTGATGTCCTTCAATGAGCTGGTCTATCATGGCAAAGTAGTGGGCGTTGGCTTCATCCGTCATAACCCAGCCTCCAGTGACAATCTCTAGCTGCCCCCCGAGGATCAGTCTGTTGAACAGAGACGATTAAGAAAGCAAGGGCACAATAATCTGACCCTTAAGAAGGAGAGTCACATTAACCAGACAACAAGCTATTTTTAGATCAACCGCAATCTGCCAGCATATACTATCCACTGTGTAAAGTACTGTACTCAGGAAATCTCCACTAATTGTCAATAGTTAGCTGGTTAAATAAACGGCAAAACTGTGCGCTTCTCTGAGCTGTGACTCACTTTCGCATAGCCTCCTGCTTGTGTATGTCTGCGGTCTCCCACCACTTGGAGAAGAAGGAAATCTCAGACCAGATGAACTTCCTGCGAGGATCCTCCGCCAGCTTCACCACCATGTTGTTCAAAATATGTTGTGTCTGGTCTGTGAAGTACTTGTCAAAAGTCTTGATCCAACCTAACAAGACAAGAAGATAAATATGAGCAATTTGCAAAACAGACGGTTGCTACAAATTGGACTATCCGTCCCTTTATGTAGCTGGCTGATACAAAGGCAAGAAGACAGGGCAGGTAAGAGACTAAAAAATAAAACTCATATTTTATTTAAGGTGAGCTGTTCCCCATAGAAAGCTATTTAGCGGAGGGGTTTCAAAGAAAGTGACTAAAAAGCACTTTCTATGCGCCTTTAGTGTGTAACAGTGTAGCATACCACAGTCTCCTGTGAAATATTTATCTCAAATGTTGTAGTTGAATATATTTGATACAGATCAAAGTTCCACATTCTGATGCTGCAGTTATGCAGAATCATAAGCAACGCCACAGAAATGGCGATAGTTAAGTGCTCATAGTCAGTTGGGAGGGACAGGACTATTTACTGCAGTCTTAGTGTTAGGGTTACTCATTGTTTAAGCTGCTAACCTGCAGTTGACTAAAGCTCTTAAAACCCCTTCTTTGCATTTAGTGAATTGAGCCTATTACCAGTAAACCTGCTTTCCCCCTGCCTTCAGTGCGAGCTGACAATATGCTGGACACTGAATGCTGCATGCAAAGACACTACAGCAAACTGCAGCAGAGTATAATCAATGCAGCTCCAAATGACGCCGATTCACATTGTTGAAGGACAGAATTTGCAGGTGTCGGCAGGCTGTCAACATATCAATAACTGTCAAGTTAGCAAGCATGTGACAGGCTGGTAAACAAGTTTAATGGAAATGTCATTCTGAAATCAAATCTCAGCCCATCCAAACTATACATAGCTAGAGCTTTCCAATGCCAATATCTTTCTAATTCCATTGTTTGTGGCTAAACCGTCAATCACGTCAGCATTATGCAAATAATAATGAGAACGAATGAATCAAGTTTTGAATGATTTCTGCATCCCTATCATGAGCATCCCACTCATGTAAGGCCTCACAGTAGCTGAGCGTGTCTACAGACGAGATCATTTTAACCTGCTGTGCCGTGTTCAGCCATGCTCGAGGCTGCGTCGTAAGATACAGTTTGATAAACTTTTGGACTGGCACCGGGACGTTTACAACTTTCAACAAACGTTCTGCTGTGTGTGTTTTGCTCTCAACTGACCTGGATCATTGTGGGAGTGGGGGACCACAAACACTTGCAGCGGTTCATTGTCCCACTCATCAGGTTCATAAGTAATGTCAAAGCCCTGTTTCCATACACCGCCATCAGGGTTGTCAAACTTGAGAATGGAGTACACATCCAGCATCTAAAATGAAATACAAACTCATTGTTCGCTCACCAGAGATACTCCAAAAATAAGTTATGATGCAATAACATCTGAAATATAGCAGTGATAACAGGCCAGGAAACTAGTAGTACAGCAAGCTCACCTGAACGTCTGCTTGACCATGGCTGCCTAAAGCAGCTTGGCAATCCTGGGGCTTGACAGCAAGGAAAGTGGGACGGCCGTCGAAGGGTAGGACCCAGGAACCATTGGCACTTCTGAATGGCAGGTGGCCGCTGGGAGACACAGCTCCTGTGTCTGTGAGCTCCATCACAGAGTCCTTTATGTGGCTGATGATTTGGTGGTTTTCCTCCAGGAGCTGCTCCAACTGCTCTATCCGGTTTTGCAGAACTGAGATTTGGCTCTACAATACACACAAAAATCATCGATCACACATCTGTAAAACATCATAAAACATCTTTTAACCAAACCCACGTTCTTCTGCCCCGTTACAGTGAGCAAACGTCAGTTTTAAGACTAGAAATAAGATGATCTGGAATGAAAAATCTTTTGATTCAGCCAAGGTAACAAATAGCAGTATGAGATGAATCAGCTCTAAAAGGTACCTATTGTTGTGTAGATATCTTTAGAGCTGATTCATCTCATACTGAACATTTGAATATTTTTTTTCAAAGAATGCATATTAAGCCTCGTCTTACAGGATATGGAAGTGTAGAATAATATATTTATGTTTATTTCTGCTTTTATCTATCTTCTGGTGTATCACAACAAATCATGCAAAAATAAGTGTAACAGAAATAACCGCAGAAAGTGGTTTCACGTGATATGATGCATCACCATTACAGAAATTATTCTTACCCGTGGAAAATTCCCGCCACTCTGTCGCCTTGCAGGGTCATGTTGGACTCGATCCAACATCAGATACAGTGAGAATACAGCCACACAGAATATGGCCCCTCCACACACTGTCACCTGTTTCCTCAACTTCATCCTCCCCTGGAGCGGTCGTCTTTCCGGGGTTTGAATTAAAAAAATGACCTTGACTGGGGTTTTTTCCAGCACAGAGTAAAAAAGTCCTTAAAAACGGGAATGCAATCCTTCAGAGTGCAGAAAAAAAAAAGCAAAATAACCAGTTACACCAGTATTAATGGTTCAGTTCCACTCCTGCGATGCCTCCAGCCTCCACTCACCATACTGAAGACCACAACCAAGGGGGCTACAGCAAGTGGCAGCAGTGGACAAGGGTACTAAATCAGCAATAGCTGGCAAGCAGTCTGTCAGCTTTGGCTAAACCACAGCCACCGGTGGGCTCCTTCAAAGTAGCTCTTGTGCTGAACCATCCAAACCGATGAGACTACAGGAAAAGAAAAAAACAAATGCCACACAGAAGGGGCTCAAACAGGGAGCCTAGTGTTCCTGCATACTGTGTGTAACTGTGATCCTGGTTTCCTGGTCCAGTCTCTACTCCCACAGCACAGTATGATCCTCCAGTACAACCAGAGTCCCCTTTTGCTCAGTTGGCCTCTGGTGCCATAACAGTTTGCACTCTAGGCTGCGGCCAAAGACGTGCAAAGAAGTAGGCTGAGAAAAAGACCAACTTGGCTTAGAGCAGCAGCTTTTTTAATTAAGCCTCAACTCTGCCTGAAGCAGCTCCAGGAATTAAAATGAGACAAATGTCATTCTTCTCTCAGAAGCATAGTGACAGCATATCTACTGTGGCAGCATGGGCAGTGTGTCTGTCCTCATCACAAGCGGCAAGTTGAAATAACATCAAAGGGTCTTCTTCAGCTGTTAGGAAAATTTTAGATTAATGGAGCATGCAAAAAAATATATGTATTCAGCCTTCCAGAGAGGAACTGTCACTGACAAGAAGCACAAGTGAAAGGAACTGTGTGGGAGAGTGAGATATAGTTTTTTTTTATCCGACAAGTAAAGTCAACGGGGGGCGTTTCCTCACAGCACTAATAGGTGTTCTTGTTTACCTCTGAGTGCAAATCCAACACGACCATAATCCGCTCATTTTTCAGGCTGGGACTATCTAAGATTTACCACAAGGAGTGGGGATAATAACCTGACACTTACATCTGCTAAGCCTGACTGAAAAATAGCCAGGAAGACGAATATTTCTTAGATCATATGTGCCACATACAGTATATCTAACAAGAAAGGCTTTGTAAGCTGGGGTGCCTGACAGAAGACTACAGCTCTACATGTATGTGACAACATGTAAATGAACCAGATCTCAAGCTGCTCACATGATGGCATAATAGCATCAAGGGAAATATTTATCAATATTCATATTCCCCTGTGTAAACTATCAAATATCGCTTCTTTGGGTTATTGACTAAATGGATGGCACCTCTGTTAAGGGTTCACTTGGATGACTTTTAGTCAGCTGGGCAGCTAGCCAGCAACATTGCGGTGCTTCAAACTTAAGAGCACTAAAATACCTGAATTTGGATACACGGCAGCTAATAATTCTGTACATGCAGCTTGTTAACCCTTTGGCCACATTAATGTACTCTGCCAAACTTGAATAGCCCCTTTAACATTAACTAGCTAACGTTAGGTATCACGAATATGCAGCTAAACAAGCTAGCGCTTTAGCCACTAGATGTTCGTTTATCAAGTTACCACATCAGCTCGACTGGTTTACGAGCTAGCTTTAAGAGTCGGACAACGTCAATATAAGGGCTGTAATGTAATGATAAATCTAGGTGAACAGCAGTCACGGCTGTGCTTTGACATCCGTGAGAAGCCTGTGCTGCACGGCATTTGTCGTTAACGTTACAGACGGCTGCAAGTATTGGTTTGATACTATTAAGACAATACGTGGCTGATATTCCCTGGCTAACCATTGACTGTCCATCTCAACCTCGGCTAACACTCATGTTACGTTACGACCTTGTTGGGACCCTGTCTCTTTGTAAACAAAATACAAAAATCTGACGTTACCCTTCAAAGGAGTGTAATCCGGAAGAGTGAAGAGCCCAGCAGTGTGTGTGCTTTCAGCTGCAGGCTGACAGATCACCAACTGAACCAGTTAGCTTAGCAGCTAGCACCCACTGAGCTGCTGCAAAGGCTTCTGGGAAGAGAGGAGCTGCGCATCAGTCGGTGATTGGCCAATAGCTACAGCAGATTGTAAAATAAATGCACCAACCTTTCATTTTATTTTGAGTATGAGGGTCTGCAATGCAACATGGGTTTATAAATTACTGAATTATTATTATATGAATATATTGACAACGCCCAGTGTGATTGTGTGATGTGTTGAAGTGTGAATTAGATGACAGCATAATGACAAAAACACAGTAGGCTAAATATAAAAGTTGTGTTTAGACCACGGAGTGGACACAACATTTGTAAAAGCTCCGTGTTCAACCAATTTACAACACTTTGTGACCAAGTTATATATAATAGTCATTGCCAATTAATTTATTATTGTAGTTTAGTAAGTTTAGAACAATCAACCACTCAGCAGTTCAGAGACAGAATGATATCTATATTACTGTTACAGTAATACAAGGGCTATGAATCTACAAAACAACTGTTTACAGTGAGCTGTCAACCTGAATAACTGGTAAGTTGTGTCTGGAAAGACACGCTAAAAACTTTCATCACTAATTAAAAAAAATGTATGGTTTCCAGTAAAGAATTATCATTCTATTGGTGAGAAGAATCACATAGCCCATTACTGTGTGGGCTGTACCTGTGAAAATAGGCCACAACTGTATCTGGTTGTATCACTGCTCTGACACACGAGACAAGTCCAAACAGAAGTGCAAAAATAAGATAACGTGGGGTCCTATAAGGCCAGTACACTATTCCTGTGTGTGTGTGTGTGTGTGTGTGTGTGTGTGTGTGTGTGTGTGTGTGTGTGTGTGTGTGTGTGTGTGTGTGTGTGTGTGTGTGTGTGTGTGTGTGTGTGTGTGTGTGTGTGTGTCTACCCTAAAAACATATAAATACAATCTCTGCTTACAACTCTAAATGTTTAAATAAAGAAGTTCCTTATTCATGTTTTCATGTTTGGAGTGTGTAGGAAACTGAAGAATCCAGAAAATATAGAATAGATTCACACTCAGCGGGCGATTGCAGATGACAACTTGTGCCCTCATGGACAGTATACTGAAGATGTCCAGTAGTCAAAGATGAGTAGGATAATTACTTGTTTGAACCATGATGGACTTCCTTCCCATTCTTTAGTGTTTGGTATGCTAACAGCTCTTTATAAATTGGGAGTAGAGGGGGCTTTTTACGTTAATGTAAAGTTGTACAGCATGCAGCTTTGTAACGTTATTGGAGAGGGACTATGTGACCCCTAACGTGGCTACCTTCCTGCCTGAGACACTCAGTGGTGCCTATTTTGTCACTATATCACCAAAGCCTGACTGCTGCAGAGAAGTCAACACCACTGTGCAGGTAAACGACACCTGAGAAGCCCAGTGTGGAAAATGTAATGATCCCTTGCATGCAGTCACAACTGCAACAACTCTTATGTGTTAGGAAACAGGAGCTTATCTGACACTTAAATAAATAATAAGCGGATTGTGTGGGACATGAGGAACATATGGTATTGTGTTGATTTTGCTTTAGTCATAAGAGACTAATAATAATAATAAGAACTTGTCATGGGGTCTACAAAACTATTCAAAATTGAGCTGTATTAAGAGTGTTATTTCCAGACTTTAAAAAAGGGTTTGGTACCACAAAGTTCACCAGAATCCTGTTCTGAAAACATAATCTCTCACAAAACAAAGTTGTTATTAGAAAGAAATGTTTACACAGCTGGTTTGGATTTTGATTTCAGATTGGGACTCTTCTCTTTGGGTCCCTGGTGCTGTCGCTGCGCCTCGTGGATATCCTGTGGATAATGTCTCACAACAAGCCGAGCCCTTAGGAAATATATACCGACTGCCCTTTCTGGATATTCTTCTAAAGTCACAAAGCTGCCATGGTAATATGAGAGTCTCAACAGGTCTATCTGAGCACAAAGCCCAAAGGGAACCACCTTGTCTCTATAGCAACAAAGGAAACACAACAATGGTGCCTGGCTGTCCTGGTAAATGAGAGTCCCTCAGGTGAGGAAAATATCATACCAGGACATTTTCTTTGTGGTTTTGACCTAAAGGGAGACACTGTTGTGAATGCACTGTACACAAACTCAGGAGCAGCACAACTCATTTCACACACGTAAAGAAGGTTCGGGAGACTTTGATGACTTCCACAGGAGCAGTTAATGAATTCGTAATTGACGAGAGAATTAAGCAGGCAGTACAGTTTAACCACAACATGTTATCGTGGCCTGCCGTCCCAACTCTCTGAAATTCCTGTCTTCCTGAAGGTGTATGTAAAGTCATGCTGGCATTAAGTTTAGCTGAACCTTCAAAGTCAACAAAGATATTGTGGGCACCCAAATATCTCAGAACAGACTAAATGCGTTTGGTTTCACTATGGCCTTGTCAGGCTGAGCAGCACTGTCTTATCATACAGCTGTTACATCTCCTGTCTTCCATGGAGGCACAAAGTTGAAGTGCTCCTCTGCTTGGAAAGGTTATGAGGTTGTGTTGGACACAGACCTGACTGAGACCTGGGGTACCACTGTCTCAACTTACATAGCATGAGTTCTTAAGCTGGAAATTCCACCACAAATATGCCATTTTTTCTTTTACTCAAAAAAGTGACTTTGTGACTGAAAATGATTTTCTTATTGGTCACCGACTATAAAATAAATAAATCCAGCCCACTAGAACCGAACTGAAGTGTACATTAGGGTGATTTTGATGTATAAGCATTTTATTTGAGTGTTTCCATTTTGTGCGACTGTACATCCACTATATCAGACAGTTAGTTAATAGCTAACTTATTGTATAAAGTTAAACAATGTGTAAGATGTGCCATGTCTGTCCCATTGGTTTGTATTAAACATATGTGGAATGGTGGATTTGTGTTTTGTTGTACTGGCATTGTATGTTTGTAGTACTGTATGATTGTACATTTTATCCAGTGTAATGTAGTCTTCTGTAGCATATGTGTATCTAGTCTTTTTGGTTTTTTTAATTAAACTATCAATTTAAACAGACTGTGTTGTGGTGTCATGCTCTTACATGAGGGAAATAGGGCTTTAGTAAATCATTTATAATTTTGTATAGATCTGTTCTAAACCATTGATTAGAAGGATTGTTGCCAGGTTGTGAAAACAATCCTTCTGACCAGTGTTGATTCTCTCTGTTTGTTAACAGTGCATATATAAATGTTGATAATCCAGATGCTCATACGTTGCTCACTTTCTAATCAGCCATCATGTCTGCAGCTATAAATTGACATAACAGTTTTAAATCCATCAAGTCTGAAGTTGTAAATGTTAAATAGGTTGTTTATGAATGGATTTGACCAACCAGCCAAAGCGATATTTCACAATCTGGCAAGCAAAAACGTGTTAGCTTAGTCAGCTGCTGATCTGTAAAGCTTTATCTAAATTATGTATTAACTGTTAATAAAGCAATTAGTAAACCCTTTCACGAAGCATGGCTTATTAGAAAATATTACCAAAAACATTCATGAAATATGCGCGTAAAATATCATGCATGTGTGAGGTTTAACCATCTATCCGAAACCTTGAATTGCTGGCTTTCGTCTTTTATCATAAGGAGCTTTTTAAACTCCTATGTGTCTGTGTGGACTAAAGCAAACATCCTCTGAAGAAAGCCACACAACGAAAATGTAACCAAATGAGGCAGAGATGGAGACAGACTCCGTTCCTTTTATGGTAATAGTGCGTGAGGGGAGGGGCGGGGCTATTACCTAAACGTCATCAACGTGCTCCGAACACCCGGAAGCGTAGCAAAGATGTGAAATGTT
The DNA here is from genome assembly GCA_023631565.1 of Gymnocephalus cernua. Taxonomy (NCBI): domain Eukaryota; kingdom Metazoa; phylum Chordata; class Actinopteri; order Perciformes; family Percidae; genus Gymnocephalus; species Gymnocephalus cernua. The sequence goes on from CM042431.1 coordinate 19,716,082, forward strand.
ATTCTGAAGTTAGTAGTGTTAGGGACCAATTACAGTTAAAAAAAACAACAACTACATATTCTCCGTATCAAGTAACGCTGTATTGTGTATTACATCTTGAAGATGAGTGTGAGAGAAGAAAAAAAGGTACGGCAGTTAGCTACGTAGGCTTTTTTTTTAGCTTAGATTTCATCCAGATAACATTTACTCGAAGCATTTCTGTCATCTTTTTCTCTTTAACCCAGGACCCCACCGCCCTGAAGGAGGAGGGGAACAGCCTTTTCAAGGCAGGAGACATGCACGGCGCTGTCTGCTGCTACACCAAAGCATTAAAGCTCAGTGACAGCAAAGCAGAGAGTGCTGTTCTGTACCGCAACCGCTCTGCCTGCTACCTGAAACAGGAGGAGTACAGCAAGGCAGAGGCTGATGCCTCCAAAGGTGAGACAGATTACAGCCAAGGATGCTGTAGAGTTCATAGATCAGTACAAAGACACGTTTTAATCTTAGTTTAAATTAAGAGACACTTCACCTGAATACAACCAAACACGAGATTCCTCCGAGTGGCATGCGGTTTGGGGTCCTTAAAGTGACAAAATATTACATTTGAAAAGCTCAACAGCAGTTCTTTTTCAATGACAGAGATACTCGTGATGAGCTATAGACCACTGGGTGAAGATTTTAATTGAGAATAACTTTCAACACACACCAACTGTCTCTTCTGTGGTAGAAGAAACTACTTACAGCTGCTAAGCACACTAGATGAGATTAGATTAAACTTTATTGTCATTGTGCAGTGTACAAGTACAAAGACAGCGAAATGCAGTTTGCGTCCAATCAGAAGTGCAAAAAAAAGCAGAAAAGTGCAGTGTGATATTCAAGTAGACAGGTGGTGCATAGACAGGACAATACATATATTGCAGTGTTATAAGAGCAGAATAAATATGTAATATGAAAAATGTATAAACAACCTGTACAGATATGTGCAATGTAGTAGCAGTGACATTATACTAGTAGTAAGAATAATATAGACATAGCTATATGCAGTGTGTTAACAGAATATATTAATAAGAAAAACAGAATAAATATGGATATACTGAATGAACCATATAGACAGATATGTACAGCTATGTGCAGTGTGGTAACATTATAAGAATAGTAAGAGTATGTACTAAGTTACATTGGATGTCATGTCGGTCACTCTTTTCAGCTCTCGATACTGACCCAGGTGATGTGAAAGCCAGGTTCCGGAGAGCTCAGGCTTTCCAGAAACTCTGTCGGCTTGATCAGGCGTTTCTGGATGCTCAGAGGTGTGCCCAGCTGGAGCCCAAAAACAAAGCCTTCCAGGATCTGCTCAGACAGCTTGGAGCACAGATCCAGCAGAAGGTGATGTTTTTTTTTAATAAAGTGGAAAAAAGAGTCAGGGAGGTTTGTCTTGTATTTTAAACAGTACCCTGAAGAAACTGTTGCTAATTAGGATTTTCTTCTCCTAACCGTGTAGTCGGTACAACTAAACTCCACAGATGCTCGTGTGCAGCAAATGTTCTCCGTCCTCTTAGATGCATCTGCAAAAGACTCGGATCGACAAAAGGTAAGGGCAACTCATAAGGCAGGAACATAACAAACTGCTGTAATTCACTCTTTTTTTAATGTGATTTGATTTTTATTCATTGTATCTTGATCTGTCTGTAAAGTTGTAATGCTCCAAAATAATGTGATCCATTATTCAATTTCAGGCTGCTCAGAATCTTGTGGTGTTATCTCGAGAAGACGCAGGAGCTGAGCAGATCTTCCGTAACGATGGAGTGAAGCTGATTCAGAAACTTCTTCAGTCAAAGCAGGAGGATGTTGTCCTTTCTGCCCTGAGGACCCTGGTTGGGTTATGCACAGGGCATCAGTCCAGAGTAAGTGTGACAATTCCCTCTAAAAGTTAGTCATTACACCATCTTTAACGTCCCTCTTTTTTAACAGGCTACAAACTTATTTTCTTTATTGGAAAACATAGATACAACAGGAAGTGTTGGCCCTCTTTTTTTTGAATTTTGTTCCTTTTAATTGTAATGCATTTCTGTTTCCATTCCTTGTTATGTCTGCTGTAGCACACTTCATCAGTAGATGTTGCAATATATCAACATCCATGTTTGTCAGAGACTATATTTACCATGCTAGTAACACTTGTGAATTGCTTTACCGCTTTTAACTGCTGACATCCACCTGTTTTGTTCCCAGACTATGGCTATAGTGAATGAGTTGGGAATGGAGCAGCTGTGTGCAGTAATGGGATCAGTAGCCTCCGCTGTGTCTCTGGCTGCCTGCCACCTGCTGCAGGTGATGTTTGAGGCTCTGACGGAGGGCATGAAAAAAGAGATCAGAGGGAAAGATGAAGCCATACTTCCTGGTGAGTTTGGCCTCTGATCATGTTTGTATTTGGAGTTGGCCACACATTAAAGATAACCACTAACAAACAATATAAATAATAAAATAATAAAAATAATATATATATATATATATATATATACACAATTTTTTTTTCTTTCAAACACGGCACATAACAGAGTGTATCAGCTTTCTGTCCTGTTCTTTTAACGGTAACTGACTGTGAATTTACCACAGAACCCTCCAAGGAGCTGCGCTCAATGTTACGCCACCTCTTGGAAATGATGCCAGCATCTAAAGTGTCAGGGCCGGGCAGAGACAGCGCCATCAACCTCCTGGTCAAACAAGTTCCCCGCAAGTCCTTGAAAAACCCAGATAACTCAATCACATTATGGGTGATAGACCAGGGTATGAAATGCGCCTGCACATCATGTAGAATTGGTCACATTGTTACGCTATGATGGATACAAAACAGGCAGAAATCTTCTGCCAAACATACCCATTTCAGAATTTCCAGTACAATTTCACTACCATGGGAAGGGGGAAGGAAGTGTTCACTTGATGTTTTCAAATGTCAAATGAAATTTTCCTATGGCCTCAGATATCCCAAGCCCATTTAAGATATTCTGTCACAAGTTTCATTTGGCATTGCTCTAGCCAAATTAATGAACTCCTTGTTCTCCTGCAGGACTGAAGAAAATCCTGGCGGTGGCCGGGACAGTGCCTGAGCTCTCAGAAGGACCACCTCTTACAGACAACTCCCACATGAGCTGCTCTGTCTTGCTTAGCAAACTCTACGATGACCTAAAGTGCGACACAGAGAGGGAGACCTTCAACAAGCTATGTGAAGAATATGTACAGTGAGTTGACTACCAAAACTTATGTCACTAATTTCCAATGCTTACTAATGCTTAGTAGTGAAATGTCTTATGAGCATGAAAAAAAATCCTTATCACAAGCCATAAGCCCAAAAGTGGTATTTTCCTTCTTTTTTTTTTTTAATCTGATGTTTTTCTGGGTAGGCAACATTTTAGCCAACATGGCATAACCGGCAAGCTGCGCGCCATCCAGACAGTGTCGGTGCTCCTCCAAGGGCCGAGCGACGTGGGTAACCGAACTCTGGAGATGTCAGGAATGATGGATGCAGTGATCTCTCTGTGTGCTTCCGAAGATGTAACTCACCAGCAGGTAGCGGTGGAGACTCTTATCCATGCGGCAGGCAAGGCAAAGAGAGCCTCCTTCATCACAGCCAACGGCGTGGCACTCCTGAAGGACCTCTACAAGAAGAGCCAGAATGACAGGATACGTGTGAGAGCCCTGGTGGTAAGTGTTGCAGCAAAGCAAGAACAGTGTATTTGTTTCAGACGGTTAAAGAAAATAACCTCTCTAAATAAATGACCCACGGTGCTCTGATGGTTATTACACAGGGTTTGTGCAAGCTTGGGTCAGCAGGAGGGACGGACTTCAGCATGAAGCAGTTTGCGGAGGGATCCACGCTAAAGCTCGCCAAGCAGTGCAGGAAGTATGTTTGCCTGTGTTCAATCTCGAACCTGAGAAATGTGTTACGGCTCATCCACATTGATGCATAACATGATTTTTAAAAACAACAGATTATGAGTGGTTCCTTGGATTTAAAATAAGAAGCAAGCCGTTTCCTTTTTCTCTTTTAGGTGGCTGTGTAATGAGTCTCTGCCCCCGACCTCCCGCCGGTGGTCTGTGGAAGGCCTCGCCTACCTCACTTTTGATGCTGATGTGAAGGAGGACTTAGTCGAAGACAAGAACGCTCTCCTGGCCATGTTTGAGCTAGCAAAGGTTTGACTGATGATTGTAATTGGAGGTTTTAATGACGCGTGGGAAATACTGGGCAATTATGAAGTCAGATTCCTCTCAGAAGAGCATCTTAGTGATCTTTTTGTTATTTATTTTTGTGTAGTATTTGAAACCACCACTGTAAGGATACACACAACCATTTCTATAGTGTTGCCCAGGGTCGCCTTGACAGCCTAGTTTTTCGTTGTGTTCCTGCAGTCTGAGGATAAGACGGTGCTCTTTGCTGTGGGCTCCACATTAGTGAACTGCACCAACAGCTATGAAGTGGAGAAGCCAGACCCTCAGATGGTGGAGTTGGCCAAGTATGCAAAGCAGCATGTGCCTGAGGAGCACCCCAAGGTGCCATTTACATTTTTTCTGTTTTCATTTACTGCACAGCAGCGCTACTGCTCTCCTGTTTCTTTAGGTGTTCTTTGAAATAATTTGACAGACATGCATATTTTTTTCTTGAGAGATTTATTTACATAAATCTGTCTGTCTTTCCATGTGTCAGGATGCACCTTCCTATGTGGAGAAAAGACTGATGAAGCTGCTGGAGGCTGGTGTGGTGTCTGCGTTGGTGTGTATGGTCAAACACGAGAGTCCTGCCCTCACTGACGCTTGTCGGGACTGTATCGCCAGGTAGGTGAATGGCAGTAAGTCTTTTTCACTCACTGTTCTCTCCGTAGATTTTCTGTTAATGCCATTTCTCACGGGCAGGATTTTCTTGGCTTTGGTGGAACGACAGGAAGACAGAGGCACAGTGGTGGCACAGGGTGGAGGAAAGGTAGAGCACCCTGATAAATATACTTCGTTTAGCCTGCATACTGATCTAAACACCTTGCTTTTGGGGGGTTTACATGATTTATGTTGACTGTTTTTCTCCATAGGCTTTGATCCCACTGGCATCTGACAACACCGATGGAGGTAAAATCAAAGCAGCACAAGCCCTGGCAAAAATAACCATCACATCTAACCCAGAGATTGCCTTCCCAGGAGAAAGGGTGAGACTTGCATGCTGTAAAAAGCCTATTTAGTTTAAAAAAAACCAAAAAAACCCCTAAAGAATTCATCCTAATTAACCTCGTCTTGCTTTCTGTTGTCAGATCTATGAGATGGTGCGCCCCCTTGTCAGTCTTCTGAGTCTTGAATGCACCCTGCTGCAGAACTTCGAGGCACTCATGGCTCTCACCAACCTGGCCGGCATCAGTGAAAGACTCAGGTTGGCCACTAGGGGGCGCCTCTCCTAAGAATACATGTACAAAACAGTCGATTGTAAAGAAAGGGGCATGACATACATACAAGTATGCAGGAACCAATAGTTCAAGTTTAATTTTACTTTTTTACACAAATCTACTTTCCTTATAGAAGGGAACATAAATATAGTTACAGATTAGGTTAAACATGCAGGATCCTTGTTTGCTTCCTAAAAATTGAAGAAAAAAAAGCTGTGAAATAGTTTTTCACTAGAGCTGTTTTTAGAACTTTGGGGGCAAGTCCAAGTCATATCTCAATTAATTTTGCAGATCAAGATGCAAGTATTTCAAGTCTCTGAATGCTGACCCTAAAGCTGTGTTAACAGTTTGACAGTGTTAATACAGAGCTCCAAAGCTGAGGCCACGTCCCTTCATTTTCAGTGTATAGACATATCTCATTAATTATGCCTGCCTGGTGCTGTCTTTATTGTTCTTGGATTTTCTCAGGTCATAGATTCACAATTGAATAGTTTGGCTTTCAAGTCTCGAGTTTTAATAATATATCTTTTATTATGACAGTATAGTTTTGTGTCAGTGTTTAGAGTATCAGCTTGTATGTGTGTTGTTTCACAGACAAAAGATCATAAAGGAGAAGGCAGTCCCAAAAATTGAAGGCTACATGTTTGAGGAGCACGACCTGGTCCGAGCTTCTGCCACAGAGTGCATGTGCAATCTGGTTTTAAGCACAGAGGTAAGACACATATTCATAGGTGATTGTAGCTTAGTTTAGTTAATTTGTTTCACAAATGGGCATTTTTAAGTCTATTTTTATACATAGAAAATGACAAATACATACAGTAGAAAATGACATAATGACACATTGTATGGCACACATGTTGAAAAGTACAAGTAAAAGTGGGTGTTTGGTGTGTTCTCAGGTGCAAACGTTGTACCTGGCCACAGGGAACGATCGTCTGAAGCTGCTCGTGCTCTACAGCGGAGAGGAGGACGAGAGGCTGCGGAAAGCTGCTGCAGGAACTCTGGCCATGCTGACCGCTGAGCAGCCGGAGCTCTGCGCCCGCATCCCAGGAACGGTAAGCAGAGCACTGCAGCACTTCACTGTCCCCACACATCCATCAACTTAGCACTGTGGCATAATACAATGATTCATTATTCCACTTTAGCTTACATTACTTCCTGTTGTCCTCCCTTCGCAGACGACCCACTGGCTAGAGATTATACAGTCGCTTTTGCTCTGTGACATATCCGACCTGCGCCACCGGGGAGTGGTCATAGTTCAGAACATGATGCAGGCGGACAAGAGTCTGGCCGAGACGCTCATGGAGAGTGAAGCTCTGGAGATTCTTTCTGTGTTGGCGAAGGGAGGAAAGGGCACGCCGGAGCCTGTTTCAAAGATCGCTCAAAACTGTCTGGACAAGGCCGTGGAGTACAACATCATCATGAACAGGGAAGGGAGGGAAAAGGGCAAAGGAACTGAACCCTGAAAGCACAGCTGCAGCGTGTGAATGTGCCTTCTTGTAATGTTAAAGCGCTTTGAGTATTATGTTGGACCAGTGAAGTCATTTCACTTTTGCAGGGAATCAGTTTTGATCTGGATGGGTACAAGCCGATCATGAAATGTGTCTTAACTAAAAACTGTGCAAGGCAATAAAAACTAAAGAAAGGTAGTACATGAAAGCCAGCAGATACTCAGAGAAGTAGTTAGCAGTTTCACATTGCTTTTACACTCATTGTATTTATCTTTATAATTATAATGTATGTTCATGGACCAATACCAAAAGTGTATGTGTATGTCCAATCAGGCTACTTTCTAATTTATCTCTTACTAAAGATTGATTTATTTTTGTCAATATCATTCTCCAAAATGCATTGTCTTTAGTTTCCATTACTTACTTCCACTACTATATTTAGTGTTAATTCTGATTCAGCAGCTTTTAGCATTACAATCATTCTAAAATGTTGCCCTAAACAGGCCCAAACCAGTACATTCACATCATTGTGTGCTTTTCTGTTTATCACGATTATTATTATATTATTATTATCACTCAACTACATTCACAGTGTCTTAATTGTACGTTGGTCGTTTTCTAGTTTTGACTTAACACATGGGCAAGGAAATAAACCCTATGTACCCGCACTAATTGTCTGTCACGTCTCTGCTGAGTTCACCCATCGCTGTCAAGTAATGTTGCAACTATACTGCAGCGCATGCGCAGTACATCCTGGTGCTAGTGTTGGAGCTAATATGCTAGCTACTTTCATTGGAAAACATTTGGCAACACACTAGTTCAAACAGTTTATGGTTCAACATATCGGCATTTTCACCAAACAGAGGTAAAAGCGTTTCCGATGCGGTGGTTCGGCTTTGGCTTTAACGCATTCGGACAGATATATGTCCACGAGAAATTAATTAAAGGAGTGTGTAGCGACGCTGTAAATGAAGTCAAAGTGAGTAGTCCGACAGAGCTTGCTGATCAGGTAGACAGAAGTGACTGCTGCTTGACGAGTGATTATCAAATTAGAGCAAGTTGGAGTGGAAGAGCATCATTGCATTTGGATGGTAAGTCTAACTGAGATGAAACACATAGAAGGCGGCTATAATATCACACACTATATGAATATTACTCATGTATTCACCTTGCTCTCTGTCTGTTATTAGGTGACAGCTGTGCGTGCCTTGCAGGTTTCGTCTCCAATGAGTTCTGTGGCAAGCCTATGAAAGAGAGCCGTGGCTGTAAAGATGCCATCGTCAGCGAATCGTACTTGACCCTCGCTTTCTCAGACAGACTTGAGTCCTGGGATCTGCAGAAGAAAGAGAAGACTCCATCATGGAGCATGAAAATAAAACCACACCCAGAGAGCTCTGGTAATGTATATCTTTTTCTGCTCTGCTTTGACAGCTACAATAAGTATAATGTAAGTATATAATAATTGGCTAAATGGTACACTTGTTGCTGCTTTCCAGGACCCCCTGTGAACCTCCCATTAGTCCCTGGGGGTTACATAGCCACGAAACCGCCCCTCTACCGCTCTTTATCACCTCACCTAAGAGCCAAGAGCCTGGCACTGAGTGCAGAGCATGTCATCCTTCTCACTGCCTCCGGAGCCGTGTACACCTGGGGACTGGGCAGGTAGACCTACTACTCACACATCTGTCTTCATTGGTAATCTGAGCATTAACATCCTCATGCATATCTTGACCTTTCGTGTGTGTGTGACAGTCATGGTCAGCTGGGACACGGCGGCCTCTCCTCTGAGGAGGAGCCCAGGGCAGTGGAGGCACTCTGGGGGATGCCCATGAGCTGTATAGCTACAGGAGGCTGGCACTCTGTCTGTATCAGTGGTAAGTGTTATACAAGATGTTGGCAGTGAATAAAAATAGTTATGCCCTCAATCAGGTGTCAATTAAGTGACCTTAAATAACCCTTTTCTTCAGATGGGGGAGACCTTTATGTGTGGGGCTGGAATAAAAGTGGCCAGCTCGGACTTCCATCACAAGGTCTGAGGAAAACACTGCAGCAGCAAAGTAGCCAACAAGCCGGTAAGGGAAATTTCATCTACAAACACAATCCTACTCCTATTTCTTTTTACACACAGTGCTATCTATCAATCCAAATACTTTTTCTGTTAGCTTAGGTGCACCACACCCCAACACACTGCACTCAACTGCATTGTTTTTTAGGTACTTTAAGCACCATAAACTAAAGGCCATCAAGCTCCATTTTACTTGGTGAGCTACAGTTAATATCTTAAAATGCAAATTCACAAACAATTTGAAGTGTGGGAAATGCTCTATATTGGACATCAATGAACCACCCCCTTAACTGTAAGTAGCAAGTACTGCAACATTAACTGTATTGAACAGGCGCACCATGCCAAGGTGCCAGCACATCTCCCGCTGAAGAGCCTAAGGAGGAAGAGAAATGCAAAGAGGTATTCATATCGATCCAGGCATTCCCAGCTCTGCTGGATATCACTCCATCATGTGAAATCAGGACAGTCAGCTGTGGCTGCCGCCACACAGCTGCAGTAACAAGTAAGGAACAGCACTTGACAATAGGTGTATATTGATGCACATTTTCTTGGCAAATCTATCCTCCATCATATTTTCTCATTTCAGCCACAGGTGACCTCTACACTTGGGGCTGGGGTAAGTTTTAAATTTGTAGATAAACTTGACACTTACACAGATTTCCAATCAGTTGCAAATGTGTTAAATGTTTGTAGCATGTTCCCAGTACCAGTTGAATTAATCAGTGTGCTTAGAGCACACCTTATATGTTGCATGTGATGTTGAACTTACCTTGTCCATCATTTCTTCTATTACCTGAATTTCAGGTGACTATGGCCAACTTGGACACCAGACTTTTATCAGTTCAGATGAGCCACAGCGCGTGGAGTTCTTCAGGGAGCAGCAGATGCGTGTGGTCGATGTAGTGTGCGGGGCATGGAACACTTTTGCTGCTGGCGTCAAGGAGGAAGTAGCTTAGTCATAAAAAGACTATGGAATCTCCTTGATAAATGTGGATACTGGACTTTGAACAACTTACCAGGAAGTGTAAATTATCACAACAAATACAAGACTTTGAATTGAATGCATTTTGTAATAGTCAAGTTATTTTAATGTTTCTGTATAACAAAAATAAACTTTCTAAATGAGTAGTTTTTGGAAATATTTTTTAATTTTCTAAATAGAAATTTAAAAAAATCACAGGTTTTATATTTCACAAGCAATGCATAAAATAGTTAAGGCAGTAAAATCCACAGGTTAATATAATTTAAGACAAATATCTGAAATTATTTTAATTGAAAATTAAACAACATAAGAGTGTTAAAGGCTGATGCATTTAAACAGCCTGGTAGAGGTCTTCACAGCACAATCTTGAAAGAACTGCGGAGAAATCAAAGTGTAGAGGAAGCAGTTAGGAGTGAACAAAACTGATGAGTAAAGTGCATGTCGGTGATAATTAGATTTTTAGTCACCTGACAAAATCTGGCGACCTTGAAATGACATGCTGAAACTCTGAGAGGTTCACGGTTCCATCCTTGTCGATGTCTGACTCTTCAAGAATCTGAAAAACATACAAAGGAAACAACTGTTACACTGACACGTCTGTGTACCAAGCTGTTTTAACCATCTAGTGTAAATCTTCAAAGGGCGGAAGCCTCCGTGAACTCACATTGTTGATGAGCTGTGCCATTTCTTCGCGGGTTAGTCTTGTCTCATCTGTCTCACCAGTCAGGCAGTTGACCAGCTTCTCCAGATCACCACGATCAAGAGTTCCATCATCGTCAAAGTCTGAAAATACCAATGTGCTTGTTACACAGATTGATAGCCTTCCCTTTATTAGCAATAACCAGCTCACTTTTTTTAAACAACTTATTTACCAAATATACGGAAAGCATAGTGGGATTTGATTTCCAGAGTAGCAGAGTCGCTGAAGGCACTCAAGAGATCCAGAAAGTCCTCAAATGTGAGGCTTCCATCTTTCTGTTCAGATGTTGAGAATACATGGCATATTCTTTTCCTGAAAGGGTTGGACTGTGACAGTAACAAGTACAAGGGTCAGTACAGTTTTGCACCGGACAATCCTAGTCATGCTATGAGAACGACTCCTAAGCAGTTCACAACATAACACCACATTTCCAATGTTTTACTATTAAATCGCTTTTTTTACCTTGAGCTCTGGCAGAGTGAGGATCCTCTCCGTGGGTACTCTGGTATTTGGAAGGTCTTTCTCATCCTTTGTGAGCAGTTCAGTGAATCTCTTGTGAGCACTAAACATACAAACAAGCTTAACGTTAATTGACGGCAGCAGTGCTACTTTTATTGCAATGTTTTTACCGGTAACACATTTGTAATGTGACATACATATGATCACTTACAGAAGAATTTCTTGTTTTGTCAAGAATGTCAGCTCCTAAAAGTAAAAGTGAGAATTTTTAGAATGACAAAGTCAGCGATTAACATGAAACGGTTACTTTTTTTCTGACTTCCTATAACGTTAATACATCTAGCTATGGGCTGACAACAAGTGATATGAGCAATTCCGTTAGCTTTCACTATATTTATTAGCGCGATGACGTGTTTACAGTTTAAGAGAACAAGCGTAACGTAAGGTAGCTATCGTATAAGGTTTTAAGGCACAAGAAAACTATTAAAGCCTTGTCACCAGTACAGTATAATTAACTTGCGGTCTGTAACGTTAGTTGTAGCATTTTCTACAACGTAGGTTAACTTAACACACTGCTAATGGCAGCTATATTAATGCACCCATGACGCCACCCAGTTCACATTAACACACATTACGAAATATTTACTTTTGGAGACTTTGCTTTGGGCACTTACTTGATATTCTGAGAGCAAGTCCTTGCCAAGTTGACTTGCCGTAGTTCCCATTTTGGAAATGTCGACTCAAAAATGTACTTTTGTTGTTGTAAGAGTTACCCACCCAACTATTGAACAACAAGTTGGGTTTTACATGGCTTACTTCCGGTTCCTTCTCTTTCCTGCATTAGCTACGAAACGGTTTCCATAGTGACGTACTTGCAAACATCTCATATCATGACAAAGGGGCGACAGCAGGTGACATTAAGGACTAACCTGTGTATGCCTAGGACTTTTGACAGTTCATATGTACAACAAATAAAAATAAAGTCCTTACGACGACTCCTTACTTTAGTTTTTGTTTCCAATTTTAGTGCTACTGATTAAATTATTTAACTACTTTTTAAAAGTATTTTGGGCCCTTTATTTAACAGAGAGGTGACAGAAAACAAGGAGAGATATTCAGGGGGGATGACCAAAAGTGCCACCACTCATTCCTATAACTATAGTATAGCAACAATATAAAAAGGTTCCATAAAAGATTTCCTGAAAAAATGACTAAAAGTAAAACTTATAATGGGCAGTAAAATGTAAAAAAAAATTATATATATATTTAAGTAGCCTATCGGAAGTTCCCCTTCATAGTGTTAAATTAAGAACTTTATTCCAGGAGGGTTCTTTTGCAGGATATCCAGGTACTGTGTAGCACTTAGGATATCGCACACAGTATTGATGTCACTTGGCTTGTAGGCCCAGCTATACAAAATGGGAATAAGTGAAATTCCAGTCATCTTCCTCAAATTTTTCAGTATAACAGTAAATCTTTCTATATCTGCTTTTCTTTTTTTATATTTTCATATTCTTTTGTAAAGTTTTCTTGCCGTCTAGTGTTAGGATAGGCCTACCCTCTATCTTCCCAAAGAAAATCCAAATTAAGACTCTAATAACTGTTCCAAACATTCTTATTTTATTATAGATTTGCAAAACACAGCATATTGTTTTTTTGTGGTTAATGTTTTTTTTAACCACAAAAAATCAGGAAATGTATGTATTTTCTTCTATAAATAGGCTAAAATCCTTAGATATAGAACATAACATAACATAACAACATAATCTGTTCTATATCTATGCTAAAATCTCATTAATATGGCTTGTTAGTAAACAAACCTGATACAAACCTTTTAAAAATATTCTGTATGTAATATATCTACAAAACTGCAACTTCTTGTAATGCATTAATTCACAGAGCATTTCGCTAACTGTTTTTTCTGAACAACATTGGTTGAATGTGAGAAATAGAGACAAGGATCTTGACAGATGATCAGGAGATGGCTACTTCGACCCTGGTAAGGAGACAAGCTAAGCTTCTGGATTTGTCTCCCAATCGGTTGTATCTGGAAAAAAAATCAAACAAAAGAATTACTCTTCATGCAGGAAATAGAATAATATACGAAAAATGAAAGAACCTTATAACTGCTCAATATATCTAAATCTAACTGCTCTCTAAAATCATTTACATATTAGGCCTAGGCTCTAATCCCATCATAATAATACAGTTTTTTATAATAAATTTAACAACTCTCATCTTACTGTATTTGTTCTTTACAGATTGTAGCCTACCTGTCATTTTCGTTCCCTCCTTGGTCTCAGCTGGAACACCGATCCCGTACTCGTTTTCACCAGTGACTCGGAAGAAGTAGATTCCTCCCTCCTCCAGGTCAGACACCTTGTAGGACAGTCGGCGGCATTTGTCCGTGAGTTTTGTCCACCCTTTCCTGCTGATGTCCCTTATATCTACAAGGTAGTTCTTGACAGGGGCTCCTCCCTCATTCTCTGGGATGTCCCAGGTAACAGTGGCAGAGTTCTTGGTCACATCTTTAACTGCTACGTGAGTTGGCTGACCAGGTGAATCCAAAACCCTTACATTCAGCATCAATGAGGCAGATCCAGCAACATTTTGCAGTTTGACTATGTATTTGCCAGAGTCATCGCGTGTTGCTCCTTCCACTGTGATAGATGTGACAGAGCTGCTGGTGTTGATCATTCCTCTGACTCTCAGATCTACATCTGCTTTGTCCCATGTTACGTTAGGAACAGGCTTGCCTGTGAATGGCACAGTCAAAGTGAAGGAGCTGCCATCTTTAACAAGCAGGGTCTTCCTAATATCTGTGCTAATATCAAACCTGGGCTCCTCCTCTCTCTCCATGGCCACTTCAGGATCTGTTTCAGGACTGGGCTCGCTGATGCCAATCTTGTTTATGGATCTGACAATAAAAACATATTCCGTCCCTGATGTGAGTCCAGTTACTGTAAACTCTGTTTTATCTGTGTTATGAACACCAACAGTCCAGTCTTCTTCTGCTGATTTTCTGAATTCAACATTGTACCCTGTTACTGGTGCTCCACCATCAAACAGCGGCTTGTTCCATGACAGAGTGATGGAGGACCTGGATGAATCGATTATGATGGGTTTTGCAGGAGGGCAAGGGAGAAACTTTGGATCCTCTGCCAGTGTGAGTGGGCACGGGAGACTGGGTTCACTTAGCCCAGCAGCATTCTCAGCAAAGACTCTGAATTCATACTCACATCCCTCGTGCAGCCCAGAGGCTTTGACTCGTAGGTCATAGACAGGCTTCTTGTTAAAACGAACCCAACGGACACCCTGCTTCTCTCTCTTCTCAATGATGTAACCGCTGATGCGGCTACCGCCATCAGAGGCAGGTCTCTTCCAGCAGATAGTCATAGCCTCGCTGGTTGCACTGGTGACCTCAACATCAGTCGGAGCAGATGGGATAGTAAAGGGGTCCATGGCCTTGATGGGCTCACTTTCCAAAGTCTCACCTTCCCCATATTTGTTCACTGCTCTCACCCTAAACAGGTATTCATTCCCTTTGAGTAGCTTGGTTATTTTGCAGGTAGTTGCCATCATGTCATCGTACACCAGGGTCCAGGCTACACGGCTGGTTTCACACTTTTCAACAATGTAGTGCATAATCTCAGCACCGCCTGTCTCATTAGGGGGTTCCCATGACAGGGTGCATTTCTCTGCTGAGAGTCCAGACACTGCTAGAGGTCCAGCAGGTGGGCCAGGCCTGTCCAGGACCTTGCAGGTGAAAGCCTTAGATGTGGAACCACCTGCACTCTGTAGGGTCAGAATATACTGTCCGGAGTCTTTCCTAACACATTCTCTGATAAGTAGAGAGGTATGCATCTTTGTTGCAGTTATCTCAACCCGTCCCTTTGTGCCGATATTTCTACCATTCTTTAACCAAAACACTGTAGGGTTGGGGCGGCCAGAGATGTCAGCATCTATTTTTAGGAGGTCTCCTGCTTTGACTACCACCACCTGTCTAAATTTGTCCTCCAAGATAATTTTGGGTGGCTCCACATCATGCTTTACTGTAACGGGTCCGGTGGTTTCAGAGGGCGCACTGAAGAGCTCAGCTGCATTCTTTGCAATCACGCGAAATTCATACTGTTCACCCTCTGTTAGACCAGTCACTTCCAAGAAGGTGTCCAGTAAATTGGTGAAGTTGCACTTAAGCCAGCAACTATTTGGCAGTTCTTCACGCTCAACAATGTACCCTGTTATTTTAGCCCCACCATCATATTCTGGTTTCTCCCAGGAGAGCGAAACTGAGCTGTTAGTTATATTGGTGACTGTGAGGTTGTATGGGGGATCGCACTGGTCTCTTGCTGCTACAGGCTCAGATGCCTTACTGCATGGTCCAACACCAGCCATGTTCTCAGCACAGACCCGGAACTCATACATCAGACCTTCTTCAACACTTGTTATCTTGAATTGGATGTCAGTCACTGGGTTTCTGTTTAACTTTGTCCACAAAATACTGCTTTGATCTTTGCATTCAATATGATAACCAATAATAGGGCTGCCACCGTCACTGTCTGGCTTGCTCCATGCAACCACCATGACAGACTTTGAGGCACTAACAACACAGAGATTGGTTGGTGGACCAGGGGGCTTAAAGGGATACTGTGCAACAACAGGTTCAGACTCAACAAAGTGGCTTTTGCCATAGCGATTCTCTGCAGCAATACGAAACTGATATTCAGTGCCCTGTGTCAGACGGGAAATCTTAATAGATGTTCTGGCAACTGTCGCTGACACATTCTGCCATATTGTGCTGCCTGTATCTCTCTTCTCAACAACATAATTACTGATTTGACATCCGCCAGTATAATGTGGGGGCTGCCACAACAAAGACATAAAGTCCGCACTCACTTCAGCCACACTGAGGTCACTTGGTGGTCCAGGTCTTTCAAAAACATTAACAAAGATTTCAGCAGATGTGGTTCCAGTCAAGTTGGTCAGGGTCACCTCATAAACGCCAACATCTATTCTGCTTGCATCTTTGATAATGATCTGAGATGATGCGTCAGATGTGTGCACATTTACCCTGCTTGTTTCTTTCAGCAAGTTGCCATCTTTCTTCCATGCTACTGTTGGTGGTGGTACACCCTTGAATGGAACATCAATCTTTAAATCATTTCCTGCCTTCACACTGAATGCATTGGAAAGCAAGTTAATAATGGGCCCAACACTAGTATCCTTTACTGTAACAGGTGCCAAAAGGAACTTTGGCTCACTTTTCCCCTTTTCATTCACAGCACTCACTCTAAAGAAATACTCCTTTCCCTTTGCCAGCCCGTTAATAGTTACTTCCAGTGCTTTACTCTCTGAACACATTGTCCATGTGTCATCTCCGTTAGCCTGCATTTCTATGATATAACGTGTGATTTTGCTTCCTCCATCATTGTCAGGCTTCTCCCAAGAGAGTCTTGCACTATTGCAAGTAACATCACTGAGTGTGATTTTGCCAGGAGGCAGAGGAGCCTCAGACACTTTAACAGCCTCAGTGGTCTCTACTGGTAGTCCAGCGCCAAACTCGTTCACAGCCAGAACACGGAAATAATAGAAGCTCCCTTCCTGGAGATTGTCAATCTTGTATGAGTTTCTCACACAGTTGCTGCAGACACTTGTGAATGCCTTCCTGGCCTCCTCTCGCTTTTCTATGATGTAATGCAAAATCTTTGCTCCTCCGTCAATGAGAGGTGCCTCCCAGGAGATGGACACAGAGTTCCTTTTTGCATCATTTACCGCTAAGTTGGTGGGCGCACTGGGGGAGTCCAATACTCTGACATTGATGAATGCTGATTTAGAGCCATTGCAGTTCTTGGCCATCAACACATACTTTCCTGTGTCATTTCTGTTGACATTCTCAATCAATAACTCTGTGTAGGAGCTTGTGGCCTCAATTAGAGCACGCTCACTGACAGTGCCACCTTCCTTTGACCATTTAACCTCAGGCTCTGGCCTTCCTCTGATGGTGACACGGAGACGTAATGTGGAACAGGCTCGAACATTGACAATCTTCCTCAAAATCGTGTCCAACTCAATCTCAGGGGCCTCCAGTTTTTCAGCAGCTACCACAGACCCAGGTAGATCCACATGATCTCCAACTCCAGCGGCATTCATCGCACGTATACGAAAATTGTACTCTGCATTTTCTCTCAGTCTCTTCACAGTGTAGTGTGTATCCTCTACACCTGTGCTTGGTGTACATGTGATCCACTCATCTTCTGCTGCTTCCTTCATCTCAATTACAAATCCACTGATGTCTGCTCCACCATCATAGATGGGCTTTGACCAGGTCAGAGACACAGTACTGCTGGAATAGTCGGTCACTTTAGGGTTGGTTGGTGGACCAGGTGGGTAAGTTGCTTCACATACTTTTATATACTCACTTGGTTCACTGGGTGGACCCACACCAGCAGCATTCTCTGCTAATACTCTAAACTGATAGAAATGTCCCTCAGTGAGTCCTGTGCATCTGAAACGCAAGTCATTTAGTCTTCTCTTGTTGCATTTAGTCCACCTTATGCCCTCTTTGTCACATTTCTCCAGGATGTAGCCATCAATCTCTGAGCCTCCATCAGTCTCTGGCCTTTCCCATGATAGCACTATACAGTCACCAGTCACAGCGCTGGCTGTAGGGGTAGAAGGTGCACTAGGTGTTGTAAAAGGGTTTTGTGCAATGAAGGGGTCTGATTCCAGAAATTCACCCACACCAAATTTATTTACAGCAGCAATTCTAAATATATACTCTTTACCAGGCACCAGTTTTGTCACTTTGTAACTGACAGCTTCAACCTGAGGGTCAACCCCTGTCCATGTAACACGGCTAGTCTCCCTTTTTTCAATGATGTAGTGGGATACACTGGCACCACCATCATTTAAAGGTGGGTTCCAGTGAAGATTACACTTCTCTGCACTGACAACTTTCACCTTCAGAGGTCCACCTGGAGGACCAGGTTTGTCCAGGACCTTCACATGAACTGGGATAGATGTAGTTCCACCAATATTACTGAGGCTCAAGACAAAGTGTCCCCCATCTACTCGTGCACAGTCCCTGACGGTCAGAGTTGTGTGAGTGAGGGTGTTTTTGACCTCCATTCTCTGTGTAGCTTTGTCAATTTCTTTTCCATCCTTCATCCACGTTACTGCAGGGAGGGGCTTCCCAAAGTAATCAGCATCAATAACAAGTGTCTCACCAGCCTGAACAACAGTAGTACTCTTGTACTTAGGATCAATGAAAGCTGTGGGTCCTTCAATAACATCCTGAGCGATGATGGTTACACTTTCTGAAGGTGTGCTCCAAACTCCAGCACCATTCTTAGCAGTTACTCTAAACTCATAATTTTGGCCTCCTGTCAGACCTGTGATTGTGAACTGATTCTCAATAACATTGGTGAAGTTTGCCTTCATCCATCTGCCATCTGGGAGCTCCCTCTTTTCAACAACGTAGCCTGTAATGGTGCTTCCTCCATCATACCTGGGTTTTGCCCACTGAAGTGTGATGTTCTCTCGAGTAATGACAACAGCTTCAGGTTTACCAGGTGGACCACAGGGGTCTCTTGCCACATAGCATTCAGATATCCTGCTAGAGGAGCTGAGTCCAGCAATATTCTCAGCAAAGACTCTGAATTCATACTCAATGCCTTCCTCCAGTCCACTTGTTTTGAAGCGAGCATCAGGTATAACAAGTTTGTTCAGCTTGGTCCATAAAATGCTGTTCTTCTCTTTGCGTTCGAGGTGATAGCCGATAATGGGGCTGCCTCCATCTTTGGCTGGAGGCTCCCATTCAACCACCATGCTGTACTTTGTCACTGTGGACACAAAGGGGGTGCCAGGAGCAGTGGGCACACTAAAAGGATATTGTGCAATTACAATAGGAGAGGTGATTGCGGTACTCTTTCCATACCTATTTTCTGCAAATACTCTGAATTGGTATTCGCTTCCTGTCTTCAGTTTGGTGACTTTAATAGTGGTTCTTACTGTCGTTGCTGACACAGTCTGCCAATCTGTACTTAGAGTTTCCCGTTTCTCCACTATGTAGTTGTCTAGCTGGCAGCCTCCTGTGTATTCTGGCGGCTCCCAGGAGACGGTAACGTAGTCAGAACTAATCTCATCAATCCTCACGGGCCCTGTGGGTGGGTCTGGCTTTTCAAGAACAACCACAGTGATTTCTCCTGTATATTTTCCAGCACTGTTGCTTGCTGTGATAGAGTATTGACCAGAGTGCTCCTTGGCAGCATGTCTGATATGAAGAACTGTTAATGATGATGTGTTTGAGACCTCCAGCCTTGATGTCTCTTTGACTACATGACCATCTTGTTTCCATTCAATCTTTGGTGCTGGGTGCCCAACCACTGGGATTTCTACTTTCAGATCTTCACTGTTTTTGACAGTAAATGTGCCAAAAGTTATCTGAAGTTTTGGCTTAATAGCATTTTCCTTATCTGTGACAGTGCCAGATTGCTCCTCAAGGTTGTGTTCTCTGTTCCCTGCAGAAGTGGCAGGCTGACCTAATGTGATGGGGAAAAGCATTAAATATTTAAAACATTAGATGAGATCACTGTGCAAAGTCAGACTAATTAGACAAAATCCATATGTCATGTGATATGACAACTTAATCTGTTACTTTTTAAATGCATTTGAATTATTAATACACACTATGTTGAGTGAACCCATGTTTAAATATGAATAACTTTTTTCAGGACTTCCAACTGTATCTCTCAATAATAACACCATCAGGAGAGGTTTAAAGCCTCAAAAAAGTAAAAAGTAATTGGAACGTAGATACACTTTAATGATGAGTCGTATACTAGGTATATTTATTGCATCTAACTGTAATTGTTATTCATTTAAACATGATGTAAAACCATTAAAATAATTTTAAAATGTTAAGGAAAGTATTAATATCTAGACAACACAGTGATCAGATGAATACATGACATACCTTGGACAATGACTGTGAGGTGTGACTTGGAATCCTTTGCTGTTAGCTCTGCATCAGTATCTGCTGTCATATTTATATTTAGAGTGTGAGCTTTATCTTCTGCTTTCTTTCCCGCCTACAAAAGAGAATAGTGCAAAACTGTCAGAGAAAATGAAATTAAAGACTAGCTAAAACAACCAGCGCAACATGTTTCCTTTTTTCTAAGACTGTTACGTCTTTTAGATACATGTTTTATACTGGTTTCTATTTTAATTTTAATTTTATTATATTGTCTGTTAATTCTGACCTGACCAAAAATGAACTTCCCTTTGTGGACAATAAAGAATATAGTCTATCTTAGTAAGAGTGAAGTGTTGGTAACAGAAACTGTTTATGGTGTTAAAAATAACTAGAGGCATGGCAGACCAGACTGCCATCTGTTCTACCAAACAGATACAACTCTATTATTAACTAGTAAAGCTCTCATAAGGTTGAAACCATTTCACTTCAGTAAGAAACAAAAACACATTCATCAATAGTTCTTAGATGCCCCCTACTCTTTCTTTATATGTCAATGACTTAAGATATCATTGTTTACAATAGTATTACATTTTCAAACACAACTCTACTCACTTCATTGTTGCTGCCTTCCATCGTTTTTCTCACTTGATGAAAAAAATCCAGCTATTTCAGTTAATCGGTTGGTAAAGATGTATCAGCTGCGATGAGCCCCCAAACTCTGTGGCAGACATTCACAACTCTGCCAATCACTGCCTTCTTTATCGCCAAAAGTATGCAGAGACTAAAATAACCATGATGTCTGATTGGTCAGCTGCTCATTCTTTCAAAGTTAGATGTGCCTGCATGGATCAGCTAGGAAAAACTGGAAAGTTGCCTCACAGTCAAATATTGCACGCATACTATTCCAGTTACAGGGGGATTTACCATGGCTTTACCGTTTAGATATTCTAGCTGTGTGTGCCTGTTCATGGGGGGTTGGTTGGGTTATATGTGAACACTTAGGTGAACAAGAGCTTTCCTAAACAAATGATCAGCAACAGTGGTGGAATGTAACTTAATTTACTAATTTACACATGCACACATTTACTTGAGTACCGTATTTTTTTTCATTGTATGCTCAAAGGCAAATATTGTACTCTACTACATGTATCTGATTTATAGCTATAGTTACTGGTTACTTTTCAAATCAAAATTTTACAAATGAAACGTGATAGGGTATATAACAAATGATGCTGTGTTATATATTTATTAATTTAAAATTAGCTCTACCCCAGCTATAACATTAAAGTATGCTACTGTTTACATGTTAATACACCAATAATTATAGTCCAGTAATACCAATAACAATATATCACTGACAGGGGCCATTCTGACAAGCAAATATGTCTTTACACTTTGAGTACATTTTGCAGACAATGCTTTTCTACTTTTAATTATGCAGGGCTTTTACTTGTAATTGAGTAGCCTATGTCTGTAGTGTGGTAGGCCTATCTCTACTTTTATTTAAAAGGTACTTGTTTGAATACTTCTTCCACCAATGGGTGAAGGTTACAAAACACTTAACATATAAGTACATTTAATCTGCACTGTCTTCAGCAATATGTAAGCTAAAGGATGAAACATTGTCTTTTTCAATTGGTTATGTGTTTTTGTAATGAATACTTTGCTCTCTAATAATGCTATCATTACCAACCTATTATTATATTCATATGTAAAAATATGAAATATTAAACATTTAATTACACTGATGTTGACATAAATGTATGCAGTTTTTAATGTGGTAACTCCGAGATTATGCAAATAAACATTTATTTTGAAAAAATTAACCAGAAATACACCAATAAACAGCTGGATGGTGGTGCCTATTGAGTCGCGGGCACTGTGCTGTGGGTAGGGATGTAACGATTACCGGTGTAACGGTGAACCACGATAAAAATGTTGACGATAACAATTACCGTTTTTATTTAAAATATCATTATTATCACAGTGGATCACCACAGTGTGGAAACCGTGTGTTTAATCCTTCCCAGCTTCATCCGAGTTTCCTGAATTTGCCGCGCAGGCGTACTGCGTAGCCTAGACATAGTCTTGAATGTTTGGATTTGTATAATTTAAACCTGCACTACTGGAAATGTTCCTGACAAATAAGCTGTTTACATGCTGAACCCTTGTTCTTTTGATGTTAAAAGTTGCACTTTTGTAATATAATAAACACTG
This sequence comes from Gymnocephalus cernua, assembly GCA_023631565.1. NCBI lineage: Eukaryota > Metazoa > Chordata > Actinopteri > Perciformes > Percidae > Gymnocephalus > Gymnocephalus cernua. Next base: position 19,738,326 of record CM042431.1, read on the forward strand.
TTACACTTTTTGAAACTATTTCAGCTTGTGTAGGGCTATCAGTGCTTTCTGAACATATTGAACACACTTTTAAAAATACCGCGATAATACCGAAAACCATGATAAATATGGTCACTATAACTATGAGTTTAAATTTTCATACCGTCACATCTCAAGCTGTGGGTGGCACTTGCGGCTGAGCTGAGAGGGGCTGGTTTGAATTGTTTGTGTGTTTTCGTGGGTCTTTTTCTTTTACGTGGATATCCAGGACAATTATGGATTTTTGAATGTTGAGATTTTGGTAGTCAAGTGAGGAGTGGAAAGGGGCATGTTTGGCCGACGGCCTGTATAGGCCGTTAACAACTGTCTTTTCCGCTTCAGACATAAAAGGACAGAGGTAGGAGTAGCTCAGGCGGAACGGAGAGTGAGGGGAGAGAAGATAAAGAGAAAGATTTGAGAGTAGAAATTGTGAATGTTGTGGTGAGATTTGAGGGAGAGGGGGGAGTAAAGAAAATGGATCCTCTAAAGTTAACAAAAGTCATTAGAGGGCATATTGGAGAAGTGAAGTATGCCAAAGTTCTAGTAGAGGGAAATCTTCTTATAGGTTGTAGCAGTCAAGAGCAGATGGGTAGGGCAAAGAAAATGAGAGTGGCTGAGCAGAGGTCTGGTGGGTGCACGGGGGGTAATAAGTGGAGTACCTATAACAGTTAGCATGCAGAGTCTGGTGGAGAACATGAGGGTGCGGAATAGGTCAGTAAAGAGTGCAAAAAGAATGAAAAGGGAAGCTGAGAAAAGGGACACATAGACCATTTTGATAGAGTTTGACACAAAGGAACTTCCAAAGGAGATATTCTTTGGATTCATGAAATACAGTGTAAGGGAGTTTATGCCTAAACCAATGAGATGCTATAATTGCCAGGAATTTGGACATATTGCCAAAATGTGCAAAGGCAAGAGAAGATGTGCTAAGTGTGGGGGTGAGCATGAATACGGAAAGTGCGGTGAGGGAGTGAGACCAAAGTGCTGTAGTTGTGGAGGCAATCACAGTGTAGCCTACTGGGGATGTGAGGTATTGAAAAAAGACATGGAAGTGCAGAAGATGAAGGGGAAGGAAAAAGTTGCATATGCCGATGCAGTAAAGTTGGTACAGATGAAAAACCAAAGGAAGGAAGCTGAATATAGAAAAAGAACAGTTGGCAGTAGTGGAAAATCAATATAAAAATAAAGAATGGATAGAGAAGAAGAAACTGGTTACTTTTATAGCAGGAGTAATGAATGCACCATACAGGATCAAATCTAAAACAGAAAGGATTCAGGTCATTGCAAAAGCCGCAGAACGTCATTTTGATATGAAAGGATTAAAGTGGGAAGAAGTGATCGATGAACTTAGAGTGCAGTCAAGTCAAGAGACTTGACTGCAATACTACTAATGGTTTTACTCCTTCAGTGGAATGCAAGAAGCCTCTTAGCAAATGGACAATACGTCAAGCAGTTCATAGGAAAGAGAAACCAGATGTTATCTGTATCCAATTTATCCTAATTTAGATTTCATTATATTCGGATATGTATCAGTTAGAAGAGATAGGGAAGATGGTGGAGGGGGAGGGTGTGTTACATTTCCAAGGCAGGGGATTCCATACAGAGTGTTAGGTGTCGGGGTGGAACAGGAATATGTAGTAATAGAGGCATGGGGGTGAGAGTAGAAAGTTCATAATTGTAAATTATTAAGAGACTGGAATTAAATAAACTTGGCGAAGTAGAATTAATGTGGTATGGTGTGGAGACTTTAATGCACACAACACACTGTGGGGAAGTGAGAGGGTGGATAGCAATGGACAAGTAATAGAAAAGTTGTTGGATGAGGATAGACATTAAAGTTGATGGTTCAGAGTAACTTCACCCTAGGATCCTTTGCACCACGACCTCGAGCCAAACAACCCCTCAGAAGCTTTTTTAACCTGGGTCGAACATTGGGCGAGTTAACTTAAGAGAGTAGAGAGTTTCCGTTTTTGGGGAATGAATTTTGACCTTAAATTAACATGGACAGAACATGTGAGACAGGTGGAAAATAAATGTAAAAAAGTGATCAATGTCATGAGATGTCTTGCAGGGGTAAAATGGGGAGCTGACTTTGAAGCAATGAGATATGTAGCTCTAATCAGGTCAAGGTTGGACTATGGAAGTGTAGTATATGGGTCAGCTGACAAATCTGTGCTTAGGATAGGATTCAGACTCGGGCTTTGAGGGTGTGTCTGGGGGCGTGTCTTGGGGCAGTGTGCGCCTTACAAGTTGAGCCAAGAGAAATGCCATTAGAGGGCAAATTGATAAATTTGAGGGGACATGAAGAGGCTCATCTAGCAAAAAGTGTACTACAGAACTGCTGGGAGAGAGAGAGAGAGAGAGAGAGAGAGAGAGCAGAAATGAGCTTTGGTTGGGTGGGGCATGCAGTGGAAAGAGACTTAGGAGTGCATGGACTTGAGTTTGCTCAAACTGTAATATGGCCTGTGGAGCCTGTGTGGATGATAGAGGATATGATAGTGGATGTGGAATTGCTTAAAATCAAGGCGAGCAAAGAAAGAGTAGATCTGGTGAGTGAAAAAAAAAACCAGAAGGAAAGTATGGAAAGCTGTTTTATTCAATATTAAATAAATGAATAAATACATAAATAAATGAAATAAATGATTTAACTAATTGATTAATTGATATATAAATATTTACATGTATTTAAATATTTATGTATTTATTGTCTCTTATTTATTTCATGATGTCTTTCAAAGGCATATTTATTTATTTATTTGTGTATTTATTCATTTATGTATTTATTCATTTATTTAATATCGAATAAAACGGCATTCTATAGGATAAAGAGCATTGTGTGGAAGGAAATAAAAAATGGCAACAGCACTGGGAACAACAACAAAAGGGAAGACATTTATATAACATCCAAAGTAGTGTTGGTAATGTAAGGAGAGGAGGAGGAAATAGGAAAGAGGAGACAGTCATCACCAGACTGAGAATTGGGCATACTCAGAGCCATGTCTTTCTCTATCACTCTGGGCATACTTATTTAAATAGTAGGCCTTTCATCATGGGGAAACATCATAGACAGTATATAAGGGTTGTGATGTTCAAAACCAGAAACTGTGCAACATATACCAGTAGTTGGCGGTAGTGCAACGCAATGGATGCAAACCGCCGTTAAAATTCACTGAAGAAGAAGAAGAAGAAGAAGAAGAAGAAGAAGAAGAAGAAGAAGAAGAAGAAAGAAAAAGAAGAAAAAAAGAAGAAGACGTGTAACTAACTGAAATGAAACCAGCAAATCGGTGCTCATGGTGCCAAAGAGCCTTTATCGCTGATGGTGCTAATATACACCCATGCCATGGGGAAAACGGATATAAAACAAATTATGCGAATGTTAATAATTTAGTTGTTCCTTTTAAAAGGTGTTAGATCTGTGTTGACATCTTTGTTTCAAGACGCTGACTGTGACTTTGGCACGGTGGCGTGCCGTCAAAGTAAAAACAAGGTGAGTAACGTTACACTCATAACTCATGCTTGTGTTGTGGGCAAACAAACAATGAAACAATCAGCATAGACTACTTCCTTGTTTTGTATTATGTAACGTTACAGTTAATTTACGCTATTCGTTTCTGTCACAAATATGTGTCAGTATCGGGTGAACATTAACTAACGTCAGCTACATCTACTGAAGTAAGATACTGTACCTATTTTTTGAAGTAACGTTACCCAACTTACCTGTACCGTGGTAAAGTTGGTTTTATATTGGACATTGGATATTCGACACATTCGAAAAATCTATTATGCGGCTTGCCCTTTTGACCTTTTCATGTCAAACCACGTTTGATGAACTCTACTAACTCCCCCACACAACGCACAAAGTTTCTTTTTTCAAAAAAAATCATCCTTTACTGAACAAGGATAGAAGTAGTATTTCCTTTAGCAATAGACCAGTAGCAATACCACATTGTGAAAATACTCCATTACAAGTAAAAGTCATGCATATTACTTCAGTAATTAAAGTATCAAAAGTGCTCAAAAGTGGGTTTCTGCCCTCAACTAATGTTACAGTCCTGATTTCAGAGTTGCCACTTTCTGTACACTACAGCTAAAATACATTTCAGTTTAAATAATTACTGAAACTTGATAAATTAACTTCTATGATAGTTAACATCGCTATTATTGGGCTTTGGGCCATTGGTGGGACAAAACAAGCATTTTGAAAGTCAGCCTGAGCTTTGGGAAATTTTATTGACTATATAATTAATAAAGGCATGAGTGGACTGAACATTAAGTCAATAATCGTTATTTGCAGCCATATCCACAGACTACTCATGTGACCCGGCTTTCTGTCTGATGATTCAGCAGAATGACACCTAAAAGACCTACTATAGTGAACCCTATTGTCGAATCTCATGCCTTTCTGCCTCACTGTTCAACTGCAGATCCAACCATGCCGCTCCAGTTTGTGTATAGCGCCCAGGACTTTGTCAGAGATGTGCATCGGAGCAGTGGAAACAGACTTGGGATTGCATCGCTGCCAGCAAAGTTTGACAACACCATCCATGCCGGCTGGACAGACAGAATGAACAAGGGACTCTTCCGCTACCATCTGGGTGATTTACAAACGCGTATCCTGACGGGCCCGCATGGCTATGTGGCCCAGCTGAATATTCAAAGAGGAATAGAGAGAAGAAAGCCTCAGGAGATACTTAGCATTCAGCAGGAGTTCAATGCCAAGCAGTTTAATTTTAACAAAATCAATCCAGAAGAAATCATTTTTGAGATGATAAAGGACGTTGAGGGAGGAAAAGAAAAGGGACAGTTGCATGAACCCTGCAGGATGGTTGTGCTGGTCAATGTCAGCCCTTTGGAGTTCGGACATTGTCTCTTTGTTCCAGATCCTTCACGCTGTTTCCCACAGATCCTGACAAGCTTCAGCATTCAGGTTGGTATTGAATCTGTGCTCCTGAGCTCCGATCCTGGCTTCCGTGTGGGGTTCAATAGTCTTGGAGCATTTGCGTCCGTCAATCATTTACACCTACATGGGTATTACCTGGATCATGAGCTCAAGATAGAATCTATGCCAGTGAAGCCTCTGGTTCCTGAAAAGGGGTTTTATCGCTTGTTGGACTTTCCTGCAGGCTTTTTGTTTTACACAGAATCAGAGTGGGTGGAAAAAGTTGCCGGAGCCATCTGTCAAGTCACGGACTTTCTTGTTGACGGTAATATTGCTCACAACCTGTTCTTGACTAGAGGATGTCCGCCCTGTGATCGCACACAGAACCAAAAGGATCACTGTTCAAGAAAAGGTGTTCGTATTGCTGTATGGCCCAGAACATCATGCTTTGGTGCCAAGGAGGAATCTGCCTTCAGTGTTGCTCTCTGTGAGCTGGCTGGACATTTACCATTTAAGAACAAGGAGGACTATGAGCTCACAACTGAGAAAGATGTAATAGATGTCATCCAGAGGTATCTTCTGCCTGATGCAGAGTTTCAAACGTTGGAACAGCAGCTCACTCGTCATTTGATGGACGTATAATGTATGGACAGTAACGCCTTTTTAAATCTTGTTCAAATGAACTAGGTCAGAAGCTTCACAAGCTTCACAAGTTCTGAAAAGTATTTTTTTTGTGACATAAATTAGAAAGATGAATATCTTGACACTAGATTATACCTAGGGAGCTAAGCTGAATCTCTTTTCCTGAATCTGACCTTAATATAACATTGGATGTGAACAATACCTTATATATTTTAGAATACAGGCATATATATATATATATATATATATATGGACTAATGGAAAATTAAAAATGCCATAATCGTTTTATCTAAATATGGTTTTGTGATTTATTTAATAAGTTGTTAGCAGCTTGTTCGTGCTGGCTCACTGATGTTAGTCGTTACACTTGTGCTTTCCCTGTTTTTACATTTGTCCGAGAATAACCCTGTTGATTTGGAGTTGAGTCTAAAGCTGCGTTTCATTAATGTTTCAACATGGCCTCCTTCACTTCCCCACAGCTCTTGGTATGATGTCATAGCATACGTCGCACCTAGGCTACTTGGAGAGCAGAGAGGAAGTGAGCGGGGCACGAGTGAAATGGAACACACCTGCCCTTGTTCACTTTAAGCACAAACTATACGGATCAACCAACAGTTGTAGGCTTAGCACTACAGTTTCAAGTGCGTTTAAATATCCTATTTTCTATTAATTATCGCATTCTATCCCTGTTTTCATGTCCATTTTATGTCTTACAATTTCCTTATTGTAACATTTCTTGTATGAAAGGCACTGACTATACAAATATTTATAAAAAAGTATTACTGCTTTTTACATGTCATAAATACCTGCAGACTCATTTCAATGAGGCTTGATAATCAGCTGCAATAGTTTCTGATTTAGAAAGTTTGTGATCTGCATCAAGATTATTAATATTAATGCTTAAGCTATATCTCGCAAAAACTGAATTTCTTCCATGCATTTACAGTTAATGTTGGAAATAAAGAAATCATACATACAACTATCTAGTAAATAAAAAGTATAAAGTAAATATTAACTGACTAATAAATATATCAAGCAATGAGGAAACTAAAACGTGAAAATGTATATATTCAATTTATTCATATTCTTCTTTGGTGGTCAGCAACAGGAGTTTTAGCGATTGTACATGACTGCAACCTAACCGGATGAATTTTCTTGCACCGATAGCATAACTACAATGCATTGTGGGTAATGTCCACCTCTGGAGTGACCATTGTTGTTCACTTGCTCCCTCAGCCCTCCGAGGGTCGATCTCACAGAGTTCACTTCAGTTTTACAGACAATTGGAAGGACACTTAAGATGGCGGCGGGGATTCCCCCGATGGCAAGTTCTTAGGAGAAGTGAAGAAGGGGATGATAAAACGCTAATGAAACACAGCCTAAATCAGTGGTAATTTAAGGGCATCACCCAGAACAGCATGATGTTGTGGTAAGAGTTTTACATATATTAATAAAAGTATGTATGGTAAACCGAATGTGTTGCCTTTAGGTTACTCTCTTGTTGCATAGGTGAAACGTCACAGGAGTGTGATCATTCAATGAAAGAGTCATGTTGCCTTTAGGTTCTCATATTGCATAGGTGAAACCGTCACAGGAGTGTGATAATTCAATGAAAGAGTCATGTTGCCTTTAGGTTGTTCTCATATTGCATAGGTGAAACCATCATAAGAGTGTGATCATTCAACAAAAGAGTTGTGTAAACTGTAAATCACTGATGATGCTGACATCAAGATCACTTCCAATTTGTGCACTTCTTTATTTTTTATTTTTTTTAAATCTCCACCTTTTTTATTTGTCAGAATTCTCAATCCATTGCATGTGTGCTACCTTTTGCTAACAAAATTCCACAAGTCATGCGACACAACAGCTGTCAATCAAGCACACAGTCCTCAGTAGAGGTTTAATCAGCTGATAATTGAAAACACTGCATTACAGTAGATCTACTCATGGGAAACATTTTGACATTTTACAGTAGGAAAAGCACAGGTGTTAATAATAAAATGGATACTGCTAATACTAATAGACTGCTGATTTCCATTTAGCGGTTTCAGTTTCGGGATCCTGGTATTGCGTATGTTGACTCACAGACTGTTATGACTTACTGAGATTAGTACTAACACCTGCGCTTTTCCTTCTTTGATGAGTGAAAATGACTGTTGTGAAAAAGGCCTATAAACCAGGCAGACTGATCTCATGAAGTGGCGTCTGTATGACACGCCAATTCGTATGCCATTATTGGCGTGTTATCAAGACGCATACTCGCTTTTTAGCGTGTTTATCAACGCCGTTTGGCCTCCATTGACTTACATTACCTTGCGATTGCGAGTGAATTGACGCCATAGTGAGTAGTATGAAAGGGCGAAAATCCGCGTAGGGAGGTTGGTCGGGGTGTAGGATGGGTAAAACACAGGACTTTTACCCAGGAGAGCGGGGATCGTATGTGATGTTTCCTTGCCACGTTGTTTTCCTAAACCCAGCTGGTTGTTCTTTTCCTAAACCCAACCCGCGTGTCATGTTTCCTAAACCCAACCTCGTTCTTCTTTTACTAATCCCAACCGGTTCTTCTTTTCCTAAACCCAACCATAGCCTTGCGATAACACACCACGTGGCTTTAGAAAGTGCCACGTGGCGTGTATGTTTGCGCTGTGACGTTGCAGACTGCTGTCCGCTGTATATAGCATAGACATACAAGCAGATGGCTCAAAATGCGTGCAGATAACACGCCACTTGGCTTCAGGAAAGTGGCGTGTATGTTTATGCGAAGTCATGCATGTCATGTTGAACCAGGGGTGTTCACACTAAGTACATTACCTTAATCACTGGATGCATATTATGGGAAATCACTGGTAGTTCCTTTTGGGATGTGTTAAATGTGGTCCACACATTTCTTAACTAACTCTACAGTATGTCTATTGAGTGGTGGCCCAAAGGTAAGAGAAGTGGACCTGTGATTGGAAGGTCATGGATGATTGTCACCAGACCTGCAAGGGTAAATCTGAGAGACAAAGTTACACCCGCCCTTCCCTCATTACCACAGTGAGTCAACCTTGAGCAAGGCCCTTATCCCCAACTGTCTTGAGTGGAGCTGCTCAGGGGTCAGCTGGGCAGCTTCCAGGTGTCAATCTGTGCTAAAGCTCTCAGTGAAACTTCACTAAATAAAGATTCAAAAATGTTTTATTTGTTTAACACAACTTTGTGGCAAAAATTGAATCCACGTCTTTTCCTTTTTATTCTTAAGAAAATACAAGATAGCTGCTTTAATAAGCCTGAGAGCGGTGCTCAGATCAAGGGGGATTAATGCTACACATCATCCCCTAAGAGCACATCATCTGCCAGAATTGCATCACCAAGGTAGCAGTGCTAAGCCGAGCAGTAAGATCAATGAGCATACTGCTCACTCATTTTAACGAGGTTCCACATTGGTGAGCGCACAACCAGTGCTTTGATCTACAGTATGTGTTTAGCTGCTAACATGTCAGATTTTTTTTTTTACAGGTGAGGTAATGATTCAGCAAGACATTTTCTTTTGCAGTTATTTAGTACTGAAAATTATACGATCAGTGCCATGTCCAGGATATTTGAATGACCGAGCACAAAAATGCATACTCCAGTTTATGATAAGCATTACTTGTGGCAATCAAATCATTTTGTACAAATGTTGCAGCAACAAAAACTAAAACTGTTTATATGCAAGTTTGTGTCCAATACCTATTTAGTCACTTTGGTCATGTATCTTTTTACTCGCCTACTCTGTTTGGAAGTACTTTTGAATATGTTTCTTGGATTGGAGGTTTTCAGTTTAAAAAAAGAAAGAAAAGAAAACACTGGCTAGCTTGTTGGTGTCACCTTAACAGGGATAAGTGAGAATATTTGTTATAATAGTGGTTATATGTTCAAAAGGGTATTAAAGTTCATATTATTCAGAGCCTATGCATCTTTGCAGATCTGTTTTGGCCAATGATTATATTTCAATCAGGAGAGACTTCGTTGCAGATATGTAAAGATTTATTGTACATATGCATGAATTGAAATGTCCAGTCTTTAGAGATTAGACTCCATCATTATGAAAAAAATATAAATTTTAAAGGGGTAGAAAGCCGAAAGATAATCTCCCGAGGGAGTCTAGACACTGATGGTGGCGTGAGGAGCCCGAAGACCAAACTGAGGAGCCGACGGCAGTGGCGTTCCGGAGGAGGACCCAGGAGCCGTGCATGATGAAGACCGGAGGAGCAAGGGGAGGAGGAGGGTTGTGCTCTTAGCCTGAAATGACAACTGAGCAGCAGAGAGAGAGACAGGTTTAAAACAGGGATGCCAAGCAGTGATTGGCTCGTGACTTTTTTATGCCGCTTCTGATTGGTTAAGATAAAATTGAACACCTCTACGCTGTTCCATTTAGAGGAGAGAGAAAAATTATTATGTTTTAGAAGTCTTCCTGAAAGAATTTATGCTGAGCTCCATACATTTCTTAATTTGATTTAAATAAGACAATTACACAAATCACAATTGTCTATTTAATTCTTGATATATCAATTGTATTTACTGTGGAATACCTAAGCTATATAATACACATTTTCTTTTATTGGTTAAAGGCAGTTTTTTTTATCAGTTTCATTTAGAAGATATAGGGGAACACACACATTCCACTATTATTTCAAGATCAAAGTATTTGACCTTCCTTACATAACATGCAAGTACAGGACAGGTCAAGATCATATTTACTATTTACATTTGGCTGTCTGTGTGTATACTTCACCCTTTACCCACTGTGAATGTTACGTATACCACCAATACAGAAATTAGAAACTTTTCATCTTTACAGTTTGAATAATTTGTGACTTCACACTAATCAATATTTTCTTTAAAGAAAAGTGAAATTCGTTCACAGCTTTTTTTATTTTATAACATACTAGTTTTTTGTATGTAAACAAGGAGGAATGAAAATTAGCAGTTTGCTTCAATAGATACATATTTTTATTTTGTCTGTAGTAGTTTATAAAATTACTGGGGTAAAAAACTAAAGGTACATAATAGTAACAAAGAATTGTGGGGCTAATGCCAAATTGTCATCATTACATTGGATGTCCTCTCTTGCCATGCACCTGCATCATCTATAAATGCAAATGAATGTGGTGTTTGCATTGCTTCCACCTCCATTACCTTCTGAAAAACAGTAAGTGTGCAGTTTTACAGTAGTAAAGGTTGTGTTTTTTCACATTCTTTTTTTCATAGCTGTGTATGTAACCTCAGACATCTTACCTGGACATATTGGTATCTTTGCTCTTTTATCTGTTCACTTTTTCTCTCGAACAATACAGTGTATAACTGTTTAATTCTTACTTGGTGGTTCTTTATTTTAAAAAAAAGTCTTTCTGAGCTTTCTACATATATATCACTAACAAGTCTAAAACAAGACACCTGCTTAGCCTGTCAGCTAAAATTGTAATCAGCAGTGTTTGAAATGCACCAGATTGAAATCCATTATGCAGGTGTAGTATGTGTGGTTAACAGTTTTGACAGCAGTGTGTTAGCATTTGAACACAATGCTGTAAATTCAGTGTTGTGCAGGTTGTGGTTAAAGCCATGCGATAAGTGTGTAGAATTTTGAAAACTCTGTTTAAACAATGAAAAACAAACTAGAGTTTGCTCTACATGAACTGCTGCTGTGCAGACTGTGGTTAGAGTTTTGCCTACTGTCGTTTAGCAATCGATAAAAACTGTAAGACTGAGAAAGTGACAAAAGCATCAGTTTTGGCCAATCAGGCAGGGACTGTTGAGAAGACTTATAGCAGCCAATAGTCTATATAAACAAAGAGATTATTTACACGGAAGCATGGCAGCAGAATTCGGAATCAGTTGAGGCAGGAATACAAGGCAGTAATCAAGTCTAGAGAAACTGACCTTCACCATGTTGTAAAGGACAGCAAGATTTGATTTTGGAGTTAGTTCTTAATTGTAGAAAACAAGCTTGAATGACTTTCTTGAGCTGCTTTTTAAAAGTAAGGTTGGAGTCAAATATGACTCCTAAGTTTCTGGAAGAGTGTCTGGTATAGGGAGCTAAAGAACCCAGCTGGGGTTTGAGAATTTGAGTCTCACCGTGTGGACCGATCAATAAAACCTCTGATTTGGTATTAGAACTGTAGGTAATTTTGATGCATCCATTTTTTGATTTGGTTTAACCAATTACGCAGGGAAATGAGGCTATTTGGGTCATAAGGAATAATGGGTATATAGCTGAGTGCCATCTGCATAACAGTGATAGGACACAGTGTTTTTGCATTATGTGACCCAATGAAGTAAAGTGAGAAAGAGGACTGGATCCAGAATAGAACCTTGTGGCACTCCCCATTCCCAAGTGATGTGAGCCAAGGAGAATGAGGAGTTGCTTAGCAGTACTGAGAAGGTTGTCAGACAAATAAGATTTGAAGCAGTTAAAAGCAGGACCTGAGATATCAACCCAACCCCTTAGACAGTTTAAAATGTAATGATCAATTGTATCAAAGGCTGCACTGATATCAAGAAGAACTAAACTAGAACAGAGCCCTGCATCGGCATTCACAAGGTCATTAGTCACTTGAAGGAGAACTGTCACTGTACTGTGTAAAATATAAGCCTGATTGAAATGTGTCAAGGTCAATGTCAAGGTAAACAAGGTAAACTAAGTTTCTATTATCATTATTATTATTAAAAAGGAATTTAACTGATTAAAAACATTTTTTCTAATAGTTCTAATAGTTGGCTGGCTCAACAGGGTCAAGGTTAGATTTTTTTTTTTAAAGCAGTTGTATAAGACGCCATGTTTAAAACTTGACGGAAAGTTTCCGCTGAGCTATTTATAATAGAAACATTGAAGGTACCCACAGTGGCAATGACCTCTTTGAAAAGATGTGTTGGGACTGTAGCTAGAGCACAAGTAATTTCATGCCTCTGTTTTTTTTTCTTCCCCCTCGTACTGTTGATCTCAATCCGTTCATCTAACTTTCTATGAAATGCAGAGGTTTGCATGATTATATCCGGCTTAGCATCTCAATCTGCCGAATCACATAGTTACGTCCAAAATACTGAATTTGTTGAGTTGAAGTTACAACACATTTACAGCAAGGCCCTCAACAACTTCCAGTCTATGGTAAATACTTAAGGAAGAGTGTATTCTCATTTTTTGGTGAACCATACAGGTTGAATTACTCCGGTTTAATTGTTGCAGTTGTTAATACTAAATACTTTTTTATTTTACGCAAATGTCATGTTTTGTCCATTCCTTGAGCACACAAACTAAAGAAAAGGCTTAATGTCAGAGTAAAATTGATAATTTTACATCATTTACCTGTACAACAGTGCAGAAACAACTAGGCTTTAGTGAATAAAAAAATGGAACCCTCATCCTTGAACCCTGCATCCGGATGGTTGACTGAGTACATATTTCTAATGGGGCCCAGCATGGATATACATATTTACAGTCAATGCTTCACAGGATCAGCCCTGTACAGAGGAGATGAGAACGTCCCCACCTTCTGACTAGTAATAAGAAAAGGAACATTGTATGCACTGTTAGAAGCCTTTGCTATAGAGACAAGCTGCACATGTACAAAAATTACTGTTTATCTTTCTCTGGCATGCAAAGCATGTTTGTGTTAGGTAGGTGGTTCCAACAAATTGTCAAAAGTAATCCCTATATCTGTTGCCTGGATTACAACATTTTATAAGGCATGTAGATGCATCTCAAATGTAACCCTTCTGTTGTCCTCTGATCAAATGTAACCATTTTTAAAGTTTCTATATCAGAAAAATGGTTTTCTTTCTTCTTTTTAACAATGTCTTGATTGATATTCCATTGCACTCACAAGTATTACATTAGCCCACAAAAAAAAGCAAATTAAGACAGTATCATATGTACAGAACAATGGTACCTCTAGCAAAGTTATGATATCCATAAATACAAAAATAAATAAGAATTGCACCTTTGCAATCATCCTCCAAGACATGCCTTAGTCCTTTCCCCTTCTGGGGTTCACTACTTGTTTGAATTGTAGGTATCCTTTTACATTTCCCCTCTCTAAAAGCTCCCCTATGTCTCTTTTTTTTTTAAATAAATTGGTTAAATTGCTTCCATATTTTCTCGTACGCCCCCAATTATTTCCTTGATCCTTGATCCAAGCACCAATTGTAGGTGCCTCCATTTTATTCCAGATGAGAGCTATAGTCCTTTTTGCCTGTAGTATAGCTAAATCTATATTCTTGGGGTTTCAGATTTAGATTAGTTGGATACAGGTGCAGCAATATCATCTTAGGGTCAAGTGGAAAGTTCACAGACAAGACAAAACAGAAAGATATTGATCACCTCCCTCCAAAATTGTAGAATAGAGCCATACTATTCAGTGACCCTCCACCCACTTACATGGCATGGATCCATTCATTCTCACCTGACTTAATTCACTCCTAATCATGGTCCATACTCACCTGACTTCACTCACTTCTAATCATGGGCTACTTAACAGGTCCCACCTGCTGGCAGCAACATGAAGCAGCATGTTAGGGCCCTCTGTCCCCACGATTCAGAGACAAAAACCTATGGTTGTGCGTGATAAAGCGAGCTTACTGCTTTCTTCATGTGTTGTGTTACTTTAATAGTTATTTGTAAATTGGATGTGATTAAATGCTTGACCAGTATATTGGTAAATGCTATTATTGTCATCTTGCCTGTTTGCCTTGAGGCTGCAGAAATAATAATGTGTAAGTGTGCAGTGCACATGATTTGTTTGTAGTTTTTTAAGAGATACAAGTATCCTTATAACCTAATTTAGGATGTTTAATTTCTTATGTTATTGTCAAATGGATGTTTACCTGTTATTCTGTTATGTAGTACTCTACAATTTCAGCAGTGGTAGGCCTGCATGTATTTATGCCTCCTATCAACTCGGATAAATGAGTAACATCTGAGATGAGAAGAAAAAGAAACTGCAAGAATATCATTACAAAGCTTGTATCTAGGTTTTGTGACAGTGACCCCATGGTGGTTTTTCACCTCGGGAGAAATCATTGTATTGGTTCTCGGAATGTTAAGTTCTTTTTGGAACAAAGACCATAAAACTGAGATGTTAAACATCGATCGTCCAGTGCTCTTGGTCTGGTAAATGGAAATGTTTTTACACTTTATTGTGAACTGGTCTTGAAGGGAGAGTTCATTTCCCCAAAGGAACAAGTAGAGACATTTTTCAGTTTCTGACATGCTCCATCTGTTTAGGATGACTCTTGTGACTCCAGCCTGAGCCATTTAAATACCACAAGTACAGTTAGCCGGAAACAGCAGAGGGTCAACAGAACGGGCAGGCTACACATGTATAGACGTTCAGCTTGAGTTAAAGATTAACCAGAATGATGTAATTGTTTTTGCAAAATGTTAACTTTTCCTATCAAATCCAGGAAGTTTAAATGTCTAACTAACAAGTGTAAATAGGAATAAGTAACCATGAGACATAATGGGAGAGATATGTTTTGAACATTACTGGTTATTGTTTTGAACAAGTGCTGTTTTACTGGTTGATGACTGCAGAGCAGCCAAGTGGAAAATCATGACCTTGGTCTTTGTTAAAGAATCTCAAGAACTTGTACGGCTCCCATTGCTGCCTCATTATTTTATGGCAGAAATTCAGAGTTGCCCTAAAGCTGTACTTTGTTTTTTTGCTTACATGCAAATCTCTTTCAACGAGGTTTTCGTAAGTGGTTCTGTTCAGTTGGCCACATTTAAACATTAATTAAAAGTTCCCTCACTACTGGCTTTGTCCTGGTCCATCTTCTGTTAAATACATCTACTTTACAACTTGTTAATTTTTGCAAATGTAAACCTTAACTTTTATCCAAGGTTTCAGAAAGATATCTTAGCGGTTTGCTCAAATGAATGAGTATCTTTGAGAAACTGTACTGCTAAAACAACATTTTAACTGTGCTGTGGGGGGGGGGGGGGGGGCTTTGTTCCCATAGAAAAGCCACATACAGCAGGGGCAAAGCTGCCACACAAGCTAACCCTTCATATGCCATGGATAAATGTGAGTTTGGTCCTGCCCACAGTAAACCCACTAATCCCCACAATGAGCTCTCAAGGCCATTTAAAACTGCTCTTTAATAGATTTAATAACTGTTTTGTATTGAAATACATTTTTCCTAACAATACAGCAAACAGTTGGATCGTCTGTAACACGGCTTGACATTAAAACACTGACACAGGAAGCAGCAACGAGGAAGTGTCTGTATGTAGACAGTCTGTCTGTAGATAGCTGGTGAGTTAGGCCGACCTCTCTGCGGCATCACTGCTGTAACATTGTCCAGAGCCCTAACAGACAGGCAGAGTGACAGAGGCGTCTAGCTCAACAGACAGAGAGACAGGATGACCAGGAATCTGTTTTTACAATACTCACTTAAACTCATATGATGACTCAATATGATGTGTTGGGCCATCATTCATGTACAAAAGTCAACACTTAACAAGTTTTTACTTTTCCTAAAAGTCAGTTAATCACACTTCCAAACACTGCCCCATTAAATACCATCCAAAAGTTGAGATATTTCTTTCAAAAACTACAAATGTCAACTTGCTGGTGGCACTACAGGAAAGGTCAATAGGATTCATCCTCTGGGGACCACAAATGTCTGCACAAAACTTCATGTTTCAGTCTGGACCAAAGTCATGGACCGACCGACCGACTGACAGACATTATCATACTCCGTATTTTAAAAATGGCCAATTCCTTTGGCTCCAAATTGCAGGTGCTTCAATGCTTTTTGTAAATTACGTTCAGAGACAGTCTTGAAAACCATGACTCGCTGCAAAGGCAAAGAAACTTGGGAATTTATAAGCTAAAGGTTATACTTTCTTCAGTATCAGTTGCTGTCAGGAAACTGTTTTGTTGAACCACTGCACAAAGGACAAAAATAATGCGGTATCTTACGATTCATGAGATGGCCAACAAAACTACAACTACAAGAATGTTTCATTTTGTCACACTTGGACACAGTGCATACATGTTCCTTTAGCCATTTTAAGGTCAGGTATACAGTATTACTGTTTTTATTTAATTTGACAGGAGTTGTGCATGTCTGCATCAACCATTTATATTGGAGCAGCTTTAAATAAAGTTTAAGAGTTTGTTTCTGAGATGCGCCAAAGTTTTTTTTTTTTTCAATCGTTTTCTTAAAAGTACGCCCTCCATGTCTTAAGTCTGGCTATCTATGTTTCCTTAGAGCCAGAAATCAAGTCCCTTTCATTACAATTGTTATTTTTTTTCTAATGATGAGTGCCGGAATCTCAACTGACTGGTTTTGCATAGAAGAAATAAAGTTTAAAATGTTTCCGTGGAATGTCATACATTTAGAGATTTCTTCAAAGGTCATTAGAATCCCTTCTTTAAAGAGGTCACCTACTTTACTTATTCCTATTTTGCCCATGTCTGGAATCCTGCATCCAGCTTGCCTGGTTTAACTGAAACATTGCCCCACACTGGACTGAATTGTGCAAAACGAACAGAATGGTGCGCTCGAGCCAAACGACACTATTCCAGCCAATCAGCACCAGGTGGCACGTGCAAGCAAGTGATGGGGAGAAAGGGGGAGGCAGCGGCCGGGAAAGGAGTTACCAACAAGAGTTGTCATCGAAAACAACAATGAGGAAAAGGACTACAAATTAAAAAGAAGTATGACGGAAGATCCTTTTTGACATTGGCAGTTGAATTCACAATCTTTGTGCAGCATCGCTTACTGCACCTTTAAAGGAGCCTGACTCCATTTCCATCCATGACGGAGCATGTCCAAAAGACAAATAGAACATAGTTCTCAGTTGTGCTGCTAAATTGTAATTTTTTTTTAAACACACACACACACACACACACACACACACACACACACACACACACACCTTAAAAACTACAGCTACGTAAACCTGTTATACCTGCCTGCAGTCCAGACCTGTCTCCTATTGAGAATGTGTGGCCAGTATGAAGCACAAAAGTCGTACATAAAGCAAGAATGGGAAAGAATTCCACCTTCAAAGCTTCAACAGTTAGTGTCCTTAGTTCCAAAATGCTTATTGAGTGTTGTTAAAAGAAAAGGTGTAGTAACACAGTGGTAAACATGCCCCTGTCCCAGCTTTTTTGGAACGTGTTCGAGGCATCAAATTCAAAACAAGTGAATATTTGCAAAAAAAACTAAGTTTATCAGTTTGAACATTCAATATCTTATCTTTGTAGTGTATTCAATTGAATATAGGTTGAAAAGGATTTGCAGATCATTGTATTCTGTTTTTATTTAGGTTTTACACAACGTCCCAACTTCAGGTGTGATTATGTGCTGCTATTAAGACATTTGAAATGGTTTCAAAGCAGTATCCTGACTAAACTTTGACATATACCAGTCTGTGATAATCCATCAACATAAATATTAGTCAAAATAATTTATAATTTCTGCTTTTGTTTACTCAAAAATGAAGTATAATTTTATATTTGTATGGTTTATTGACCATGAATTTCAAAAAGACATGTAAAACTAGTGGTAATGAGGAAAGAAGATGGCAAAGATACATAATTGGCTGATCATTTATACTGCATGCTTTGTAAACAATTAAACCCAGAGGACAAAAGATGCATTGATGGGTAGACAAAACACGATGAGGGTTATGATGCGTCACCTGAACAGTGTCTAGTGCGTATCAAGTGCAATAGTAGAGGGAGTGACTGTGGGAGTGTCCTCATATTAAAGCAACCACCTTTTCTTTTCTCCTCTTCACATTTGCTTAAGATGCTCAGGGTACTTTTACAGAGGACGGCTCACTTGAATAATTTAGGTCCTTGACCAGTGATTTTTACTTTACTTTAAAAAGAAACAAAAAGCATAAAAAAGATTAAAACTAACCAAAACAATGGGCTGTATTCAAAGCTTCAGGCAATTGTGTGACTATCCAAAGAATACTAATGTTCATATCAGTTTTCCAGCAGTGTGCTTTGTGTGGCAAACTGCCATGATCATCTTGTTTGGGATTTTTATTCGTTACGATGAAGAATCAGATCCACACTGGGTAGAGCACAGAAAAGCTCACAATCTATCCGACATTGACAATGACTTCTACTTCAGATATCCAAGTAAGTGACCCAATTTTGTGTTTTTATTTCTTCCTTCTTTAATATAATCTCTTTTTCAAATGTGTAATATCTCAATCATCTCTTTTATTTCCTAATGTGATAATCTAGTAACCCTTAAATCTTTACATACCTGCCTTTGCACTATAAACTAACTATATATTTATGCATGGACATTTCTGCACATTTAGCTTTTTGTTTTATCATTTTATTAATACTTCTTCTGTACTTCTATAGGCCTTTACTATTATTCCTATGTTGCTGACAAGGCTCTGACACCCCCAGGTACACATTTCCCCTGGGGGGGGGTTGACTCTGCTCAGGGTTTCTTTTCAGTTTAACTGTAGCTGACAAGTCAACACTTATCTCTTTGTATGCATAAAGACATGCTTTATTATCATAAATAATAATAATAAACCGTTTATGAGATGGCTTCTTGTTAGCCTGACACTGACACCGTGGGTTGTTGGGGGAGTGTAGAATACAACCACACACATTGTATATGTATCTATCTATCTATCTATCTATCTATCTATCTATCTATCTATCTATCTATCTATCTATCTATCTATCTATCTATCTATATATATATATATATATATATATATATATATATATATATATATATACATACATATATATATATATACATTTGAGTTTATCTACACTTCCCCAACAACCCACGGTGTCAGTGTCAGGCTATAAGAAGAAGCCATCTCAGAAATGGTGTTGGATGTCAGATGATAAATGAACATCGTGATACAGTTTGTTGTCATGGCACTAAGTAGCCTATCATTCTAAAGTCAAGGGGCCTTCTTTTCCAACACTATGCCACTGCTAGTGTTGATATGAAGATCCTGTAAAATGCTCGAATCATTTGTTGTTTGTTAGGCTGTAAAAAAACAAAGAAAAAAAAAATATCCAATCTGATGTGATCCAGGGTTTGGGCTGTACATGTTTCTATGCAAACTATAATGTTTCATAGTACAGTGGAAACCCATTGTATCCTGAGGTGTGTCAGGTGGTTACAGTATTATGCATGTGTACTTACTGATAGACAGATATGAAGTGTCTCACAAAGAAAAGCCACCTGTGTTTGAGACTTTCAAGCACAACCCCAAGGACTTCTTCGTTTTATTTTGTTTCTTTTCCTTTTATATTTGTGCATTGTCATACATACACCTATATGTCTTTATTCATTCAACCTTTATTTAAACTCGAAAACATTGAGGGTTAACCCTCATTTGCAATGCCATTGAGTAATTACAAAGACAACAACGAAACAACAACACAGAAAAGAATACGCCATCATAAGAAAGATAACAAGACAACGATTTCATGAATAAATGTAACATAATCAGCAACATAATACAGCACTGTGCCATCCGCTTACAGATGGGCATGACAGTTTAGCAAAAATGAAATTATATTATTGATATAGATGGTGAAAAGAACTGGACCTAATTTAAGCCCTGTGGAACACCTTTAGTTATTAATTAATAATTGTAGCTTCCCATATTTAACAGATTGTTGTCTCTCTGATAGGTAGTTCTTAAAGCAATAACAAGCATTAATATCAAAGCCAATATTATGTAACCTCTGTAAGAGCAGCCAATGATCTACGGTGTCGAAAGCTTTGTGTGCCACAGTGCTTCTTTTTTTTTTTTTTATCTAAGGTCAGTGTTGGGAGTAACGCGTTACAAAAGTAACACAATTACAGTAATGTATTCCTTTTTGCTGTAACGCAGTAATATAACGCATTACTAATAACATTTCAGTAATATTATATCGGTTACAATCCCAGTAACGCGACTTACAAAGCATTTAACCCGAAATTAAGTTTTTTTTTTTTTTTTAAGAATTCACCAACACCGCGAAACATTTCGGCACAGAAGAAAAAGTCCGCGAGTAAAAGAGTAACGTTTCCTGTTGCTGGAATTCGATGGTTGAGATGACTGCTGAGAATTGTACGCTGCGTTGAAACGAGGTGCTGCCTTGTCACTGTTCCCGTGGTCAGAGCCAGAGGTACGGACAACATCTCCCGACAGGTAACGGTAGCCTACGTCAGCGCGGACAGCCGTGCGTCCGAGCAACTGACAGATAGTCGGGAATTATTGTCTGGCTTGTAAATATTAGCATTACATTTATCAGCGGTGGAAATTCTATACCATAGGCTACTTCAATACAATAAGGTAGGCTACAGTAGATATCCTACTTTTAATTGAGTAGGCCTATTTTTATTTTTTTCCTACTTTATACTTCTCCTACAATTCTGAGTCAGGTCTATTGCACTTTTTACTTCACTAATATTTGTTAGCTTACTTTGAAGATTCAGATTAATAGCCTAATACAAAATATGAATAAAGAAATTATGATGTAGGCTATTTGGATAAAGGTGTTGATCCGGTGGTGAAAATGCACAGCCTATTTCCGCGGATATTTTGGTGAAAGTAACTCAAAGTAATGCAAAAGTAGTATAAAGCATTAGGCTACAATTCAGAGACAGTATAGGCTAATATTGTAATATAACTAATTACTCTCAAATGACAGTAATACATTTTGGAAGTAACTTGCCCAACACTGTCTAAGGCTGATACAATGTAATTTACGACCAAAGTAGTTGTAGTAGCCTAAGTACCCTGCTCTAAAGCCGGGCTAAAATTGGCTCAAAATGGAGGCTCTAGACAAAAACACCTTAAATAGATGATTCACCAGTGATTCCAGGATCTTTGACAGACATGGCAGTTTGGATATTGGTCTATAGTTGTTGAGATTGTTTTTATCACCTCCCTAATTAGGGGTACAACATGAGCCATTTTCTAAATAGTCTACTGGGAACTATAGGCTATACCTGAGGAAACTGAAGGATTGAAAAGTTATTTGCTCTGTGATAATATGGGCTGGGAGCCTAAGAAAAGAGGGGTCTAAATTGTCCTCTCCAGTACATTTCCTGTGATCGATGGTAAGGAGAGCATTTTTAACAACACTTGAGCAGACAGTATCAAGGGTAAATGTATGCCTGCGATGAACAGTGAATACATATTGTCATCAGATGGAAAGTGATCTAATCCCCCATTCTCAAAAAGGTGACCGACAGCTACACCATGTTTATTAAAGGCTAAACTAATCTCTTCATGGTCAGACATTAGACAGTCCTTGACCTTGATCTGAGTAGGAATAGAGGAGAAGATGCTATTTTTATTAGATTGTACAGCCTTCCAAAAAATGTGCAGGGTTTGAATATGAGCTAGAGTCCTGATGGATGATTGGATGCAATTATGATTTAATGATATATGACATGATATATTGTTATGTTTATTTTTTTGCATTATATAATGTGTCTTTCCTTTTGGAAAACATATTCCAGAGAGCAGAGAGATATACTATACCTGCAATAAGCCGAGAAAATATGGCAATATTGTCAATATCGTCAAATGGAGGACGTATATATAAATTATCACTAACCTTGACAACTTATTTTACAGAATCCTTGTTTTGTTTCTTTATTTTAATAACAATAACATAGCATTGACTCCAATTTGTTCTGGATGTGCAACCCTTTCCTCCTCATTTTTTGCCATTGTGCCAGTTCCTATGGTCATCCTCATCTCTCCCTTCTTCTGTCTTTGACCTATAGGTTTCCAGGATGTCCATGTAATGATCTTTATTGGATTTGGCTTCCTGATGACATTTCTTAAGCGCTACAGCTTCGGCGCGGTGGGTTTTAACTTCCTCATCGCAGCATTCGGCATCCAATGGGCACTGCTAATGCAAGGCTGGTTCCACTCCCTGGATGCAGAGGGAAAGATCAGAATTGGAGTTGAAAAGTAATTGTTTGGTTTTATTCTCAATGACTTCAAAGCATCCCTTCTTCTTTTTGTATTTAATTGTGATGAATGTATACAACTAACAACAATAACTTGTGGCTCAATGATAATACAGTGCATAAAAGGCCACACCTGTGACCATCTCAAAGAAGTGAAGTTATTCAGCTGTGGCTCTTTTGTTTAATTACTCGGAAATGCGTCTGATCGGAACACGGCAGATTTCCACTTGCTTGGTTTTCATAGAACAAAATACAGGGATACACTGTGAGGTGGAAAAACCAGTCTGACTGACAGGATCCCATAATGATATGTCTAGGCACAATAGTGTTCGTGGATTGAATAGCTTGGAGGTAAAAAGAAACTGATGATAGTGCTGAAGTGCCGCCATAAGTTACTCTGTTTCAATTTATGTTCACCGGACCACTTTATGAGGTACGTTCGTTAACACAAACCTCTAATCAGCCAACCATGTGGCAGCAACTCAGTGCATTTAGGCATGTAGACATGGTCAAGATGATCTGCTGAAGTTCAAAACAAGCATCAGTATGGGGAAGAAAAGTGACTTTGAACTTGGCATGGTTGTTGGTGCGGGCTGGTTTGAGCATTTCAGAAACTACTGATCTACTGGGATTTTCATGCACAACCATCTCTAGGGTTTACAGAGATGGTCCGAAAAAAAGAAAATGCCTTGTTGATGGCAGAGATTAGATGAGAATGGCTGCAAATGTCAGCAAAAGGAAACAGGAGGCTGTAATTGACACAGGCTCTCCAAACTTGGAAAATAGAAGATTGGAAATACAGATGATGTACCTATCTTCTAGTGGTACTAGCAAGGGGTGCCTAATAAAGTGTCCGGTGAGTGTATTTGATGGCAGAGAGAAAGACAGTGAAAGAGTAGGATAACTAAATAAGTTCTCAAAATGACCTAGTTGTTCTTGAATGGTTGTACTCTTTATTTGGTTTATTGTTGTTGAAAAGGTGCAACCCTTTTTGTCCAGGACAGATTACAAATTATGTCATATTTACTTGCTTTTCCACTACATTTGACGTTGTTTCCTTCCCTAGCCTGATCAATGCTGACTTCTGTGTGGCGAGCTGCTTAATAGCCTACGGGGCGGTGCTTGGTAAAGTCAGTAATGTCCAGCTGATGGTTCTGACTCTGTTTGGCGTCACATTGTTTGCTGTGGATGAATATATTATCGTGAGTGTCATACATGTAAGTTGAAACAATAATTTATTTTATGTTTTGATATCATTCAGCTGATCATCTCATGGTATACAGTAGCTGATGTTTTTACAACTCACCAAACACACCAATAGGTTGGATGTCGTTCTCAGATCTATGTAATTATGGTTCAGTTGCCCTCTGACGCTGAAACTGAGCATATGTCCAAATCCTCTGAAACACATATGGGTCCACAGTAGAACACCTCATAGCATTCTTATAGCTGTAGTTACTGTATCTTGCTGCTAATATCGTCTTTCCTGTAGGCCAGAGATGCTGGTGGCTCCATGTCGATCCACACATTTGGAGCTTATTATGGTCTTTGCATCTCATGGATGCTCTATCGGCCAAACCTGAACCAGAGCAGTCGTCTGCAGGGCTCCGTCTACCACTCAGATGTCTTTGCTATGATTGGTGGGCGCGATTTTATTACATACTGAATTTGATTTACTTTCACAATACTTCCCATTGTTCTAGAGGTACTTTGGATCTGCTGCATTTTTAAGATCCAGCCTGCTTTCTACATATAGGCACCCTCTTCCTGTGGATGTTTTGGCCCAGCTTCAACTCAGCCATTTCAGACCACGGGGACGGGCAGCACAGAGCAGTCATCAACACCTACCTGGCTTTGGCCTCAACTGTGCTCACTTGTATGGCCATCTCAAGTCTCTTCAACAAGCATGGAAAACTAGACATGGTAACAATGTTTTTTTTGTCAGTCACGAAGACTCCTCAAGTTAAGCTAATATGTGTGATGGACATGATAATAGGAGGTGTGTATGTTTGTCAAGCTGACAGTACTTGTGCTGAAATAGATCACCTTGTTGAATTTTCTAACACATTGGCATGACTTTTGCCCCACCTGAACAACTAAACAAGTGATTGGATGCATCAGTTTCAACTGATGCAGTAAACTCATTATTCAGTAAAGAGAGATCAAACTGATAACACAATTTATTCTGTGACTAACAGATGCATTTCTTTTATGCACATATTTTTCAGGTTCACATCCAGAACTCCACTCTTGCTGGAGGTGTTGCAGTGGGGACTGCGGCAGAATTCATGCTGATGCCCTATGGTGCTCTGATCGTAGGATTCTGCTGTGGTATAATCTCCACACTGGGATATATCTACCTCACGGTATGGTATTTATCTGGTTTATTGTGTTAGAGCTATTATGAGATAGGCCCCGGTTTAGTTTTTGAAAGTGTTCATCAATCCAGGCAGTTAGCTACAGAAATGCACCAATATAAATGAAAATACAAAGATGAGTTAAGATTTTTAAGTAAGCATAACTAATACTAACTGATACATCTCTTTCAGCCTTTCATGGAGAAGCATTTGAAGATCCAGGACACATGTGGAATCCATAACCTGCATGCCATGCCAGGAGTCATAGGTGGCATTGTGGGAGCCATTACTGCTGCATCTGCATCAAAGTCCGTTTATGGCGAAGAAGGGTGAGTGGCCCAGCTTACAAATAGAGGTCATGGTAACTTTTTGAAATATATGGATAGAAGATTAAAAACCAGTAAAAGAATACTTTGGCTCTTTGTTCTGAAAGAACAACATTGTTGTGAGTTCCTCTCTTTTTCTGTATTAAAGGCTCATTAACACCTTTGACTTTATGGGTAAATACAAAGACGTGGTACCCACACAGCAGGGTGGGTATCAGGCTGCAGGCCTCTGTGTGGCTCTCTGCTTTGGTGTGGGCGGAGGCATCCTTGTTGGTAAGGAATAAGCCATTCAACCACCCTTCAGTTTGACCATATAACCGAAAATATACAGTATGCAAATAACAGTGACATTACTGTGTTTGAACACAATGGATATGTTTGCAGGCAGCGGATGATGGACTGTGTGTGTGGATACTTACTTATTTGTATTATTTTCAGGTTGTATTTTAAGATTACCTATCTGGGGAGATCCTGCAGATGACAATTGTTTTGATGATGAGACATACTGGGAGGTATGAGTATTCTTTACAACCATTAAGAGGTTTTTACAGTTTGAATGTCAATATCAAACCACAATGCATTCAGTAGTCCATTCCATGTAAAGTTATAAATACAGAATGAATTAATTTTTGCTATTCTTGATCAGAAACATTTGACTGTTTTGTGTTCCTTACCATGTTTTTCCACTCATTGTGTACGTTATTGAATGGGCTACTGTCATTCTGCCACCACTGTTTACAGAGAAAGGGTTCATAAATTCCATTTTATGACATCAACAAGTGAACATAGCATCATACATTTACCAGTAGTTTTAGTGACCAACTATTATTCTCCCCCTGAGTCATCTTGTTGTTCACAGCTTCCTGAGGATGAAGAAGCCGTCACACCAGTCCTTCATTACAACAACCACATGCAGAACAAAGATGTGTAAGTGTCCTTTTCAGTTCATCTGACAACAGTGTTCTGGTCATGGAGTTATGCTAATCTCAGGAAGTGCCTGTGTTGTTGTGGACTGTGTTGCATTCAGTATCCTCTTGGTGGCAGCAGATCCACATTTGCCGAGACTACATGTGACTCTTTGTAATTCTGACCCTTTGTTAGGAATACTGTCTATTTATACTGTTGAATACAGTGTGAACACAAAATCTGGATCGTGTCGGACGAAGGCGGGCAAAAATGCCCCATTAAATGTCAGAATGCCCCTAAGAACGTGTTTGAGGGTCTGTCCCTGTCATTCAGTGTGGACTAGATTATGTAGTGCTGACGTGGACCCTGTGCTCTGTGTGCTGTGCAGTGAAGCTCACCTGTGCTGTTTGTTGATGGTGGGGGGGTGACCTTGAAGTCATGTGTACTGAGGAAATTAAAATGATATGATTATAATGAGTCAGTGTACAGGTTTATCTTCAGGCCAAATCTCATGCCATAAAAGAAAATACATTTATCAAAACTTTGACACCACACGCTGTGAGCTACAACTTTTCTGTGAGGTTTCCTTGTTTTTTACACATGAAATGATGCACTTTTCTTTCAGAGTGGAGTCAAATTTCACCATGGAGCAGACCTGACGCTAGGGCTTGAACCTGATGGATCTCTGTCTTTATCACACTGCCCGTTTGTTGCTTTTTATTCTCCTGCTGGACAGAAATATTAATAATCACCTATTCACCTCCAATTAAAACCAGTTATTATATAACAGGTTTTTGTTTGTTTGTTTGAAGTGAAAACATTTACCAGTGGAATAAGATCTTTTCTGTTTTATAAGGTATATATTTTCATTGATATTTTAGTTAATCAATTACTAATAAATCTAATGTATTAGATATTATATTAGATGAGTGGCATTCTTTGTGATTTGTAGAATGAGTTGCCTCATTTTAACATTGAGAGGTAGATTTATTCACTTAAAACTGCTGAATTTCTCTCTTGTTTCACATAAAACCAGATGTAAAGGCTCGGACTAAAACCAACTTAAACATGAGAACATAACCAATGTTACTTTAAGTGGTTGTAAGAGAAATATTTGAATCATGTTTTGTATTACGTTTTCTTCAAATCCACTTGAGTTGCACTTTGCACTGGACTTTCTGAAGGAGCTTTCTCACCTTTTTTCTAATATCATTTTTTTCTTTTCTTTTTTCTGTTTGAAATAAAAGACTGCAGGTAACATGTATTAAAGATAATTCACACTTTTTGAAAAGGGACTTTTTGGCAACTTTATGCTGTCAGCTTCATTTGTTATGTTTCCATATATTATAATTAGATGCATTAAAAACTGAAATACGTTTGAGTGTCTTCATGAACACATTGTACATTGAGAGGTATGGATCATGTTACTGATTATGGATTTTTTTTAAAAAAAGCTGTGCTATTAATTTTGAAATAACTACTTAACACTGGAAGGTAACACTTTAGCATTTATAACACTTCAGCATGCATTTCATTGGCTCTGTACCTGTAATCTGCTAAATGACAAAGTTGAATCTAATCTAATAAGCACTATATAAGCACTTATTAAATGGCTTATAAGACACAGAATGATTTTGTCAAAACCTGCTGTTTGTTCATTTAAACGTACACAGTAGAATATTTATGTCATGCTGTTTTGAAAAGTAACACGTTTTTTTTATTGGTAATGTAATTTTGAAAATGAATAAAGAATTAATACAGCATCGTAATTGCATAAATTAAGTTTAATTCATTCATTTTAGTAATTGAATAACTTTTAACTGCTTTAAAAAGTAAATTTTGTAGGAAATAATGGATTAAATAAATTTACCAATTAAATGAGGAGAAAATCAGCTGTTTCCCTCATTTAAGAGCCCTTCAGCGTCCCCTCTCTAGTGGAGTCAGACAGAGGGTAAAGATCGCACCCTTATTGCTCTCTCGGGACACTGGGGTGACCAAAAACAAACTAGATACCAGCCTCATCATCATGACCTCAGGTCAAAGGGTAGCTAAAGGGCAAGTTCACTGACAGGGCTGCACATAAGCTGGAGGAGTCTATCATTTTAGAATGATTGATAGAGATCATTCCTTTGGATTCATACTCTGAATATTGGTGCTATTTTTTGCACATTGCTGGGTAGAAATGTGGAGTAGATTTATTTTGATATTAAAAATGTCAATACGTTGACCATGATGTCTATAAATGCTGAATGTCATTTTACTATGCAGTTTATTTCTGTATCTGATTAACAGCCCCTTTTTAATTTCCCGATGACAGCTGTAATTTCCATGTGCTCTGTCTTCCACCCACCTGGCCGCAGTGTTACCATAATCAAAGGCAGGCAGCAGCTCATGGTGGGAGTGCGGATGATTCCCACACATGAGTATCAGCGAGGAATCCATCACCACGTCCAGTCTCCTTGCTAACAAAGGCAGGCTTAGTGCTGTTTTCTTTTGTCATCAGTAACGTGTTTGAGTAAAGGAGGAAATGGTGCCACAAGTGCGCCAATTAAACGAGATGCAGCCCTGCTGGGAAGAAAGGCTCCCTCATTGCCCCCGATACCCCTCAACTACATACACACACACACACACAGGCACACAAACCAGGCCTCTTCTCATCCTACCCCCAGTTCCTGCCCCAACTTTACTCATGTTCATTAATCAGCCATATACAGGGCAAATGTGAGGGCCTGTTAAAACTAAATCAGACTTATTTATAAATGATACCAGGTCTTCCCCTCAGAGGTTGAGGGAGCCAAGCCTCATGGTATCATGTCAGCCAAGTTTGAAGACGTTTACCCTAGTTTGGACAGACACTGACCACAGATGTGACTTCCACAGGGGGGAAACACAAACTGTGCAGGGGGAGCAGGGGAGGGACCGAGAGGCCACAGAGAAGGTGAGATGGAAAAACTTGAGGAGGCAAGGGGGCATGAAAAGGGGGAGGGACAGACAGAGAATGAGGCCTCACTTTCAGTGCTGATGCCTGCCATCCGGGCTCAATCATGATCTTTGATTGACAGGTCGGGGGGGAGGAGACGGTGGGAAAGAGGGTGCAGGACAAGAGCTTAGAATGGGAGCTGCACAAAACATACTCCCATACAAGGGGCTGCAGAGACGCTCATTAATGATAAAGAATACACCAGGAAAAGCATGTTTTCTCTGCATGCAAGTGATGTTGTTTGTAGGTTGAGATTAGTTTGTAATCTTCTATACAATTTTAAATATACGGAGCACTACAGAGCTAAATACAACGTGGGAGGTCGTGTTAGAGCACCAGGCTGTGGCTATTACAGCTTTGTTTTCTTATTTTTCAGTATTATTCTAAGAAAATGAAATGGCATAATATGTCTAATGGTTATTATGTTGGCAGCAAAATCATCTGCTGTTTTACAGTTTACACATATGTGTCAGTCACTCTGCAGTAAAACTCCCCTAAATTCACTTCACAGTTACGAGGATCTACAGCGGTTAGAGAAGTATTCAGGGATCCATGTTCACTCCCTTATAAAGAGAGCCGTAAAAGCTCCTATTGAAAGAAACCACAAGTCCATAGAACTGGTCATAAACTATTCAAGACCTTACTTTTTTCTCTCTATACTTAATCTGCTCACGTTTCGTGCAGCTTCAGTGTCCCCTAAAGGTAACTTCTCAGCAGCTACATCTGACTTCCAAAACCTTTTTACCATTTATATCTGGACTGTCTTTCTTGATGCCTAATGCTGGCACTTATTGAGTGTCATAATTTCCCAACATCAGTCCTGTCCTCATCACCATTGCTGGAAAGTAATCAAGTTCATTTATTCAAGTTTCTTAGTACAATTCTGAGATACTTGTATTCAAAAGAGAGAATTTGACTAGAAAGAAATAGTTGCAGCTTAACATTAAACATTTTTTTTTTGATAAGCTTATAAAATCGTGGTATTGGCCCCTGACCTTTTGGGCTTGTGGCCCTTTACAGAAAAAGCAGTGTCCAGTTGGGGCCTCTCCTTGCGTTTTAGATGTCCATGTTAGCAGTTTCCCCAGAGTGATTTCACTTCTAAACTTCTTAGATTGTTTCATTTAAAAAAATGTTTAACGCCCAAAGAGGTAAAATCTAAAAAATAAATTAAAAAAAGCAAAGATTTGAGAAAAGTGAAATACTTGAAGTATTTTTACACTGTGGTATTGATACTCTTAGTGAAGTAAAGCCTCTGAATATACGTCCTCCACTACTAGACACACTGGACGGGACTCAACCCTTAAGTTGGGAACAACTGGACTAAAATACTTAACTGTACGCTGCTATAAAGTAAAATCAAACAAAATGCTGCTCATACACCAATGCACTGAATTCATATCAGTGACAAAGCTATTTTTCTGCAGAACCAGTTAGGCTACTGCTGAAAATACTTCTTTACTTTGACTTATAGGCTTTTGAATAAAATACTTTTACTTGTGGTGGAATATTTATATTGTTGTACTGGTAGCCTACATTTAGGACCTGAATGCTCTGAGTACTTCTTCTGCCACTGTCCATCACTTTTTTTCCCTTCTGTTTGCAACCTGCTGATGCACCTCCCAGCTCTGGCCTCCCCAGGTATCCACAGGCCTCCCCACACCACTGACTGTCCACAGAGGCTGCTTAAGTGTCCCTATCGGACCACAGTGGAGAGGAACAGCAGATTAACCATGATCCTATCCGCTCACTGCTAGCCCCTTCATACGCTCCGTTACACCAGCATTTAAAAGGAGGAGGGGACGCCATTCAGGCCCCTGATATGAATCCCAGACGAAGGGACAAGAACAGAGCTTTCACTCCCCCCGTTTCACAGAAAAAGACCCCTTTCTGGCACCCTCTAATTCTGGTTGCTACGGGCTCCTGGGTTCAATGGTGGACTCCCGTTGTGATGGGACAAAGCCTCTCAGTCATCCAGCGATGGTTGCTAGGGGAGGCAGAATGTATGGGGAGGGACGGGCTGCCGTTGTCCCAGACGAAATGTCTCTCTTAAGGCGGCTGAGATCTGGTGATTGACAGGTGGCTACACGCTCCACTGCGGATCACCCGGGAGGTCTGGGGGGCCTTATATCTGTGACCGTGTGTGTATTTATGTGTGTGTGTGTGTGTGTGTATGTGTATGTGTATGTGTGTGTATACGGCAGGTTATGTTAGTTGGCATAGTGAACAGGGGGGTTGGGGGGCATATAGTAGTATGTTTCTGCTGCTATTGAAAGTGGCACTGTTTATTTCCTGTAGAGGGAGCTGCTCCTGCTTCAAATAGATGTTCAATCACTCTGTAATAATCTACTGTGCTGGTGTCTTTGCCTGTGAGCCTGGCGGCAGTTGTGGTGAAAGCACCTAAGAACAATGAAGAAATATTCTGTTAAGATTTTGCATTCAAAGCTCTTCTTCAAGCCCCCCTCCAGTCCAAAAAAATGCTTTATTATTGTTGCTTGATTTCAATTCTGTACCTCTGCAGAAAAATGGCCTGTATGACTGGTGTTATATATGTTATATAGGTCACAATGTGATTAATGTGTTAGGTTACACCTCACACATCTCTATTAATGTCTTCACTTTTCTCTAATCTTGGAAATGTATGTAAAAATTGTCAATTTTACGTCCAAACTGTTATTTAGGCTAAATTAAACCATCTGAGGATTTCAGAGTGGAAATGACTCTTTGGTAGCTGGTAACTTTTGGTGGCTGATAACAACATATCTATGAATTGATGTCTGAAATATGAGAGGGGGTCCATAGTGGACCACAATCCCCCGTCCTAACCCAGTGTCCCTTCAAATGCCTATGTTCTATGTTCTAAATAAAGTAGTGGATTACAGACTATGTTGGGCATTTTTTTTAAATTTGAAATGAATATCAGTACATAATTGAAAACTAAAAACTGAATTAACATAAAAACCATTGGGATCATACTCCAACTATAAATGTAAACAATTACAAATACGCCGGACACGTTATTTTATGACACGTTGGCTATGTTGTTTTTTTATTGTATGCATATACACACAATAGACACAATGTATGTACAAGTATGGTATATACAGGTAAGTACAATACAGAGATAAACAGTAAGATATTGGATAATAAGAATAGAAAGGAAACTAAAATTCACAGTTGTGGTTATGGTTTGAAAGTGCAAGTGGACAATATAAGCATTATTGAATGAACAGAGACTAACTACATGTGTCCTAGTTTAGGTTCAAAAGAAGAGCTTCACTGGCAGATGTAAAGATAAAAGCATGTGTGTAAGTGAGACAGAGAGAGCACATTGTAAATTAAAAGGGTAAATTAAGGCTGTGGATTTGTGTTTATCTGCATCAAAAGGATTAGTGAAATTCAGATTTGTGTTTCTCCCCGGCATGGGAAACAAGTCCTCTCCGGCCTCTAGACAGCAGCGGGCGTTTCCCCCTCCAGGGCCACGGAGGTGAGAGGGAACAGACAGGGTAGGATGTGGGGATCTAAAGGGGTTCACACACGACACCGTCTCCCCTCAGATAGACGTCTGGGACTGTCTGGGTTCTGCACTCCCAGACAGGGAGCCCTTCCACTCGTCAGATGCTGCCCACGCCCTTCCCCCTCCCCCTTCCCCTTGACCTTGACTCTCTGTCACCGTGGCCCCCCAGACAGTCTGGGGTCAAAGGCTTACACAGCAGCCACACATCAGACACGGTTCAAGTCCCCTGTGTCAATATGATTGCTGAATGGTAAATCACCCTAAAATCGGCCTGTTGGAATGTGGCTTTGAATTCCTGCAGAGATGGACCCAAAGACCTCAGGGAGACAAGGATTGTCGCAAGATATGAAGACCGTGGAAACAAATGGTTTTATTGCATTTATAGCATTTCTCTGTCTCATCTATATCTGCAGTCAAAATGAATATGTTGTTAATATTTTTTCCACATCTATCATTTGTTTTTATTCATAAAGAGAATCAGTTTTCAGCTGCAGTAAGTAGCATTTCCAAGCAGCCATGCTACATTTTTACCTTTCACCTTTGGTTGGTTAACACTGTCTTTAGCCAATCACAGCCGAGCTAACCAGCATGTCATGAGAGAAGGGAACGGCTGCATCCTCACGTGGCTTTTTGAAAAATGCCAACCCGCACAGTGTGAAGCTCTGATGAGCCTCATGTGAGCATGCGCACACTGCTGATTGAGTCTCAATATGGGCTCATCTCTCTTTTTCTCACATACTGTCACTCTCTTTATTCCCTCCTGTCTCTAAACACTTTTTTCTTCTTGACTCAGTCAACGTGAATTTATGTTTCTGTTAACAAAACAAAATATCCTTATTGTCTTATTGAGATCCCCTATCTCCCTCTGCTCAGATGTTTGTAAAACAGCTTATTTCTTTGGGGGAAATTTTACATTTTAACAAGCCAACTAATGTAGTGTGTCCCATGACAGTCTGGATGTAAACCACAATCTGAGGAGTGGAGTCTAAGACCACGAGACAAGACAAAACCAGCAGTCATAACAGAGGGTTTATCCCTCAGTGAATGTTGTCCCCACATATACAGTATAGACATGGACACTGATGTGCAGATATGCAAACATAAGCACGGTGACAAAAAAAAGGACATAAGAATCAGATGCTTCCTCTCCTCACTCACACACTCAGGAGGACACAAACAAGTAAATGCTTTTTGTAGTTTAGATACCAAGTTTCTTTGCCTGTGCAGCACCAAACACTCTTTAGTTTTTCCACAAAACCTTAACCTGCATCAACTGATTCCACCTGCTTTTTAACCTTCATATTAAGAGTGGAAATCTTCTTAGAAGGCTAGATTTGGGTGTGTAGATGATATCTTGAATGTAAATAGTTTTTCCTGAGTTCACTTTAAATTAGCAATAAATGAAATAGATATCAAGATAGAGCACAAAAAAATGATAAAATAAGGCAGGCCTATTGGTTACTTGTATTTGAATCATTAATTAGGCTACAACCTTTTTCTTTTTATTCGCCTATTTTAGAGTTAATTGTCTTGACGTTGTCCTTTATGTAAATGTTACATTTGCATTGTCTTGAATAATCGTGACAGCATGTTTGCACTTCCCATAGCTACATGTAATTAAAGTTAATTTTCGTTTGAACGCCTTATAAAAACCAATTCAGGAAATATCGTAAATAAAAATAGATCTTTTTTTTAAATTTCTCATAAAACGGTGATAACGGAAATCAATGGGCTGTAAGCTGCTACCGGCATTTTGCATAATAAACGTGACTTTACTTTTTGTATCCTCGACAGAAGTCTGATACAAAAGTGGTATTCGTGGAAAAAGTGGATTATTGTTGCATTATTAGTTATTAACAACCCAATTGTAGCCCAACTTTATCGCATGGCGAGCCGTCATTTTTACATGTGTCTCTTTATTTTTAATTCATGTTATCACCTACCATTTAAAACCCCAACCAAATAATCATGTGTGTGCCATGTGGCCTTTAGAAGACTGATTGAGGACACCGAGCTTGTGCAGGCTGGCTCTCAGAGGAGCTACATTACACCGGCTGTCAGGCCGGGAATGAGCTGCAACAAGAGGCGGTGCCCGCTGCACTGATGGTGTAAGACGCATCAATTAAGGGAGGCACGTTGGCTGTAAACACTCATGTAAAGTCGTAAATGAAAAGGAGTAAATTAACATCCATGCAACTAAAACAAGAACGAAAAAAATACATGACATATTTGATCATTGGAATATACTTTTTAAACATGATTTAAAAATGATTCATTTGCAAATTTGTAAACTGGCTATAGGCTACCTAAATCTTTTTGTAGGAATATCATAGAAGTACACATAGTTTCTTCAAATTATATTTACATAGGCTAAACCCCAAACTAGAGATCCTTTTTGGAAAATTGACCCGTTTTTTTTAAAGACCATATTTCACTTTGACACTATGTAGCCTTTCGTGGTGATTTTTAGGTTTCATTTTGCGATGATGGTGTGCAAACTTTTATTCCGAGATGAGTTTTGTCGGTATAGGCCTATGTGTATCCATCTGTTCCAGGATCAGTTACTTGGCGCTGTCCTTTCAGCACTACACCCTTTTTCCTACAGAAAATTCCTAATTGGTCTCTAACCTTACATGCTCCAAAATGACGTATTACGTTAGAAATAAATGTAAACAATTAGCTAAATGTAGAGCTTTATTTGTCTTTGTATTTCTTTCTCTAATTCACATGTGATTGTTGCTTCCACAGCCAATTTCAGCTGACAGCAAAAGCTATGTATTCTACTGGACCCTTTCAAAAAAAATATTATATATATATATATATTATCATTCTAGCGTTCTTAAACTATTTGAGAAATCCAACATAGTTTGGATTACGCATCAGCTCCTTAGAGGAGGAACCAATTGATTATAAAGAGAGCCAGACTCTGCAAGGAGAAAGGGCCCCCTGTTGTTTCAAACCAGCTCCTCTAACTTCCCAAAGTGCAGGGGCCCATGAGGCAGGACTGTAAAGAGTGTGTGCCTCCAGTAAAATTGGCAACAGAGCGACTCCTCTGAAGCAGCATTGGGGTGGGTGGTGAGGAAGGACTTGTAGGATACATTAAATCAGCCTGATTAGGAGTTTTAGGCGAGGGCAAGGCTCCGGTCTGACTGAAAGGCTGCCGAGCAGCCCTTGAGCGATACTATTCACATCCTGGGAGAAAGGTCAGTGTCAGAGGAGTTCACAGGCCCCATCTCCATTCTTATGCT
Source organism: Gymnocephalus cernua (assembly GCA_023631565.1). Lineage (NCBI taxonomy): Eukaryota > Metazoa > Chordata > Actinopteri > Perciformes > Percidae > Gymnocephalus > Gymnocephalus cernua. The sequence goes on from CM042431.1 coordinate 19,774,140, forward strand.
AAAGGATCATACACATAGGCTCATTCAGTGGCTGGAAAGGCATACACAGCTTCTACCGACTTTCCCTCCAAAATGTTTGGATTCTTCAACTTGAGCTCTGAGGTCCTGCCTCTATGTTTCTCTCTCGTGTTGCTTCTTAATCGTTTTTAATGTGAGATTATTGAGCTCAAAGTCATCCATCAATGATTATTTGCATCTATACTCTATAGTGCTATACTTGTATGAAAGTCTAAATGATGTTAAAAATATCAAACTTTCATTATATTTTTGAACTAAACAGGCTGACCGTTATTTTGAAAGTGTATTTTTATTTTTATTTCCCTCTGTAAAAAGCTCCTCGGGGGTGAACCTGCTATTGTGTCCCCCCCCCTCATATTATCTGTTGTTCCAGTCCATAAATGTTTTCTAGTAACCAGGTTTAATTAACTTCCGGTAAATCGACTTCTTCAGGCATTTTCCTGTCTGTCTATGTGCGGCCAATGGGGGAATAGCAGGAAATGACCACTTAATTAGCGGCCCTTGACCTTTGGCTCTGGCTCAGACGGCTCCTGACCTCAGTATCTCTACAGCCTGTTTTTAATGTCCTCTGGGGGACTGTCCAGATCATGACCCCTGACCCCTTGCTGACTTGTAGGGACTTCACCAACAGGTCCCTGGCCAGGCGCCTGGCCTCACAAGACACTCCTCAAAAAGCAATATTTAACCCAAGTAGCCGATTCAAGCAATTATTTCTGCAGAAGGATGACAGGACATTGGAAGCTGTCATGATTATTCCTGGAGCTCTCTAACATTTGTTTGCAGAAACAGGAAAACACACATTTGCAGAGCATAGGGTAAAGTCAACAGAATAGAACATGTTTTTCAATGATGAAAATCACACCAGTGTAACAGTTTTAACAAAATCATTTAAAAACCTTTGGGCACTCGTTACATTACATCCAAAGTCTGCAGTGGATGATGTCACTATTTGGTTTCCAGTCATCCAGAGGGTGGGGTGGGGGGGGGATCAGCCACTGTTATGTTAGGATGGATTAATAAAACATGCTGACTCCGGCACGACCCTCCATGGGTGAGATCTCCACTGCTACATGAGTATAATTTTAGATTCAAGCAGATGTAAAACACAATGGTTTTACACTCTTTTCACCCTACTTAATTCTTACTGCAACTCCCTTCTGACCTCTCTTTATTTGTGACTATTTTTATTCAGTTGATATTTCTGGTTGGTATATTCAATAGCCTATCTTTATTTTCTGGATGTTCCATTTAGTATATTATGCTCAAAATGTATTATAGTATTCTCAAACGTATGCTTCTGTGATTACTGTGATTGGTAAAGTTTCTCTTATTTAGTTTCTTTTTAAATTTCTCTGACATAATGAGACAGTGATACTTTTGCTCTTTATTCATTTCAAATGTAAAAGTGAAACAAAAAAGGTTGCTGTAAATTTCATCACTGATTTCAAATTCAAATATTGGCAGTTGGTATATCCACAGTATAAAGATCAAACTCAGCTACCATGCACATTAGTACTATAATATCCTGCTGTTTTGTTTTTAAGTAAATACATTGTATATACTATTTTGTTTTAATCAAATGTTATCATTGAATAAAATAATACCATATATTTTCATTGCTTTAAAAAAATATAATAAAATATAAGAAATAAATGTTGAAAACACAAGGCTGTCACCTGTCACCGAGAGGAAATGACTAAACTCTGGACTCAGTTGTAACTAATGGACATTGGTCTATTTTAAGCGTTTGTTTCCACATAGCCTAAAGGGACTGAAATAATCCCCTGTTGACCCTGCGCGTGTCCATCTGTTGTTTGACTCCGGACACAGATCAGTGGGACACTGATTGAGGCCCGACTGACACCAGGAAGGCCTGTAATCCCAAAACCTGATTAATCATCCAAACTGGGCCCTGGTGGGCAATGGATTTGGATTTAAAGGAAACAACAATTTTATATCCAGATTTTCAAATACAACACACCCTTTTGAGTCATTAGTTTAGAATTTGTTTGCAGTAGCAATAATCTGCACAATGTAATTGTACCATGCTACACAAATTACCTGTTTACATTTTTGTGATATATAAATAAAATAAGGGGAAGAACAAAAGCTTGTTATATATTTTAACAGTGGGCAGGGTCATTTTAGTCCACAGAGTTTTGTGGCTGATGAACTTTTCTTTCCCACACTGATTCAACACACGTCCCTCTGTCTGCTCCTCCTAATTAAAACTTAATGCTGGGTCACTCAAACCCTTTCCCACACGATCCTCACACACCAGGTCAGTCTCAAAAAAGAAGAGAGAGAGAGAGAGAGAGAGAGAGAGAGAGAGAGAGAGAAAGGGTCCTTTTTGACTCCTAAATACATTGTCTATTTTAGATGTATTTTAATTGTTTTTCTTGAAAATTAATGACAAAACGCTGTTGCAAATATTCAATATAAAAACACATCTTTTAGCATGTCCGCAGTGTAATAATCCAGTGTTATAATAATCTATTGTTCCCTGCCTAATAGGTCACCAAAATAAAACACAGTAGTGCTCAAAAACAAGACTGTAACAGAGAGATGATAATATTCCTATCATTTTTATTTCAAAAAAGTGTCAGCAGTAAACTTAAAACAATTAACTTTATTATTAAAGCATTTATATACTGAATTACCATTTCAATTTAGACATATGAGAATAATGAATCCGTTAATGATTCATTACAAATTAGTGATGGAAATGCACATAATCTCTTGAGTGAGAAGTTAAGTAGGAACATTCGAGGTTGTTGTTTTTTATTTCATTTGCAATTTTGAAAATAATAGATCTGTGTAAACATGTCGAATCACACACCACTTTATCATTAAAGTACCTTAAAATAAACTTGGTGTTTTCAGGGATAACAGACATATGTTGAGTCAGGCCTATACATTTCAGGTTTAAAGATGATCTACTTTCATCATATACGACTCGTCCTCATTTAGGTGACTGTTAATCTCTCGCATGTTGTGGTGAGAGTCTCTGATGAGTCTCTTGTGCCCCAGCAGGTTCCCACAGAGTGCCGAAAGGCTCGCAGATCCCGTCCCATCCTGAGGATAAACATGGAGAGAATCATTAGCATAAGAATAAAACTTCATTCTATAAACTCTTCCACTGTGCATGGGCGGTAATAATATTTCACAAGATTTTTTTCCACTAAAATACATACTTTCTCTAGGATTAGACAGTATTGACAAAAAAAGCATAAAAGTTCATTAGTTTTGTCAAGAACTAGTACATACAACATTCCTAATATTAATTAAAAGCTTTATTTGTAAAGCATTTTTTAATGCTTGCAACATTTGTTTGAAAAAAGATTAAAACCACAAAAACAAAAAGGGCCCCCAAGTACTGCCTTATAAACGTGAGTCTATGGAGATATGTTTTAAGAACCAATATGTAAAAGGTAATAATGATTCTGCAAACCTAAGCTCTTTGGTTATTCAAAATGCTGATGAGTGTGTTTTGACAATGCTGAATTTGTCATGATTTGGCATGATGTTTTAGTTTTGTACACCAGAATTGTAGGCAGTGTTTCAGAAAAACAAACTTCCTTTTCATGCCCTGTAAAAATAGGCCCCTGCATGTTGTTCTTCTCTCCCATTTTCAGACTGTATGCATGGAGAGATCTTAAGGCTTTTATCCCCACAGGGGACCAGTCCGAACTCTTTCTCTGTCAATTTTCACCCACTCCCCAATTCAGACAAGCCTTTTCTCCCACCAACCGCACAATGAAGGATTTGTCCTTGTTCTCTTTGTCCACCTCTGATATCTTTTTTTGACTGCTCCCTCTCTGCAGACAGCATGCAGCGTATGCAAATAAGTGCTCTTTCATTCCTGAGACCCCTCCCCTAAATGAATGCAACCTTAAATGAGGACACACTTGCACACATTTACAGGGGGGGCATGGAAACATGCACACATTACAATCAGGGGATTTGCATGCCCTCTCTGACACATAGCCAACATTGAACACTGATCATTTTAAATTCAGCAGACAGAAATATATATGCATAACCGATGCCACAGATTATTTTATCTATATACATTTAGGCAGATGGAGAACAGAAAAGATAACATAAGTATGAAGTATGGGCCGCAGAAGATGGATCCTGGTTGAAAAGACTTGAGTTACGTTTTAGTTGGGAAGACTTTTTTGTGGTCAATTTTATTTATAGAACTTGGGGAAGGAGACAAAGCTCTTTGCTTGTAATGCAAGCAGTTGTTTTATTTATTTTAAGTGTTGTTTAACAACAATAGTGGTATATTTTGTCTGATAGGCCCATAAATCCACAGCACACACACACACACACACACACACACACACACACACAATGGGTAATCAGATTTGTAGGATGAGGCTGAAAATGAGACAGAAGTGGTTAAACACAATAGCGCGAGGATGTAACTGGTAATGTGTAACTAACGGCTGGGTGAATTATAATGGTGTCTGATGAACATAAAGCGTTCCCTCGCATCAACATTCCCAAGCTGGCCAGTGCCATCTGTGAGTATGTGTGAATGGGTTAGAGTTAGTCTGTGCGTGTGTGGTGGTGGTGGAGGGGGGGGGGGGGGTTGATGTCTGCTGGACAGCTCTGACAGTTCGGCCTTTTCAGTTGAACATTACTGAGCCGACCGGCCTCTTTCCCATAGCAACCCTAACAGAGGTCAAAGGCTATGTACCCCCCCCCCCCCCACACACACACACACACACACACACACACACCGCCTCCTCCTCCTTTACTCCAGGGTGGCCACAGACTCTCTTAACTCCCCCGACTGGACGCAGACAGAGTGGCTGCACCCATGAACTTGAACTTGACTTGAGTATGCTCTGGACTTTTTCCCGTTTTTTTTTTTTTTACCTTTTTCACCCTTTACCGTGGTAGAAAATTTACGTTCATGTAAAAATGAGGCCACGCCAAAGATTCCCCTCTAATTCTCCTCACCCTAGAACCTCATCTCCTCCTGATATGATTACAAAGGGGCTCTGTCTTAAAGGCTCAGTCATCTAATTCTCCTCTACTTTCATTGGAGCATACAGGACCCCTGCTCAGGGATGCCACAGCCAACAGACATAATCTGAAAAGCCTGGGATGTAGAAACTTTTCTCCATCTTCTTCCTCTAAGATACTTAATGTCAGGCTTTGTGCTAGATTAGTCTCGGCCAAAGTTGCATTAAAAAAAACCAGATGAGCCTGGCTTGACCCACATTGGACCTCATCCAAGACTATGGGCGGCCCCTGAGCCAGGCTTTATATATCACAGTAGAGCCGTTAAAACATTAATAGTGTCCACACATAGTGAGGAGAATCCGAAGAGGTAACCCAGGAGCGATGTGGTATTAACATTTTATCGCTACTATGGCTACGCTGCTTCACCCACACAGAATTGGAAGTGGGCGCCGGCTACTGTCACTTCATCATGTCACACATTATAATTTCCTTGCACTGAAAATCCCACATAGCTAAAGCAATACATAGTTAATAATGAATAATAGAGGAAAGAGAGAAGAAAGAAAGGAAAGTAATTTCTATTCTGTCATTTTCTGAAGGGGAAATCCATTTTTGTCAGTTTTTAGGTAATGTACAAGAAGAAGAATAATTGAAGAATGAATATTGAAGTTACTGTGTCTACAGCGTGCAGAGAAATATTCAGGGATGTTCACATCCTAAATCCTCCTGAACCGCTGTCAAAGCTGCTGACCTCACCGTCCAACCGCTCTGCATTCAGACAATCTTGATTGAAAACTGTTTGTTTCAGAGCAGATTAGAACCAGACTCTTAAGCAGTTTCACCAAAGTGTTTATAAGACATCACACTATTAATATCAAGATAAGCTCACCTTGATAGCGTATTTTAATTCTATGTTCACGCCCTAATGCTCATTTCATGTTACGTCTAGCTGCATATTGCAACTAGTCAGAACAGTAATCATTAGATGAAGTCATGTTCTGTGTGCATGTGTCTGTCTGACTGTCTGTGTGCATGTGTGTGTCTGTCTGTCTGTCTGTCTGTGTGTGTGTTTGTGTGTGTGTGTGTGTGTGTGTCACTCATTTTTACATCCTCCAAATACTAGAAATAGTGCTCTTTTAGCAGGACGACTGACAGGACACTGACAAATTTGCTTCAGTCACCCACTCTCTTTGACCACGCTGTCTCTGTCGACTGCCGCAGCTATCACATACAGCTGCAGACTAACCTCCCCCCTTACTCTTTACAAACACACACAGACTCACACTAGTCCTCCATGCCCAGCTCCTTGCAGGCTGTACACTGATTTAGCACTGCACAAGCTAACACAAGCTAATGCAGAGGTAACACAAACATGGCTGCCCATGTGCTCCACCTGCCTCTGGTGCCTCCTTTACATACGCGTATACATATGTCTCCACTGTCTTTAACCCTTTCTTGACAAGCCAATCTTTAGTTCGACTTCAAGAAAACCCCAATTTCATCATCCCCCTATATATATATATATATATATATATATATATATATATATATATATATATATATATATATATATATTATATGCAACATAGATGTAGCATGAAGCCAGCTACAGTATCTCCAAGATTAATTTCTTGCCTTCGCCTTGCTTTCTCCCTTCTGTCTAATCTGCCCGCAGCAATGTGCTCAAGCACATATGATCAGGGCAAATGCAATTATAAAGACAGTTTTGAGTCGTTCATATGAATAAAGAGAGGGAATAATCTTTGGACATATGGGCTGCACATGCCTACACATTTTGTGGAGCCACATGTACAGTATGAAGCTCATTAATAATCATTATCCGCTGGGTTACATCATTCAGCATGTTAGGCGCACCCATCGCCTCAGCTGAGTCATTCTCGGTGATACACTGTGCATACAACTGTCTTGTGAGATTTTCATGTCTGTTTGTTTCACCACCTGAGAGCAATACAAATATGTAGATTATGTATGCATGAAGTAGCTGGTAAATTGAGGAAAGATAAAGAGGTGCATGGCTGATGACAGGCACACTGCATAAAATAAAATCATATTCTTAATCAATAAAAGACCTAAAAATGCATCTGTGGTGTTTAAACATTGTTGCATTAGGCCTTTAATGGCAAACTGTGATCTACTGTGTGACAGGCCTGACCTTTTATGCATATCATGTATGAATGCATCTCTCATGCCAGTAAAATCCTTCTCAAAACAGCATCTCCATGCCTTTCAGACATGCAGAGGAGGCTGAATAGACTAATGAACAGTCAGGTGGCACTCCAGGGCCTGGACTACCACACCCCCCACCCCATCACACATATCAAACACACATACACTTGCTCACACATTAAAACTCAGCGGCTCGCCCGACCCCGGTGATCCGCACGACAGTCTAATGTCTCAGGCATCTGCTCATGTCTAGTCTGGAGGGCCTTTCCCACCCTGCCCCCCAGCCCAGGCCCGCCGCAGCACCAGCTCCCACAATGGTGGGAAAGCAGGCCTTTACTTAGGGCGGGGGGTGGGGGACTAAACAGCTATTGAGAGGGGAGAGAGCGAGAGAGCGGAGCTGAATGATAATGTGAAAACGCACGGCACTGTTCATTAACACATAAGCACTGCAGCTGCACATGTTGGTCCTGGACACACATGCTCACGTGTCTCTCTTTTCTGCTTCAGATTGCTGCCAGAGCCACCAGGGTTACAGAGTTGCTCTACGCCATGATAAGAAGCGCTCGCAGGATCTGTATGTGTGTGTGTGTGTGTGTGTGTGTGTGTGTGTGTGTGTGTGTGTGTGTGTGTGTGTGTGTGTGTGTGTGTGTGTGTGTGTGTGTGTGTGTGTGTGTGTGTGTATCTAAGAGCTTACAGGGATGGAAGTGGTAACGGTTTGGAGCTTTGATATTTGCCCATGTCAGATTTTGGAAGAATGTGACATTTTTACATCAGTGATGTTTGACATTTTTAGTCTGTCTGTGTGTGTGTGTGTGTGTGTGTGTGTGTAAAATAAAGTTCTTAACCATGTGTGCAATGTTGCAGTAGCAGATTAATATTGCTTATATATACTGAGAGTTGTAATAAATATCAAATGTTTGGGACTAAATGCTTAAGAAAATATGAGATCCAACATGTAACCAGTATTTGAAGTGTTTCAAAAATGCCATTTGAAGCATTTCAAATGTTCTGATGAACATTGTGATATAAATATTATACACTGCTAATATTCAGTGCTGATATTACTACAGATACCAAAATATCTTTGTTCATATAGTAAATTAAATCTAAGATTGGAATGGTTGTACTTTTAAAAACAATAATGCAATTCCCCAAACAGGAATTATGCGCGGATCTCCTCCTAAACGGAATTCACCTGAGGGCGTTCAGCACATTAAGATAGTTAAGATACTGTACTAAATATCATAATGTGAATCTCATAATAAAAGCAGTTTTGCATGAATTAATCTACGAGGTTTGTCAGGTGGAAACATGACGTACACCACTGCCTGGTGTGCATCAGGGAGTAAAGAAGCACCATGACAAGAGAGGATGACAGGTTTCCTTCAACCAGTGCCAGCTCATTAATTTTGTTTGCTACCACCCCCCACCACCAACCACCCTTCCTCACCCGCCACCCCCCCTCACATCACCCCTTAACTGCTAATTAGGAGCAGAAGATAGAGGAGAAAAGGGAGAGGCCATGTGTGACTGGGGAGGAAATGGAAAACTCTACTTCTTTCCCTCATCCTTCTTACTGCCCCCATCCCCCCATCATACAATCACACACACTCTCCCCAACCTCCTGCCCACCACCATCAACACTGGTACCCAACACGAAACCATGATGCAGCTTACCTCGTATGCCAGCTCAGCCATTTTAGGTGTCGCGGGCTCGCGGCAACATCTCCCAAGATGGCTCCTCTGAGCGCGCCCATACTCCAGGGATCCAGTAGGGTCTTTGTCCGCCTCCTGGCACGGGCAACGTGTCCCCCGTTGGCAGTACAGATGGCATCAGAGGCTCCTGGGTAAAAAAGGGTGAGGAGTGGGGGCAGGGGAGAGGAGGCGGTGGCACTTCCGGACCGACCGTTTTTCCTCCCCTCTCTCCTCGTTTTCTTTTAATGATGGTTCTGCCCTCTTTTCAGGAATCCCCGATCATTCAATGTTGTTAATCGGAAGTCTGTATCAAGAGCAGATGGAAGAGAGAAAACAGAGGAATAAAACACGAAAAGCACATTTTGCACTTTTAGTTGTATCGGTATAGCTAAACACTGCCTCTTAACTAAACAACTGCTTCAGTTTTTTTCTTTAAACCAGCAGCACTTTACATGTGCACTGAGTCGTGGTTATAGAGTTATCAAAACGTTTAAATCTCTGGCCTTTGCTGATTTAAAGCGCAGTCCCCTTGTTGTGTTTTTTGTGTGCACGAGTGTGTATTTCTGCTACAACAAAAGCACAAAAAGGATCATTTGCATTACACATGTACACAGGTTGAAACAAGAATGCCTTGGACCATCCCATAAATAAAGCCTCAAGTGTTCTTATTCCCATTCATTAAGGAGGGGAAGGAAAAGACTTGGGCCGTGGCCTTTTCACATATCCAATATCTCGCTGTGAAACCAAGCAATTAGCCGGGTTTGACAGCAAGCTCTACTGCAATAGGTAGTTAACAGAGTGAATGAAAACTCATCTCACTTTGGTGCTCTTTAGGCTTTAGTAGCATTCTCTGGGCTGAGCGTATGCAATGCACTGCGCTGAAGTACCAAGTTAAAAAGTTCAGCTCCTGTCTACAGGATGGCCTTGGCCATCTCACTGAGGCAAACACAATGTACCCCAAAGGTTCCAAGATTAGCTACAGCTTTAAATACCTGTTAACCCTGTGTGTGTACTGTATAGGGTGCTCCAACACTCAACTGCATTATTAGCAGTCCCAGAGACATGAGGGCCTGGACAAAGCTGTAGCCTCCCTTTTCTTTTTTTTGAAAAACTAAATACCACAGGTGAAATCTAAATATATAATAAATTGAAAATACTCTTTCAAAAGATTAAAGTATAAATGAATTGAGCAGTATGCTGTGAAATGCAAAGGATAAGTCCAGAGGATCTGCTTTGGTAAAATGTGAGCGTTGACTATAGGAATGGCATGGCAACACACCAGTGTGTCCCAAAGCAGGAACCTCCAGGGATCCCTGAGAGACATCCTGGAGGACTTTAGCTTTATTGTTTCTTCACACACTGCAGGTGAGCAGCAGGGATCAGATTAAACGCTCTGAGGTATCGATAGGCCTTTTTTGTCACAGAAGACACGACGAAGACACGCCACAGTGGGAAAAGCACAGGCGTAAATAATAAAATGAATGATGGCTGAATTCCATTTAGCTGCTTCAGTTTCAGGGTCCTGATATTGTGCAACTGCCTCACTGTCATGACTTACTGGGACATGTAATTAGAACAAAGCAATCATGTTATGTGTACATGTATATATGTTATGAGTACCAAGTCAAAATATCTGCTCTGAAAAAAAGCCTATTGTGACCAATATCACCCCCCCCCCTTATTATATATATATATATATATATATATATATATATATATATAATATTATTTAATTCACACATTTTTTTCCACACAATATAAACTAAATACTTTTCAGATGATGTTACTAAATCTCAGGTCTCATGCATTTCTATTTAGGAGCGCTTGAGGAAGTTTGGGAGTTCTTGTTTTATTCTACACTGTTCCTGTCCATCCACTAGAGCGACCTGTTTAAAATTCAGCACCATGTTGCAGAGGACCTGCATGGACAGCAACCCTAACCACCCTAAAACAGGGCCAGATATTTACTATATAGACCCTTAGTACATTTTACAGCTGGTATACTGAATCCTCAAAATAAAGATAAAGTGAGATAAACACTATATACTATATATGCAAAAAAAACACTAGCAAACTCTATAATAAGCTCGGTTAACTTTGCCTTTTGTATTACTATTGTCTCAAATACATTTTAGTTTTCCTTAAAACGACCCCATAATGGCATAACATATACAATTAACAGATCAAAAAAAAATCTGCAAAGAAAAGACTCTTAAAATATTAAGATGCCAATAAATCTAAAAGTTTGTGCTTATTATAAAAGTAAAAAAAAACTCAGTTATTATGCTATATAAAAAACTGAGATGTCATATTTAGCCTACGTTTTGTAGTACTATTTGGGATTGTTTGATGCTAAATTTCATCACAATAAAATCACAAACCACAAAGAAAAACTATTTTCTTACCTTTTAGAGTGTAAAGCCTGAGGAATCCCATCTCTCTTTTTTTTATCGGGAATGAACACAACGTTACGGAGGTCATTTCTACTTTCGGTTATCTAGCTTTATGACAGGCATTTAACACTCATACAGCTAGATAACCAAAGACAGAAACAGACCCCCTCTCACAGTGATGTAGCCCGACGTGATGCTGACGTGATCTAGAAGGAGGATGAAGATTATTTAGTAGGCCTAGAATATTAAAACACATTTATTATTGTTTAAATACGTGCCACTGAGAATACTGTAACAGCAGCCTGGCACGGAATGATAAGAGGAGATCAGATGTGTAGCCTACATTTAGCTAAACATGTAGGCCAACACATAGTGTGTGTGTGTGTGTGTGTGTGTGTGTGTGTGTGTGTGTGTGTGTGTGTGTGTGTGTGTGTGTGTGTGTGTGTGTGTGTGTGTGTGTGTGTGTGTGTGTGTGTAAAGAAGCTTCAAACTTAAGCATCCAGCCGTCAAATATTCCTGTCGTGTTATATAGCCTAAGGTGTTTGGTTGTAGGCCTATTCAATTTTACAGTGACCTAATTCTACTTTATGTAGTAGCTATAAATGTCTCATTTTATAAGGCTATATTTAAAAAGCATCTTTCAAAAAATATATGATTACTGTTAGGCTTCAGTAAGAAAATAAAAAAAAAACTATAGCCTACACGTAGGCCCGTGCGAGAGCCTATCGCATTAGCATTTCTTGCAATTAACATCCTGTAAGAAATAGGGCATAATACTACAAAGTTAACAATGTCAAATGTTTATTGTTATAAACTCCGGAGAGACTTTAATAATGTAGTTTAAACCGGCAAAATACCTTTTAGAAAAACAAGCAAGTCACATTTTACGTAATAAGTTGCATTTGAATAAATCCACTTCATAACACACTCACACAGTTAATTTGCAGGGAAAGCCCTGTGTTCTGCAAAGCTATTCTGTCACACTACCCTCTCCTTTTTAACGAGGTCATTTTCATTTAAGGCAACATTTAGACCCACTGCTGGCCTGCCATGCGATTATGGCTATACACACAATGGATGACTGGTGATATTTTACAACCTGACTTATGTTGTAAACTCATAAAGATGCAGGCTTTAGAACACATGTTTGTATAGAGTAATAGCAGCTACTTTTTCAGCCTATTTTGTCTTACTGGATGATCATGAAAAGTCAGTGTGACCAAACTATAGGGCGGCCTGAAAACGACCATGAACCTGATCAGCGTTAGGTAAAGAAACGTCTCTTTAATGCAGCAGATTTAATGACGCTCCGAGATCAACAGCTGACTCTTTTTTTTTTTTTTTAAATCTACTAAATGTGAATTAGAAGCTGGGTTTTAAGATGCTTGAATTCGCTCTGGGCTCTTCAGTGCTCCTGGGGGCGACGAATCCCTACTTTTAATGAGAGTTGCGATTGGCCTACTTCTGCTAAAACTAGACTAGTTCACATCACAAGGATCAAGGATTATCCGCATAAGCTATTACAGAAACCAATTTGTTACTGATCATAACAATATGCCGAGAAGCGTGGTTTAATATTCTGGCACTTTCAAGAACAAGGTTTTTTTTTTCTGATTAGGGACCAGAGGTAGCCTACCCTCATTTTAAATGGTCCGCAAGGGCGTTTGTGGTGGTTAAATAATGTTACCTCATGTTAAAAAAAAATTAAAAAATTAAAATAAAAACCTGAACATACATCGTACGTGCCCCTAAATTCTCTGCATAAGACACATGGACATGGCATGAGAACAGATTCAAAGCTGGTAAAATGTAGAGCCGAACGTGCAAATAGCCTACTGTGTAGGGATTTACACACACGCGTTTCTTACCTTTTTCACTGGCAAAGCAGACTCTGGAGAGAAATGTCCTCAACTTCAGGTCGCAACGAATTCTCCAGATGCCATTTACTGCGTTTACATCGGGCCCTTGTAGAGAGTCAGCGCTGCTGCTCTCTGGTGCGCCCGATTCCATCTTCAGTCCTCCAGCTTCTGCCTCTCCTCCGCTCTGCGCGCTTCCTCTACTCGCTCCCGCACTGACGTCATACCAGGAGGGCGGCGTGTTGACCAATCACAGAGTCCGCCGGCACCAAAGAACGTCCGAGCTCAGCAAGACGTGTCACTCCTAACAATTTTTGTCTCGCTTTTGGTTGATTTCTTCACCACTGCTTCTTCTACTTCTAGTACTACTAATAATAACAAGACAAACCCGTTTTCCAGTGGTCCATTCTGAAGCTTTTGATCATATGGAGTTTTAGTTATGCATATTTATATTCAAATATTCTTCTTCTTTTTTTTTTTCCTGAGGAGTAGGAGGAATCTTCATCCATGTTGGCTTTGACATTTAAAGTTTATCCTTGACCCTGGTAGCAGCAGGTGACCTCAAGGTCCATTTAAAGCTTTTGTGGGGCTTTTTATAATTCCACATTATTTTTATCAGTAGACCTAGCCTATGAAGTAGGCTAGCCTACTATTTCTTAACCTTATATAAGCTAATATCAATATATATTTATAATTTCTTTGACATAAATTAGGCCATATTGTGATCTATTATTGAAGAAAAAACCTCAAATGCACAAATCCACAAATGTCATCAGAATTTCAAAGGTCTTTTTCAGTCTTTGTGAGAATCAAGCTCAATTTTAAATGTGTCTGCATTTCTTCAACCTGTAGGCTAAGTTATTGCACTCCCTTAACAATTTCACATGTCCTGATTTACATTATCTAAGGGATAGTTCAAATGTTGATCCACTACCATTATATAAATAGGCATAAATAATCATGATTTGCCACGCCCAAGGTAACACTGCCACGGTGGCTCAACATAACAATTTTGGTGAAGTAGGCAGGCAAATTGTGCTACCTGTAGGTTCATATTTTATTTCATCACTGGAATTTTTCTTTAGACTGGCATACTTGTTAGGTGTAAATATTTTAGACAAGTGAGCAAGATAAATTTCCCCACTGCTCACAGGGTTTCACAGGCTGAAAGCAGATGTGAGCATTCTGGACAAATAAAAGATCTTTGGGGTATGAGCCGTTTGTGTGGAGACAGGGGCCACAGCCAGTATGAACAGTTCCCAGATATGGTTAGGATAACATGTTTAGTGAACTTTTAATGTCTGTAAAGTACACTGGAACCAAATGAAAATGCATTAAGAGTCATTCCCATTGTGTCTTTTAGCCACGTTTTACAGCAAATAATGGCAGAATGTAAGACACGAACCTGGGTTAGGCTACTCATCATCTCTGAATATTAAATTTCAAATGGGCAAGATTGAATCATAATCACTTTTAAAGTGTATGGTCAGAATGCCTTATTATTATTATTTTTTAAATAAATGGTTTGACCACTAAGCAGAACTATTATTTGAATTGGGCTAGCTCAACATAGCCAGTGTAAAATAGCCAATTTCCCCTCCAGATTATGTTTGGAGTCACAGAGGAATGAAAAATGCATTCAAGTTAGATTGTAATCTGCAGTAGCCTATGAATCAATTTCTCATGGAAGAAAAAAAATCGCATATATACATGATTTATAATCCAACCACTTAATAAATGAACTGGTCTATAGGATATAAAGTTATGATTGTTATGATTGAATGATTTTTTTTATTTCTTTTTTTCCAGACAAGCATGATTGATGATGATTTTGTGCGGTTCCTGTTCTTTTGCTCATTTATTCATCATGTGGTGCATTGAAGCACATGTCACAACGTAAAGGCCTCGAACAGATTACAAGTGTCTACATTTTCATCAAACTTCTTTGTTTACATATAAATAATGCTGCACGGTGTCTGAGGTTACATCAGTATTTCCTGTTGAAACTTTTGGAGGTATAGTGGGACAATTTCAATCAAACGTTGGAGACAGGGTGTACCAATCACTCCATTTCAAACTACTAGACTAATGCTAGATATTTAGGGGGTCCTTACATCAGATGTAGCCCTGTGTTTTCTATCGTAGACGTTTAGAGAAGCAAGACAAAATACATGCAAAACTACGATATGCTTTTACCTCTCAAGAATTTGCAGATAGCCTTCATGGTGTTCAACCAACAGCAGTAGAGTAGGAAAAAATGCAAAAATGCTCTCATCTTTTATTGAAATAATAGTCAGACTGATTCATTGGCATTGGCTCAG